>VFFE01007671.1:253413-276262 GCA_008921705.1 Burhinus oedicnemus | reverse complement strand
CAGAGCCTGCGCAGAAGAGAGGAGCACGGGTTCAAGCTACTTTGTAACTCGGAGAAGCCACAGAGCATGCGCCAGAACAAAAGGTTACTAGCGGTGACGAAGAAGAACCATAAGCCTTCATCCCCAACGACCCCCGACGACCACCACCATGAGACACTGAGCATGCGCCAGAAGGAGGAGTTTATGGAAATGCTAATTATAATACGAAGCGGGGATAGGTTATGAATATGTATGAGTCCACTCGGGGTTCTTATGGAGATGTAAATGAAACCCCCTATATATTCTGAGAAATCGGCTGTCCTGGGGGGGGTGCGACATGCTGGAAAAGTTCTGCTGTTTTACTTGTCTTTTATAAAGATTATTGAACTCAGATTTGAGTTACGTCTTCATTCATCACAACATGAAGGTTAAGGCATAGGATATTCTTCCCACAGGAATACCAATGAACAAACCACAGTATCTCTGTGGCTACTGTCTTGTACTTACTCCTTCCCTCCAGAAAGGAGAAACCAGTGAGCACAGATGAGGAAAAAGGCAGACAGTAATCAAGCCCAGATCTATGGAGGGCTCTCTAGAGTCACCACTCTGCACCTCCCTCGAAAAACAACATAAAGCAGAGGTGAAATGTAGCCTGATTAATCAGTTCCACTGATGGTTATCCAAGCACATTCGTTTTGAGAATTTCTAAGCAATTGTAAGGTTTATCTAGTTTCATGTGTGACTTATCACACCCAGAACAGGGAAGCCTGGTTTTTAATTAAGAACAAAGATCAGGCAAAAGAATTTAAATGTTCAGCAGCATCTCAGTCTTCAAACTTCCAGCTATTTCCTCTCTTTATTACTGCAACTTTTGGTTTTCCAGGCTCTCACTCTTCAACAGTTTCCATTCAAGCCTCTCCCAAATACTGGTGACACTGCTTTGGCTCTTGTTAAATCATGGCTTTCACACTAACCTCCAGTTCTCCAACAACTCCAGAGTGTCAGAAGTTTTCTATTAATACAATGTTGTCAATACCCAAACATTTTAAATATTGTAAGTTTGATAAACATTTTCCAAATCCCTCCATGAGTTCTCAAGGCAAGCCTGCATCTCCAGGGACAACTCCCGAATGTCCCCAGAGCCGAGGCCCCTGGGAAACCCAAACTCTGCGACATACCCGATATCCAACAGTTAGTATCTCTGAGCTGGGACTGTGAACTTCCAATTCGTAAGACATTCGAAAATTGAAAAAAGATCTGTTTAGGTATGGCACACCCCTCCTACCTGCGTGTCCTTCCCTTGCTTGTGAGAGCACAAATGTTGATATTGATTTATTGGGTCACAACTGGGAGCTATACAGTTGAAGTTATAAGCTGCAGCTTCTTAAATGGTATCTCAGCCTCAGATTTTGCATGTCTCCATTAGGCAAAAAAAGGGGTTATTGGTCTTAGGATTTGAACACAGGCTTATTCTTCCAGCTTGTTATTATTCCACTGTGCAGCATTTCTTGTGTCTGCTTTGGTCAGGAAGCTTTACTCAGATTCTGATACATATTTCAGGGAAAGAACATCTTCTCCAAAGCAAAGAGAATATTAGAATATTTTTTTTTCTGCTTTCACAAACCAAACCTTTTCAATTCACAGTTCTCTGATGTGCAGCTTGTTTTCTCTCTTTTCAGCTGCAGTCAAATAGGTATTTCTTCTCCAGTATCTGAAAACTCACTTCTGGGACTTCACAATGCTATATGGTATTCTGTTAAAACAGATCTGAATCACAACACTAGATCTCAGGGCACTTCCTTTCTCAGGTTCTTTCTCCTTGTCTCGTCTCGTCTCGTCTCGTCTCGTCTCGTCTCGTCTCGTCTCGTCTCGTCTCGTCTCGTCTCCTCTCCTCTCCTCTCCTCTCCTCTCCTCTCCTCTCCCCCTTCCCTCCGCTCTGCCGGAGAAATAGCAGGAACCACGTGAATGAGATCATCTGCTCCAAAATTACTCACACTGAATTAATCACCCAGAACGGCAGCGACCGCAGTGGGAGTGAGCCGGGGTCACTGGGGAAGGAGCTGGTGGCTCGGGGAGGGGGAAGCACCCCCGCAGCAGGGACGGTGCTGCCTGGGCAGAGGTGCTGGAGGGAAGGGCCCTCGCTTTTCCTTGTCTGCTGCTGACCTGGGGCTTGTGCAAGGCGTGTGCTGTGGCAGGAGTCGCGTGTGAAGCCCAGCGGGCACAGCAGTGTGCATAGCCGGTTTTCCCTCCCGGGAGGGCAGGAGGAGCCGGGGGTGTCAGCGAGGTGTGCAAGGTGGTCGGTGCTGCATGGTATTGCAGTGCTGGGGAAACGGTGCCGGGTACGTGGGAGCTGGCACCGAGCCCGCTCTGTCCCGACGGAGAGCCCGGCTGCAGCCTCGGCGGGTCCATTTCCCGATGGGGAGCCTCATCCGCAGCTCCCCCCACGCAGAGCCAGCGCTCCGCACAACGGGGATTAGGTTATGGCTGATAGAAGAGCGCGGCCACCAGAAAACATCAAATTACTTCCCTCTGTCACCACGAATCAGAAGTGCTCGTCCTGCCGAGAGAATCAGACCTCTCTCTAACGAGCAGCCAGCCCGGAACTAGCCGAGTATTTCCCTGCCCGGTGCCTTCCTGCTGCCCGGGCAGAGCAGCGGGCAGTGGGCAGGGAGGATGGTGCCGGCCCTGGGAGGATGCTGCAGGCGAGCCCGGCTGGCCCGGGAGTAGCAGCCAGCGTTTGGGAAGCTGTTTGACAGGAAAGGGACTTTGCCCGGCTCAGTCTGTAGTGGCAGGTGACCACAGGCACGGTGACAAGGACAAGGAGAGCGCTTTCATAGCAGTGTATTACCACAATACTCCTCGAATAATGTTTAGTACCTACATCCGTGGTGCCCGCGGTGCTCTCGGCAGGGGCAGCTCCCTGGTACCCACGTCAGGTCAGCACACGCTGCACCCCGGCTTTCCCTCGGCCTCTCCCAAAGCAAAGTGCAGAGGGGAAAAGGTCTTTGGGACCTGGCACAAGCTGGAATTGCCCAGACTGACCCAATTTGGGAAACCATGTGAACCCCAGCAGGAATAAAGCAATTGCGCTGGGCTGGAAAGAGCAAAGCAGCAAACGGAGCCGGGAAGAGCGACCCATTACAGAGCCAGCGGGTGAGCCAGCAGCACAGCAGCGAGAGGTGACAGGGAACAGATCCCTTCTCCTGCCGCTGTGTCAGCCCCGACAGTGCCCGGCCCCAGCGGGGTCTCGGCAGCGGGCACGGGAGCCGTGCCCGCGGGGAGGTGGCACGGCTCAGACGCAGAGACGCAGCCCTCCTGCCCCTGCCGCGCCAGACACCACGCGGGCTCTGCACCAGCTTTGCTCCTTGGCCGGCAACTAGGCTAGCGGGGAGCCTGAACGCCGGCAAATGCATGTTTTCGCAGTTGAGGCTGAAGTGTTTCTGGTGCCACGGATATGACCCACAAACCCCTCAGTAAGTGTGTGCTTAGTATTTTGCTCCCTGTCCCAGACTCCTCCCTCCTTCTCCCAGCTCCTGGCCTCCATGGTTCATTTAATGACCTGCGATCTATATCCCTGTTCGCCTGGCATAAACGTGCATTCCCGCTAGATAAAACGATGCTCACGTGCTCAGGTCTGGTGATAGGAGTGAGTTATTTCCCACAGAGAATCTCAAAGCACTTTGCATTTGTCACCCCACGTACAGAGGGCAGAGACACGAGCAGGTTCGTTAAACGTCACCCGGCAGGACGAGCACTCGCACCCGGGTGGCCGGCACTAAGGACAAGCTGCAGGGAGCTGCTGCACAGGGACACAGGGGCCAGCGCTGCCTGCAGCAAGCCAGGGACACTCATTTTTGCTTCCCCAAGTATTTTTGCAGGCGGTGTTATTCTAATAACGTGATATTACCCATCACACAGCAGGAGAGGGATGCCACGCTGTTGCTGGGGTCAACCAGCTCCATTCGGCTCCGAGCTGAGCTCCTGGTCCTGGTGTCGGCTGCCAGCTGCATAAAGCCACCTAAATCTGAGACATCAAGGGGGAAAAGTGTTTGCCCCAGCTCCTGCCCTCTCTGCCACAGCGATCATGCTAACTCTAAATCAAACATTCGTCTTGCACAGATACGTCTGTTGCACACCAAGACATGATGTTGGTGTGTTTGGATTAATTTGTCAGATGGAAGATAGATATCTGCGGATCCAGCCGCAGACGTGACCCCCCGGCAGCCCCCGAGCCCCCTGCTCCCCACCTCCCCTGGCTGCCACGAAGCCACCGCACGTGTCCAGCTGGGGCTGCGGCCGTCCGGGCACAGGCAGAGCCCTGCAAAGTGCATTAATGTCCTCATTTGAGTGACACAGGACTAGTTTCTCTTCTGATGCTTGGGAGGACTGCACTTTTGAAGGACTCTGGTGTCTGCATTTGCGAAAATAGGTACTTTATAGCCAGCTATGGTGTGGGGGTTTCAAGGTCTCAGTGTTTTCGAGCTCGCTAGGTGCAGGGACGAGGAGGAGCGAGACCCGCACTTGACCCAAGCTGGCCAGCAGGGTTATTTCATGCCATGAACGTCACATTCAATGTGGATTGGGAAGTTTGCTGTGAAGTTCTCTCTCTCCCTTCATGGCTGCGATCCTGAGAACTCCCTGCCCCGATGCTGGACCCCCTGATCTATCCCTTCATCCTGAAGCCGTAGCGCTCACAGTGTCCGACATTTGCTGTCCCCTGCTGAGTGCACGGCTGCCTATGGACGGAATGGGCTGAGTAGAATCCTTGTATATTTTATATTGGTATTGGGATCAATATTGGTTCTTTAGTGTTATTAATGTAAATTATTTAGTCTTATTCTATTAAATCTGTTGATATTTCAACCCTGGGGTTTCCTTGTTTTTTCCTGATTCCCCTTCCTGGGTGGGGAGGGGTCACCGGGTGAGTGAATAATTGTCTAAACGACAATAAATTGTTGTGGCTTTCTCAAACCATAACAGTTAATGCCCACCCGGCAGCCCACAGGAGGAGCTGGGCTTCGGTCCCCGTAACGAGGAGGTTACTTCCCCAAGTGAAAGTTTCTGCGCTACGTGAATATTGAAATCAGTTCAAAACAGGGATGCTCAGACACGCGCTTCCCAGCGTGAGTGCAGGTGGAAAGGGAGGGTTCCCCGCAAGGGGTGCCTGTATGTGCTCAGGACTTCTTTGGGTTTTTAGGAATACTAGGGAAATTAGATTTTTTTTTCCCTCCTTTTGGTGCTTTCTGGAAAATCGCATGCCTTAATGAAACGCTTGTGTGTGAGCTCTAAGTAGTCAGCAGCCCAGCTAAGGTCCAAATCCATTTTGTTCATGTTTTGCCTGTATCAGAGAATCTGAACTATTTTTCTGGATTTAGGCCCATCATAAAACCAAGCTCCTGTCCCAAAAGAGCCATAATAAGGTATGGCTGAAAATATAAAGATTTAATAAAAACTCATGCAGTAATTTGGCTCTTAATCCCAAACACAATCTCTCCCCTCAAATAACTGCAGTCCCTGCAAGATTAAATTCTCCCTACATATTGTTTGTAAGTCTGATACCTTCTATCGAGCTTAGCCGGGTTTTAAGTTCTTAAATCATGGCTCTGTAATTGCACATCTCATTCAGTTTGTGATGCAAAGAGCTCCCAAGGAAGCTTTTGTAAAGATTTCTTTGCATCTGACAGCACTGTGTGACACTTGTATGTATTTTGAAAGCTACGCAGCGCGGGGAATGCAAGAGGTCGACGCTTTCTAAAAGCCAGAAGAGGCTGCGGCTCGTGTTCTCATTTTACCACGGAGCAGCAGGTCCCAGAAAAATCAGGACATCTGCAAACTGTTCTTGAACTGACTGCTGCATGAGCGATGGGGGATCTGTTCCTCGGGCAGAAAGGGCTTGGGGGAAGGTAGGAATAGTCACCCCCCCTGCCCTGGGCTTCATTTTCTCCCAGTAATTAGCAAAATCCCAATTCACAATGAATGACTGAATAGATGTTTTAAGTGTGGACTACAAGGAAAAACAGGCAGTGATAAAAAGAGGCCTGAAACTCAGGAGACCTGGTGCAGCCTCAGACTCTCCCAGATGACCTCCCACAAGTCCTTTGATCCTTATATCCCCCCTGGAAACACTGATAAGGAGCCATCCCTCTCCCCCGCTCCGTCAGCCTGGACTGCAGCCCCTCGGGGTGACGCATGCGCTCCGGGCTGGCACGACGATAGTCCACGTCCAGCTGGAGCTGCGGAGTGAAGGGTACAGGGCTCGTGGGGTGGGATGCTCACACCGCTTTTTTTTTTATGGGCTTCCTCAGGCCAGGAATGGGCCATGCTCCCTTCCCAGGGCTCAGTTTGCCTTGTGCAGTGAGGGCAGCTGGCAGGAGAGGCCAGCCACAGTCAGGGCTCCTCCATCATCTCCTGCTACTTTATCCCAGCCCTCCCTTTCCTGGGGTCTCATACAGGAGCATTTTCCTTCCTCTAAGGACTGATTCAGGATCCAGAAGCACATTGCTGGGGCCCCAGGCAGAGCCACAGGGATGGGAAATGCCGTAAGAGGAGCCTTTTGGGTGAAGCTCAATCCTAATTCCCTGTTTGGAACAGGAGATTTTGTCTGCATCAGCGAGAGGGTGCCTGGAACATGGGCTCTTCCCAAAGCAGCTGCTGGGGAACAGTGAGAAAACACAGCCTCAGCACGGAGCAAATATCCCTTGGCTTTACTGTACTTTGACTGGACAAAAGCAGGAACCTGCACAGGAACAGTCACTGCGAAGGACCAGCTATGTTGGTTTTGTCCACCCAAATCTCTCCAAAACACCTGCTTCCCTGGGGCTCGCTGGAGAAACGCCCTGAAAACTGTGCCGCTGCAACAGGCAGGTCCTCTCTGCGTCTCGCTTACTCAGCAAAACGTCACAGCCAGGTTATATTTAAGTCCTCAGCTTGGATATCATTGTCGTAACCTCCCAGGCGATCTGCCTGGGCACTGTCATAATTAATAGTGCCCTTGCTCAGAGTACAAGTGGAACATGTGATGGCTCAGCTAGCTATAAATCACGACAGAGTTTCCATCTGGTCCAGCGTCTATTTATACCTCACCAGCCCCAATTAACTTTGAAACTTGGGGCTGGTGGTTAAGGAGAAAAATTGTTCTTGAAAAGTGTAATGGGATATGCAGCGACACGGATGGGAAGGAGGAGATGGCAGCGGCTGCTCGCTTCTCCGCAGAGGGACCTGCATAGCCCAGCGCTGCAGAGAACACCAAACTGCAGCTCCTGAGACCACGTTGGCCTTTGAATCAGTTCAACACCAGCTGCAAGATCCCAAGGGAGACACAGAAGGTCAGGGTGGAGGGTCGGTGCCTGGATCCTAACACACGTTCCCTGATGCCAGCTGCCTGCCCACCCTGGGCACTGCTTCCTCTCCCAGCCATGGCTCTGGTCCCATGTCTCAGCCAAAGCCAGCAGCTCCATGGGGCCAAGGGGCTTGTAGATCAGGTCCAGGAGCACCAAGCAGAAAGAGCTCTGTGGAAAAGCATCTACAGATAGTGGGACCCCTCCATGAAGAAGCCTGGTCCACCAGGCTGGTTGCACTTCAGTGTCAGTCATACCAGGTCAGCCCCATGAGGCTGACGCCTGGGGATGCTTCTAGGTCCGACCCCCCCAGCCATGTAACTGCTGCTCTTTCAAAAATCAAGCTGTTGTCAGTAGGGATTGGAGGACTGAAGCTGGCATGAGCCAGCCAAGGGAACCCAGCAGAGTCCTGAGAAAATGGCACATCATCATCCTGGGTGCATTTGGAGTCCTTCAATATGGGCACAAAATCAAGCCAGGAGGGCTTGGCCCAATTTGAGAAGGCTCCTCAGCATAGACTCCAGCATGGCCTCCCTCAGAAAGCACAAAGGTTTCCCTCCTGGTTTAGAGTGCTGCAGTGCCACTTTCCTGATGCACACATCAGCCCAGCAGCCAGCCCGCAGCTGCCCACTGTTGAGTTAAAGGGCACAGCCTGACCCCGTGCTTGACAGCCCTGAAGAGTCTGGAGAAGTCTGAATTCAGCAGGTTCCATCCAGCTCGGAGAAGGTCACAGATGTGAGGCTGAAACCACTGTGGGTCAGTCTCCGCAAGCACGGCAGCCCTTGGCACTCTTTTCCTGATGCTGCTCCCATGACAGTGGCTTCTTGCCACCAGCTGAAGCTTACAGCTCCCTGCCCTGTCCCCAAAGTATTTCACGGTGCATTGCTCCAACCCATCTACACGTTCCTCACCAGGTTCAGGGGCTGGTTTGGGCTCTAGCCCTTGTGTGCCATTCCAGCAGCGTTGAGGTGTGGCTGCAAAATCTTACCTTGGGACTGGCACGGGCTATAAAATGGTCCGGTGCGAAGAGACCAGCGGAGCTCCTGTGGGCTCTAGCAAGAGGGGCTATGGCTGGGTCACAGTGGTGAGGGATGCTCCGAGGAGTACCTGGGCTGTAGCATTCCCTGGGCAGGCCCCCCAGCTCCGTAGGGTGGGAGGGCAGTGGGGTAGCTGGGGACGATGGGGTTGTGCAGAGACGCTGTGCTGTTGCCTTCCTAAAAAAAAGTCAAATTCTGCACCTGGTTCTTTGGTACCCACCTCCTCCACCCCTCCCTCCCTCCTTCCCTCTTTTCAGCTCTTTTGCTCTTGCAGCAGTATTACTCCTGGAGTCCTGGCTGGCTCCCAGCTCAGGTAATTACACGCTGTCTTCTGGTATTTGAACAGGATATTTGTTCTCCTTGATATCCTGTCCTACACGCCTGTGCAGCGCCGCGGGCAGCCTGTCACCGCGAGCCAGCGTATTTCCCTGGCAAAGGCAGTCAACCCAGTGGGTCCAGCTCCAACACTAAGGGGGCATTTTGGAAACATGGGACTATGTAGATGCCTTTCCCAGGGAGCCCAAGCGGGCTGTAGGAGCACCTCGGCCAGACACAGTGCCCTGTACAGGTGTGGAGCTGCGGCACTATCCCTATCCCCATCTCAGCAGGACTCCATTCAGCTGGGATTATGAGCTGGGAAAGCCCCCAGCCTCCCAGGTCCCTCTTTAAAAGGCTGTTTGTGGCCCACATCACATCACTTCTTGTTTGCTATAAACTTTTCCTTCTGTTTAGGCTGATTACAGAAGCGATCTCCAGCACTTACAGCACGTACCTGGCAGGAGGGAAAGAGAAATGGCGTTAGTGCCTGTCTGCCCTGCTTTAAAACCCACCAGCAGATCAGGAACAGAGCAGCAGCATCGAGCCCTTTGCCTGCACTCCAGGAGCTCTGCTGAGCCGGAGCTGGGGATCCTCCACCTGCCTCGGGACTTGTTCCCACCACGCTCCTGGGTGCGGGTGGATCACCATGCTGCAGCTTGCTCCATGGCAAGAAGAACAAGCTCTAGGGAGGAAAAAGTCCTACTTTCTAGCAGATCAGATCTATTCTTGTGCTTTATTGGACTCCCTGGAAAGGAACCTCGCAGAAAGTTGGCAACAATTTGCTTTCTTCTTCTGAGTTTCTAGAGCAGGGATGTCTCATTAGCTAAAGGCTTGCAGCACCGCAGGGAGAAAGAAGTAAGTTCTTGGAGAAAAAGTGGAGCACAGTCCTGTTTCCTGAGGGTGGAGGGGAAAAAGCCCTGCATGGTGGAACTCAACCCGACGCTGCAAGAAGCCACCTTTGCCTGTGCTACCTGACCGCTGCAGAGCCTGTTAAGCTCCCCCTGCCCTCGGGCGGGAAGGAATCGATTTTGCCAGCCAGGCTGGACTTGATATTCCAGCTTCTTGATAAGAAGGGCTCAATGGGGCGCAATGTCTTCTGCTTTGTGGTGTGCGCACAAAGCAATGCAATATGTTATCAGCCTCATGCAGCTGCGCTTGAGTCCCAGTTTGCAGAGGGTCAGGCAAGGGGCAATCCTACAGCTGCCAGCTCCTTCTGTCCGGCTTCTGCTGACTGCAGCACGGCTCCCGGCTTTGCTGAAGTTGTCACGGTGCTGTCGGCTTGCAGCTGATTACTGTAAAGCACCAGAGAAAAAGGGCTGCATTATAAAGCCACGTTTTCCTCCCTGGGAAGGAACTCACTAGTAAGCATTTCAAGAGATCGGCATTCTTGTTTTTTGCAAAGTCTCTGAATTTGAGCTGGGTGGTAGACAGGTGCCGAGCAGCCTGGGAATGCAGAAAGATGCCTGGCGCAGGTTTGCTCCATGTGCAGCAGCGATAACCCAGAGCAGCTTCTCTCCGCTGCCGGTCTCAGCCTCCCAAGCGATGGGAGCGCTCCAAGAGGATGATGAGGCTGGGCCTGCTATTTTCTCACTCAGTTCCCAAGAGGCTGCCTCATGCTGGCGCTTGCAGACTCTGCTGGCTCACGGCTTCCCTGGGCTTGGGACTGCTGGGAGATATTATTATCCCAAGGGCTGAGCCCCGGGGCAGGCAGAGCAGATGGCTGTCTCCGACAGCAAGAAAATTGGGAGAGAGAAGGGAGAGGGTGGGGGAGAGCAAAATTCGACACCCTTAGTGTTCATCAATAACTGTTTTCTCTTAAAATGGCAAATTCCTCTAGCTCCGGGGGAGTTGTACTGGGCAGTAAAGAAGGCAATAGACCATATGTGGGAGACTGGCCCTATAGGAAACAAACACCAATTCCAAGTTTTCTTACGCACCCGTGGGAGGCACCCACGTGTATTTCCTGCTGATGTTGTGGATGGAAGGCAGACTCAGTCCTGCAGGCATCTCATGGGGCAGCCAGGGGTGTCTGGGCTGCAGGGGATGAGCGACATCAGCAGAGGGGCTCCTCTGCTGTTTGACAGACCCCTCGCTGGCCGGAGGGTCGTGCTCCGAACCGGCTTGAGCTAACCGAGGTGCGAGGGGTCGCACACGCGTGTGCTCCACCACACCACCGCAGCACGGAGTTAATCATGTTACTGTGAGCCAAAGCACAGCCCTGGCTGCCTCCTCTCTTTTTGGAGGTTTCCTCAAACTTTTGGCAGTGAGAAAGCCAGAGAAGATGAAGCCGTTTTGCCCCACGGAGATGGCGGTTGCGTGAACGCTGGGTGCTGGGTGCCGGGCAGACCGAGCAGCCCATGGCTTCAACCGTGGGAGACGCTCGGGGCTTGGCGCTCGCAGGATGCTGTGCAGTTCGCCTGCCGCGTTTCACAGACCGCGCTCGGTACCCCTGCGTGGGGTGGCATTCGTTACCGGCCTCCTTCTCGTTGAGCTAATTTGCAGCCTTGCTTTGCAGAGCCGCTCTGCGTTCAGGCTGTGCTTGGGGACGGCGGGTGGCAGATGGTGTGCGTGTGATGGCGAGGCAGTGCCACGTCACAAGCTCTCTGAGACATTTGGCCAGGCTTCCTCACAGCCGCGTCCCACCACCCAGGAGTTCGGCTTTCTGGCAAAGCCAGCTCTCCACTTCTGAGCGGTGCTCCTCTCCCTGTCACCGGGCAGAGCCGGCATCAAACGCTTTATCTTTGCTTCCTCACAGGCGAGAGACTCCTCGGCCGGTGGGGCTGCCTTCTGCCCAGGACCACAGGAATCTGCCACCACGGCAAAAGCCACGCAACCGAACAGGGAGTGATGGTCCCCTGCCAGTCTGGACCACCCCCATCTGCTGCATCACAGCCTAAACGGCACTGTGCGTTCCCTCCGGTGAGGAATATCTTATTACCGTGTTTTTGGATAAAACCCAGCACAAGCGAGCCATAACTGATGGTAGATGTGACAAATAGTGATGGCCATGGGAATGATGGCATCACAGCATCTTCAGTGTTTCTTCTGATTTCTTCCATTATTTAGATATATGTGCAAAGAAGACCACAGAGGTATGGCCATATAAAGAAGTGGGCATATAAAGAAGCATCAAAGGAACGTACTACGAAGGATAGTAACACCAGTCCTCTGAAGACTGGAGGAGTGTAACAGCCTGGGCGGTCTGAGCTCACCTGCTCAGTAAACCACGCTGCGCTTTGTCTTGCGACCTTCTGGGTATAAGATCTGTGCGGCTGCAGTGTAAACTTGCCATTGCTGGGCTTTTGGGGCGCGGTTCCCAGGACATTGTCCTGATCGATTACAATTATTGTCTGGATTAACGCTGCTAACCGCAGTGCTGGAGGTGCCCACGGGAGGTTCCCAGGCACTGTGAGGGGCTGTCACATCATGCGTAGATGGAGGCTTGGCTGCCTTCCTGCCTACCATGGGGCTTCCCCAGGACTGAGGTGCAAAATAACAGCTTTGTTGGGTGAATGTAGTTTGCTAATGCTGCCACAGGTCCTGTTTTGTGGCTCTTACGGTCACAGACAAGGTGCAAAAGAGTAGGACTGCAGCCAGTCCTGCTCCTCTCCCTGCCTGCTTTTAGACGGCATTAGGGCATCCAGCCTGTGCCTGCCAGTCCTGACTACTGACGGCTCCTTCACCAGCACTGCCCGCAGCCTGGGAAAAAGGCTTTATCCCGCCATCTGTAGCTTTGGCTACAGAAACGAGCTCTCTGTGCACTTTCATTAGAATAAATGAGAGGAACATTTGAGGCCTGGGCCCATTTGCAGTACGGGCTCAGAACAGTCCGAGATGCAAATGACAGGATTTGATTAAGTCCATTTCCCAGGCAGGACAGGATATGGTCCCCTGACAGTGGTGTAGATTTGCCACTGTTCTTACTCAAAGGTTATTAAATTAAGATTTCATGAAACCCCACACTGTTATAAATGTTGCTGAGCTCATTTCCCTCACTGGGCAGTGATTTATCTCGCAGGCTTGATAAAATGACTAAGCTAAAAAATGTCACCCAGTGCCACTGAGTTGTAAGTAAGGTAGAAGGAACAGGAGAAGGACATGATGGATTTTCCTACTAAGGGAAGCATTAATAGATGGTTTCTTCCTGATGGTCTCATTAGTCCTCTCTCATTCATCCTCAGGACCTGCCACGCACAAAAGACACCACTCATTCTGCACCAGAATGGAAAGCAGATGCCCCTGTGCAACCCTCCTGCCTCCAAAACCCCTTTCGACACCCATTTCTATCTCACCCTGCTTAGTAGCTAATGTATTGAAGAGGAAGGAAGCAAGAGATCAGAAGACTCCAAGAACCTTGTACTACCACATCCAGCCTTGTCTCCTGAAATTTTTTATAACTTCTGGCAGGAATGGTTTGGAGGAGGCAAGTGGCAGCACCACGGTGCTAGGACACCACCCTTTCTCCCTCCTCATCCGGCAGTGCAGTGGGTAGCTTACAAAAAATGATGCCCTGGATTAATTTGCCTTCCTTTCTGTCTGTGGGTAGGTTGCAGACTCCCTTACTTTCCTCAAATCTAATCAAGAATATGTTTTTTTCCTTGAATCCTTACTCCCAGGAATGAATGCCAAAAAATTAGCTTTGTTGCTTAGTTGTGACTGATCATGAATCACATTAAATTGCTTCTGTTCCCTTATTCGACATGTTGCCTGGTTCCTGGTATATGTTATTGAATTATTGCTCTGAGAGACAAGAAATAGCAACTGAGTGGCAAGTGAGTCCAGAAGATCCAGGAAAGAGGCAGATTCAGATATGTCACAGGACCACAGTCTTCTTGGTTCCCCTAACAATCAGAAGAAAATCAGAGTGCTTATGTGTAGCAGCATACTCAGAGCAGGAAGCAGAGCAATGGGCTTTTGAGGCTTTTTTCCCAGGGTTTCTGAGCACCCCAAAATCCCAACCATGTGTCAGGGGGACAGTCAGAGCAATCCCAAGGTACCTGCGCAGCCTGTCTGGCAGACCCCACAAAGGAAGGACCTGCTGTGCTCACTCCGCGCTGATGCGCCGTGCATGTCCAGCAAAGCCATTTTGCTTGGGTTGTATCGGATGGACCATGCAACGGCATAGCCCACGGGCGGGAAAAAATGGAGAAGAGAAATATGGGAGCCCTAACAGAGTACTCCAGCATAGCAGAAGGCTTCATCCAAGCAGACATATGGTCTCAAGGCATTGATCATGATAAAGATTGTTCAGAGGAGAAGAACTAGCAACAAATGGGAGTGTACAGGAGGTTAAACATGGGCTGAAGGAGGCCTTGTGGGTACTGGGATGTTGGAAAGGTGTTTTTTTCTAAAACGCTTTTGTGGGAAGGACTATGACCCATGCTTGAGCCATTTTCTGTTTCTTTCCTGTTACTGAGCTGCTCACAACTTTCTCCTGGGTTGCATGCAGAATCAGAGAACCTTCTGAACATTATGGCAAAGCAATAAAATGAAGGGAAAAACAGCGGGCACAAAAAGGTGCATGAGTGTATAGAAACTTGCATCATTGCAGATTCCTGAGCAAAGCCACTAAACCACAAATGAGGAACAGGAAAAGAAAAGCAGCTTGACATCCCACCTTTCTATGCCCCACCACATGCAGACCACCTGGTTACGCTAGCTTGACAAGACCAGAAATACTTCTTTCTTCTGCTCTTCCATATTGTTACTCTGAGGAGCTTATAAATGCCGAAATGTTGGCTTTCCCATCTCACTTTGCTTTCCTGTTGTAGTAGTAGTGTTGCTGTACCCTGGTTTAAGGTAATAATAAATTAAGCCCTTCTTCAAATCCATCTGCCCAGATTCCTTATTTCCTCACACCGTCACAGCTACAACAGCACTCAGACTGCAAGGCCTAAAGCAGGGCACGTGTGATCGAAAGCTCATCCTGGTTTTCCAGCTAGATGAGTTAGTCTGCTAAAAGATATTCTTTCTCCTGCACCGCCGAGTTTGCCTTTCCCCTGTCTCTGCAGCTGATGGGCTGCAGGTTTGAGAGCGGCTCTGGGACATCTAGCGGCTGGTAGCACTTGCAGTTCCAGGGCTCACGGAGATTTTGCAATGCAAGAAATCTGGCAGGAAACTCATTTAAAACAAAAAGACACACACTGTCTCAGTTCCTGGAGCTACAACTACAGATGACGTCATTCCTTGATACATTTATGTTTGCAAAATGTTTAGGTATGCCTTTATGATGGTTTTGTTACCCCTTTGCATCATTCCCAGCTTGGGGAGCCATCTTCTGCTATTTTCATTTCATCGCTTCTTTACCACAGTTGCTTCTTTATTAAGGGCTTTTTGCGTTCCAAGGCAGCTGGCATTAACATAGATAATTAGATAATGTTTTGGCAATCCAAGGGTAAATGCATTAACACGTTCCCATATATTGTCCTGGCCTTTGGCTGATCTGTGACTATTTGATAAATGAATCAGGTCTGAAATAAAGATGTTTTACAGAACCAGGCAGATCTTTAATATGAATAGGGAAGTCTCAGCTGGGATTTTCAAGAAAGCCTCAAGCTGTTATGGGCTCCAATCCTTATTCCTGCAGGACTCACCTTAGACAAGAACCTAAAGGAGTCAAAAAAGAAGCAACACTCCTAGTGTGTTTTTCTGAACCTGAAAAGTCTCAGACCAGCTGTAGCATCCTGGCCAGAGACCTGGTGACAGGTGGTGGCTTTCTGGGAATTTGAACACAAATTCAGCTATGTCTTCTCTTCAGCATTCAATGCAGCCTGTTCCTTTTCATCCCTGATGATACCTATTCACCCTGGGCAGAGGAAAGGGTCTATCTCAACCAAGGGGACTGCTAGGCTACCACGGGAAACAATTCGGTGCTGAAAGGAGCTATGTAACTGTGGCAATCTTTTCTGATTTCATGTTTGTCTCTGCACCGCTCCAAAAAGGTGACCTGAGGCATAGCTTAAAGTCCAGCAGATGACCCACAGCAGCCCCACCTGCTCTTACCCGTGCCAAAGCCTTTTGGGCAGCCTGTTGGGTATCTATCTCCTGCGGTGCAACACCAAACTAATGGCATATTAAACTCCGGGTGTCCTGCGTTCTCCGGAGTACACGCTCTGCTGGGTTATGATTTTTTCATCTATACAAACACTAAGAAGAGGATCAGTTTTCCCTGATTCTCACCTAGGAATCCTGCCGAGGAAACTCAGGCGGCCCATGATCAGCCCCACTGACTTTTTTCTTGCTCTCCTCCTGGAAAGTGAGATTAACCCATACTGTTGGGAGAACAGTGCTCATGATGTTAAAGGGTTCATTAAAAGGCGAGTGTTAAAAATTACTTATTTGGAGAATTTCTTCTGGAGTCAAAGGGCAATTTAAATTGTTTCTTCAAAAGCACAAGTGAATCTGCAAAAAACTGACTTGCACAGAAAACAAACCTCAGGCCACCTCAACTGTCCCACCGTTGTTCTCATCAAGAAGTTGCCAAGAAGAAACTTTTTGGTCACAGTGTTATTCACTTGTGCCTGGGATAAAATTATGGTCTCTGCTTGGAAATCGTACCCTGGCGTCCAAATGCTTGTCACTAGATAAGCCTCAAAGCTAAAGTGAGTCTTGGGTTTGGACTCTCTTTCTTGTTTTGCCAGATGAGACTGTCTTACAGTTCAGCAGGGAGATGACATTTTGTTTTGTAAATACCTACAGACAGAACTTGAGATTTCCCCAAAAGGCTTTGCCGCTCTGTGAAAAAGTAGATCAATTCTAGTAACAAATTGAATTTTGTTACTGAAATTTCAGGAAGATCAGTGTGATGAAATGTCCTTAGTTTGCCCTTGGGAGAAATGGTACCTTCATTATAACAAAACAGCTTTTTCATATGGAAATAGCAGGTGGCAGGAGTAAAAACAGACTTTCATTTTCAGAGAAACAGACGGAACAACTCCAAGAAAAGTGGAATAGCAGAGCTAGGATGGAACTGTTCGCAGTTTTATTCTGCAAAAATATTCTACTTTTGCCATGATGGAAGTGAGAAAAGGTGTCACCCCATAGCTTCTGTGTTTATCAATCCAATCCGTACACCTCAAATACAAGAGTCTGCTCTAAGGAGCAGAGTTTAAATATAAATCAGGAAGAAATCTGGTTCAGTTTGTTTGAGAAAACTCTAGAAAGCCTATCCCAGAGTTACACACCAAATTTCTGGGGAGAAAAAGCAATTAAAAGCACTGAATATACGAAATAATCCTTAGTGCCAGTGTCAGACAAAACTGAACTCACAGCTCTCACTGCTGTGATTTATTAATCCTTTTATCAGACCTATGCCATCCTCTGAATTATTTTCCAGCTCTGACTGCTGGTAACCATTTCCTTGGAAGCTGTGGACTGTTAAACTATCAATGGTCTAGTGGTAGGTGCTTATTAAGAAAAAGACACCTTGGATCACAAACAAGAATAAAGAACAGTTGGAGACATGCTACTTCAGAGCTCTCAGCCTGACTTCTCTGAGAAAAATGGAAGTTTTTGAGAGTCATTTGCACAGGGAGGCAGAGGAATGGTCATCTCCTCTTCTGCAATTGATTCATTGCTCACTGGAATTTGAGATTTGGGGCAGAAATGGAGGGAGGGACATTGTTGTCCTATTTAGGAGCAGATAAACTCCACCCTATGCTGTAAATTCTTTTTTGAAAGTCAGGGTTTGCACAGGATGAAGGCTAAATATTTCATGCATTTATTCTAATTATAAAGAAACTCTTCAGAGCTCTAGGCATCTTGCATAGTTCTTTAAGCTTCCAATTTTTAAGCCTTCAGATAGTTTCTATTTAAAAGGAGCAAAGCAAACACCAAAAATCCAGGCTCAACTTTGAAGTATGGCCTGAAACAGATACATATTGCTGTGAGAGAAGCTGTCTTTCCCCAGAGACATTCAGAGAAAACATCATGCCAGGCTCCCCGAGGCTTTATACCAAAGAAGGAGCTCCACCACTCCGTGTATTAGGGACAAGTTTCTCCAATATTTGCCATAAGGGGCCCAGACTTGTCTAAGTTAATCTCATCAAACCCCAAAGGGATCCATACTCCTGCCAAACGGAGGTTTCTCCTCTGGCTGCATCTCCCCGTGAAGAAGTTCAGCTGACCAGCACCCATGGAGGAGTGAAATATTATCAAAATTTTACCAGACCTAACTCTGATTACAACATGGAGGTATATTTCTTTCATAGCTACTTTTCTAGCAGTGATCCCACTTCAAAGGCACCTGGAAGATAGCTGGTTGTGAGGAAGCTGGAGCTCTGTGAGCCCCAGGCAGCCAAGCCTTGGAACCGACACTGGCTTGGAAGATCTGCACAGCAGACTGGTATTAAATACCAGGAGAGAAAAAGAATGAGAAATCAGGAAATGGAATAGTATTGGTATTTCCTAAAGATCAGAGTTTCCTATAAAATGAACGCTTGCCATGCAATTTCAAAATATCAAGACATTTGCCTTTCTTTAGGACTTGTCAGAAACAGCTAATAAATAAAGATCAGGGCTTAGGAAGTTACCTCTTCAAACCTCTCTTAACATGCTGCCTGAAACTGGATTTCCTTAAGGTCGTTGACTTGGCAGCTTTGAAGGGCATGCTATGTGTTCCTTGGCTGGAACTTTTTTTAGGCATTACCTGGCATCAGATGTACACACCAACTCTACAGGTCTCAACAGCTACAAAATCTACAGCATATATTCTATTCCATTTCTGATTGGTTTTTGCACTGCCACTATCTATGAGCTGAACATAAATTACCTGAGTTTAATTCATGACTCAGAGTTCAGTGCATTTCCCCAGAAATAGCATTCTTTGTTTGGGACACTACTGCCAAAATTGCATTCCTGGAACTAAATTCCTATCCCATCCAAGACATTCTACCCATATTTCCCATCATACTATTTTATACTGTTCAGGTCATTTATATTTTCATGCTCTCACAGCTTCTTCTTATATGTTGCTTTGTTGCTTTGCAATTATGCTCTTAACTGTGTTCTCTAAAGTCACCTTCAGACCTTTAAATGCCTTCAAATAAAAATAGCCATTTGTCTTCAGTCCAAATTGCATTTAATAGAAAAGCTGTACTAAACCACTTGCATTCCTTGGACAGAAGGAAGAACTGAAAGATGCCCAAACCAAGTATTATTTAGTCTAGCATTTAGCTGGCAGGGACCATGAGGAAAACCTTTGCCTGAAATGTTGCTTTAATTATAGTTAATAATAATGCTAATATTAATTCTATCATATGCAAGATGTTTATCCCTGATCCCAGTTCGCTTGTAAATTTAATTCTAACTAACCTAATTCTATTTTTAACTTCATCACAGCTGTCTGCACTGTCACAGTTTATGTATGGAGAAAACACCAGACAGACATGAAATGTAGAAATTCTTCCCTTGAGGCTTTTTTAATTACCTATTGCAGAAATATTCATGAAAAAAATACTGATTGCTTTCCTTTTTTGTGTTCTGCATTGCTTCCTTACAAGCCTCCTTCCCACCTCCACCACGTACACAGCAGCAGCACAACCAGCACTGACAAATGATGAAATTCTTAATACACTGACCAGACTTCTGCTGGACATCCCAGCCACCAGTTCCAGCAAGGCAGCCATGACAGCTGTCACAAACCGCTATGCTAATTCCATTTGGGATCCATCACCTAATACATTATTTAGTGATCTGTGAGATCCAGCTCGAGAACAATGGAAACATCCAGGCTGTAGACTCTCATACATAGCGCAGAAGATAAGAGACAATGAGTAACAGAAGCAGCACAAAATAAAATCTACTTAGTAGGTGATGATTACATTTTGTGAGTGTTTCTCCTACAGCATGAAAGCGTAACACCTTCCCTTTTCATTCAGAGGAAGACTGTTGGGTAGCCAGGGAGACATCAATTGCAGGGACAGTGATCGTGCAGTGCCATCAACTGTTTGCTTCTGGTATCCACATCATCTGGCATCTATTGCTTTCAACAAAAATGACCGAAAAAAGATACAAAAATTG
The DNA here is from genome assembly GCA_008921705.1 of Burhinus oedicnemus. Classification (NCBI taxonomy): domain Eukaryota; kingdom Metazoa; phylum Chordata; class Aves; order Charadriiformes; family Burhinidae; genus Burhinus; species Burhinus oedicnemus. The sequence goes on along the minus strand of VFFE01007671.1, from coordinate 256,572 downwards.
AGCAACTCATCAGGATTTTATTTCTGAATGAAATTCTAGCAATTTAAATACAACATTTTGCTACAAATCTCAGGGTCACTTTTCTCGTGCAAGAAGGCGGGCACCTGAGGGCAGGTACCTTGCCGTTGAGAGCAGCAATGGAAGCGGCTCAAGCACTTGTGCCATCTGCTGGGAACAGCTGAAGTGTTGCTGCTTGCACGGGGAGCAGACCCAGCCCGGCAACAGGCCATCTTTGACAATGAGGTTGGTTGTTCCGCTTCTTTTAACTATTATTGATGCTAAGTAAATCAATGCTAGAGGAGCATTTTGAAGACTGAAACCCCCTCTCTGTAGTGTAAGGAGCTGCAACAGACAGGAACTGACTGTTCTTGCACACCTCAGCTGTCTGCGGGGAGGCTTCTTCTAAAGCAGAAACCAATTATGTAGCCTGGGAAGAGCACAGGTCTCTCAGTTCTTGTAGTGAACTGCTCCTCTAACGAGGGGACTCCAGCTTGGCCATGGGCTGTCTCCTTTTTCGTAGCAGAATGCTGTGATTCCCTTCCTTGCTGTTTTATTCTGCGCCTGCCTGCAACTCACCATGAGCACGCCAACAAGCGTGCTCTCAGCGCAGCCGTTCTGCCCTCTACAGAGCCATGGCCAGGTTAACGCTGACCAGCTGCTAAAGCCAAATACCATTTGTACTTCTTCACGCTTATTTACCTGAAACATGTCTCTCTGGGAAAATGCAGAGCCGCGCGTTTTCTACTAGAGAGCCATGTAGGTTGGTCTCTGTGCTGAGCTTGTTTATTCATGGACCGAGTCTGTCCCTGAGATAAAGGCTGCTCTTTTGCAAAGTTTTGGATCTCCTGTCTCAGATCCTTTGAGCCGCCTCAAGCCGATCTGCACTTCCTCCTCTGAAAGGTGACACTTCGAAAGACTTGCTGCTGTTGCAACATGTTTCAGAGCTGAGGTTTGGTGTTAGTTCCAGCCTTCACCCTTCTGTGCCTGGAGAAACTGCAGGATGCATTGCTTATCTCTCCCACCAAACCAGGCTTCGAGGACTAGAAAGACCCCAGAGCAAGACGAGCTCATGGAGAAATGAACTGTATTATCAATGGAGTTGTCTCTCGGTGGCCTCTGGTCCGACAGGGACCCAGCTGCAGGAGCGGCAGCACGCTCTGTAAAAGCAGAGGGTGGTATTTTCACCTCTGTGACTACACAGTGCTGAATTGCTCTGCCTGGATAGTGTGATGGAGAATGCACGGTCCAAAAATACCAGCTAAGAAAGATTAACAGCAAGCACCTCAGAGGTGATGTTCGGAATTCAATCTGGACAAACTGGAGGAGCAGCATGAAGGGAGCTGGGTGCACCTCGTTGGAAGCAGGAGGCTTAAGCCATGACAACATGGGCAGGGCAGTGACGAGCTGGGGTAGGCAGCAAGGTGAGAAGGTTGAGGGAGGTACAGGGGGCAACTAAATGAACAGGCGTTGACTGTACCCTTCTACAAACCAAGGATTATATGGGGATATATGTGAAAGGAATGCTGAGTATAAGTAATTCTGCCGTGAATCAGCACTCACAGGGTCTCAGCAAGAACACTGGGAACAGCCCAGACGGAGACCTGGAAAATAGGGGCTATGGAGAAGATCAGGGGGAAAAAAGTTTAGCCTAGGAAAGAAAAAAACGAGAGAGAGATATGACAATAACTGATCTAGCTGAATCAGTGTTTGCAGCTTAAGATAACTTGTGGGTGCCAAGTAATTTTCCTCCTGACTTTCCAAAGTAATTAACCTTTGGACCAAGACTAAGCAGGAAACTAATGAAGTCCTTCCATCACCGAAAAGGAATCTGACAGTGACTTTGACAGCACCGGGATTGTATCTGAAAGGATAAGAGAAAATCGGGCTCCAGGATACTGTAATTGAACCAGCTGCCTTTCAGCCCCAATAACGCTGCTTTGACAAGCGGTGCTGCTGTAAACTTGAGTCTCGGGAGCAGGGGGTTGTGTGTTCAGTCAGTTCTTATCCAAAAGGATTACATGCATTATAAAATTGAACTCTTTTCCTTGGATTCCTTCTTGGAGACCGAGCTAGACTTTTCCTCATGCCCCAAAAATGCTCTCTCCATTTCTCTAGTAAATGTCATTTATTACAGTTACATAAAACTTATCTAGCTTATAAAGATCTTGTTTTTTCAGTGAAAACATGCAATCTAAATTGTAGGGAGGAGCCACTACTAAAACACTGTTTAAAGGTGACCTTGCAATTCAAAGCATTTGTGAACTTTTACTGGTATGATGGAGTGCAGAACGGCACCCACCGTCTGTGGTCTGCGGAGATGTCCCTTATCGTGAGGTTCAGCCAGAGAACAGTAGTGAGAAATGGCAAGAAAACCAAAAATGCCGTCTTCTTGTTGCTCAAGAAGTTGCTGCACTACCCATCCAGAGCAGCTCTCCCCCCTAGAAACCCACCCACCTCGTTATTGTGGTCGGCATTGACCAGAGACGCATGGGGGATTGCCCTACATGTGTGAAACCAGCTCAAACGCGACAAAGAGCTCACAGTCTAAAGGGTGCCAAGGTGTGACAGAATAAGCAGGCCCTGCCTCCTCTGGAGCCCGGGGTGGGTTCATGCAGCAGGTGGGGGCCGCCAGGTCTGCCAGGTCCTCGGCCACCTCAGGCTCCCTGAGGGAGCGCCGCGCTGGGCCGCCCTGAGGAAAACCGCCCTCCCTCCGACCTGGCCCAGCTCCCTCCGCCGGGCGCCGGGCACCGGAGCCGGGCCCGCCCGGGGCGGGGGCCGAGAGGGCTGAGGGGATGGCGGCGGCTGAGGGGATGGCGGCGCGCGCCCATGTGGGAGCACGCGCCCGGCTCCCCTCATCGAGGCGGGTGGGCCGGGGAGAGGGGCGGGGGTTCAGCCCCCCCCTCCAGTCGCTATAGCAACCGAGAGCTGGCCGGCGCCCGCCGGTCCAATGGGGAGGCGGGAGGGGCGGTGGCGCCCCCTGGCGCCGGAAGGGGCGTGTCGGCGGCGCCGGAAGCGGGGCCGCAGCGCCGCAGGGTGTGTGTGCGTGCGCCGAGCGGCCGCCGCGCTCCGAGTCGCCTCGCCCGCCGGGATCCAGGCCGCCGCCCCCGCCAGGTGAGGGTCCCGGGCCATTTCCCGCCCGCCGCCCAGGCTCCCTCCGCC
>VFFE01007671.1:179934-252298 GCA_008921705.1 Burhinus oedicnemus | reverse complement strand
GGCCGGCGCAGCCCCGCGGCGGGGAGGGGCGTCGTAGGCCGCAGCAGGCCGCGGGGGCTGCCTCCGGCGCGCCGCGGGAGGGTCCTGCCTCCCTCCTTCCCGCTCCGAGTAACGGTGTGACCCTCCCTCGGCTGCCGCTGCGGAGCCCGGGCGGGCGGCGCCGCCTCCTCCCCGAACGCCCGGCCCTGCCCCGCCCGGAGTGAGTCACTGGCTCCCCCGGAGGGAGAGGCCGGCTGCGCACACCTGTACCGTGAAGAGCTCCCCGGGGAGCCGGGAAGGAAGGGAGGCGAGCCCCGCCACGGCAGGGCCGGTGCTGGTCACGGCCCGCCTCGTCCCCGGGCCTTCACCCCAAATCGGGAGCGGGGTTGGGGCGTCCTCGCAGCTTCACCAGAGCAGGAGCTCTGTGCCCAGCCGAAATGCTGGGCCCTCTCAGCGTGTCGTTTCTGTGCTGGCTGGTCTGAGTCTGCTCACCTGGGACCAGAGGCGATCACAGAAATGTCGTGAACGCTTTAGAAAGAAACAAAATGATTTTATTGCTGTTTTCCAGTTTTGATCATTTGTGTCCATTTGGGAATAGAGATGTGTTTAGGGAGGACTCCAGAGGGAAAGAAGGTTGCTTCAAGCCAGCCCCAGTCTGCAAGAAGGCTGGGCAGTAACCCCAAACTAACAACTGTAGGTTTTATTTGAGGTATGTATAATCAGATATTGATTGGGATGATCAAATGTCAGTTGCATATAGTCCCTGTGTTAGCATATGGGAGCGAAAATGCATCTGATGCAAAGATCACAATGTAAATTGGTTGCTTTTGGCTAAATTCCTTGTTAATAGTTAAAATAACTGTTCTGGTGGTAGGAAAACAAATTGCACATCATACAGCACCATAAAAGCTAAATTCCTACATGAAAATATAAAAGAGTTTTAGAAAATTTGTAAGGTTTTGTAACTTCAGTGGCTGTAGGAATATTTGTGTCTTTACATCTTCACCGCTGCAGAACACCCCAGTCAGAAATTTTAATCCTTCTTTATGAAAATAAAAGCTTGCTTTTATTTTAAAATGATAATGAGACATAAACTGGTCTAGAAAAGAAAACAGGAAAGAATGCTAGTGCCTTTTTCACCGCTTATATTAAAGGCCTGCGAAAATATACCTTGTATAATATTTTGTTTATTAAATTGGTACCGATAAAGTGATAGACTCATTGCACAGATGGGCCTAGTGCAGTTTTCTCAACCTCATTATGTCAGTACCGCATGTTCTGATCTCTGCTATTTTGATGTTGAGTCTTTTTTTTTTTTTCCCTAAGCAGGCCTTTGCCAGTATGCAGCTTTTTGTGCTGCGTGTGAATAAACTCACATGAGGAGGAGTTAAGTAAATAATGATTTGAATAATGTGGTAAAAAGCTAGCACGCTAATCTGTCTGGTATCCTAATACATCCCAGTAAGACTAGGCGTTCTAGTAGCGTGTCTTTTATATGGCCACACTTTTTGCCCCACCCTGTAATATAAATACTCTCAGTTTATTATTAACAAAAGTGATTTACCTGTCATATGAATGCATTAGTTTGGCATGAACTTTATGCCTGGGGGAAGATTTTTTGGGATAACTCACGATTTCCACCTGGACTCTAGCCAAAACCAATTCTGCTAGTTGAAACAAAAAGGTGTTACCATGTAAGTATATTGTACTTTGGAACTGCCTGCTTGTCTCCACCTGCAGCTGTCCTGTGCAAAGTGCCGTAGGTATGTAGCAGTGCAGTGCTTTTCAGCCTGCAGTCCCTCGTTTAAATGACATTAAGAACAAGGCTACTGTCACTAAATTTAGGTTGTCCGTAAAATATCAGTATCCCTACACATGCTGTTGGTCCTTGTCATAGAGATTTCATAATTGTCTGTTGAGATTGAAAACCGTTGAATGTCATTTTATTCAAAGATTATATTGGTCAGTTTTAGGAAGCGATAAGTAATGATGGCAGAAGATGGCCAGAGTAGGCATGGCTTTATAGAATGTTAATTTTATCTGAACATTTGCATGAAGATTTGAGCTGAAGGCCAGGGCATACGGTTAATCAGTAGATACAGAGGAGGCTAAAGTTATGTGCTGCACAAGGTCAGCAAGAATATCACAACTATGAAGTAATTTTCCTTTTTCCCCTCATTATGTTTGCAGTATATTTTACTGAACTTGCTCTTGACAATTGTGGAAGATTTCCCTGTTCAGATCTTACCAGACACATTCATTTTGTGGTCAGTTATTTAACAATACATGGTAGCCTTTGAGGGATCCAAAATAGAGAAACACAACTAATGAAGTCAAATGCCTAATACTGCAATAAAGCAAGGAAGGTTCCTTGCACTCCATTTAAAGAGAGTTGATTCCTTTCCTATAAAGGATATCTATTGGGAGCGATGCCTACTTGACAGTGAATGCCATCAACGTAATGCAAATACTTGTGTCAGCTTGCGTGTACCTGAATTTTGGAGAAGGATTTTCCATTTGTTTTAGAAATAGTATCTCCAAAGCTCTTACTCTCTCTAATTATAGAACTGTAATTTGAAATACCACTTACCTCATGTGAATGTTTAATTTTGGAATGAATTGCCCATCCAGAAATCAAATAAGGTATGTTCACATACTGTTGGAAGATTGAACTACAAATTCTGTACCAGTCAGCTGCTTTGCCTGTTATAATTTGAATGGACTTACAGAGTTCGTGACTGAGAAATATGATTGCATCCCATTTCACTGAACCTGGTTTTACATTCATTTCTCACAGTGAAACCTGCAGGTCTATTAACCTGCATCTCTACTTGACTCGTTGGAGACCAGCACGTCAAACCAGTAACCACACTGCTTTCTCACCAATTTTTTTACAAAGTGGAAGTGTTTGTCTGATAGATTCTAATGCTTGCTGTAAAGAGAAAAACAGTACACAAAAATCAATGACTTAATTAGCATCAGAAGAACAGGTCATCGAGAGCAGCAGACTTCAGGCCAACGTAGGCTTATTAGTATTGTCTTGTCAGTTCAATATGTTATATAAGCCAGATTTTTTTCAGTGTCAGTTTTCATTTCATTTCTGCAGACTTTAAACACAGTTACTTCTGATCTGTTTTGGCTTTGTCCTAAACAGCCCATCGAGATTGGAAACACTAAAGGCTACGAAGCAGATGTAGTAACTGCTGAGCAGTAAGATGTAGTTCTCAAGCTCCTGCAGTCTTCTGAAGAACGTTACCTGTATGTTTTGCTCCTCAGCTGTTACTGAGATGTAACCCTCCAGTTCTCTGTGTCCATCCAGTCTTGAAAGATCTGTGGGCATACTGACTTCAGGTGCTGTTCCCAGGGTGGTTGCGCCATCCCCTTCTTACTGCATCTTCCACTAAAAGTAGCAAGGCGGCTACAAACTAATGTGTTTTGCAGGTTCTGACCTTTGATTCTCTACCTTTGATGCTTTGTAATATGTTTCAGAGTGTTGTCAACACAGATGGGAAGCTTTTCTGGGGGTAGGAAGTAAGCTCTTGTAACTTTTAGTACCTGTATACCTGCTATCCTACATGTGTAAGAGAGATTGAAAGAACTCAGGCTGTATAGGAGATAGAGGGGAAAAAAAAAAAATTATGTTTTGAGTGTGGGGTTTAGGGTGATTCAACTTTCTAGCAGCTGGCGCTATTGGCTGCAACTGCTGGCTAGTGGTTGGCATTCCTTATTGTAAATAGTGTCCAGCCACTTCTTTTTGGAGGGCTACTAAGTTGTGATTTGACAGATTCTTAAGAAGACAGTCTTAAGAATTTGAAATGTATTAACGCATGTAATATGAGAATCTTCTGCTTAGAATGAGCAACTGTCAGGACTCCTCCATGGCTGTGGTCTGCACGTCTCCGCTCCTTTTTCCATCTTCCCTCTTCCCCCCCTTGCCGACATGGCATGGCTTTGTTAGTGCTAGAATAGATCATTCCTGTCGGCCTCCTGTTCGTCACCTTTGTGTGTTTTGCTCCTAGCTGCAGGTAACCTTTGTTAGATGGCTTCTGTTTGTGGCCTAGGAGTATTTTTAGCTGTAGGCTTTGCTTGTCTCAGACTGTGGCACACTGATCCATTGTTAGAGTGTGGCTTTTCATCTCCTCTATGGGAGGGACCAGTTATAACTGATAGTTGCTTCTTTGCCTTTTCAAACATCACTCCTTTCCTTGTATCTTTTTTCCTTCTGGCAAACACTTCCCTCTTTTGGAGCTCAAGCCAGCATAGCTCTGCAAAGCTCTCTCCAAGCTTCTAACAAGGTAAGCAATGGAGAATCAAATAAGGATTTTAAGTGTTCCTTTATGCAGCACCCTGTGAACAAAATAATGGTAGGCTTACTGTCGATTGCAGATATTTTGGTGTGGGCAATGATTTTCTTAGTGCATTTATGTTCTGTTAAATCCATGTTATTGAATAATACTTTGTGTTTCATAGCAAACCTACTAACACTACAGATATTAACATGAATTAACTACACAACTCAGGCCCCTGTATACTGAATTTTTATGTCAGAACTAAGCCGTTGAAGTTCTGAGGAACTCAATCTTCAGTAATCAGTTTGCGTTACATTTAAGATGTGCATAAATTAGTTACGTTATTGAGGAAAGTTTGGTGAGACGCAACATTGAAGTGCTTTGTGCTGGTATTTCACCTACATAATTGATATGTCAAACTGGTTTCTGGATCTCTTTTGTCCACTAGGTTTTTATGCTCTTGCAGTTCCCTCTGTGATTTCCTTCATGTGTCCTTATATGAACCCATTGACTGCTGTGAACTGGCTTGCATCTGAAGATAAATATGTCAGTGAGCTTGATAAAACAAACTCTGCACCATCTCTAAACTAAACTCTGTATTGTTTGTAAACAGAATTCTGAATGGATTACTTGTCTACAAATTAGACCACTATTGGCAAAGTGCAGATCAAAGATAAAACTGACCTTTCAGTGGCAAAATGTAAACTCTCTTGGAGCTACTTGCCTCTGGACTTCAACAAGCAGGCTTTTTCTACATAATAATCACATTCCATAAGAAGAAGAGAAGATGATAAGACAGTTGCAATAGAAATGCTTCTAGAAGCTCTGCAGACCGTGAGGAAACTAGAACTGCTCTGAAACTGTTTTGTTTAAATGTCCTGTTATTTAAAGTTGGCTCTTGTAACTTAAAAAGCATTCTTCAGGTGTACTTTGTTCACGTTCAGATTTTAGTGAGTGGGTAGAGAAATGCCACTCACAAATTACTTGCTGCGTTAAGCACACAGTCTAAATTTAATGCCTAGTTAAGGGACTGGTTTACGAGGTTTGATCAACTGAATAGTGAAAAGTGGGATGGGTTCTCTCAATGGTAAACGGTGTGATGATTTCATTAGGCTTGTTATGCATTGGTACTATGATATGCTTCAGAGTAGGGAGAAAAAAATGCATGTCACAAATTCCACTTATCCCTTTCTGTCCTCAGGAGCCATCCTTTTCCTAAGTCTGCAGAAGCCAATGATAGTATAGCGTGTCCCCATGGTAAAAGCCTCTTGGGGAGGAGAGCGCCAAATTAATCATGCCTTACAAGAACTTGCTACACTACTACCCACAGTTAGTCTGTCTTCTTGAGGGCTTTGATCTGAAGTCTATGTGTCACCTTTTAACAGGTGCCAGAATCCACTAGTTTATCACAGTATTTGAGATGGAACTGAACTGCAGCGCAACTTTACTTAAAAGTCTGCAAGAGGTCTCTTTCCAGGAGGCTGGTTTTAGCATTACATAGCCTTACTTGAGTGCCTTACGTGAACGAATGCATTAGGCTAGATCTACAAAGGATCAAACGCAAGCAGGAGCGAGTGTGACTTGAAAATATATATCAGGTAGGACATTTGGTTGCTGGTTTTACTTCAAGAGCTTTCATGTGAAATAACAATGTTTGGCTTGATATCTTGGGTGTTTTGTTGGGGTTGTTTTTTTTTGCGAAAGTGGAGTGTCTTCAGCTGGAGGGATTGAATATGCTCATCTCAAAATAATTTTGTAGTTAGGAGTCTGTCCTTGGCAGTAGGAAACTCTGAAACTGCTCATACGCATGATGGGAATTTGGGTCTGCACCTCATTGTCCTGGTTGATGATTTAGTATAGGGGACTGGTTTCGCTGTACAGTAGTGTGGTAGGTGATACTTGGATTAAAATACAAGCTGAGCGGTGTGTGCGAAACGTTCTCCATCAGGAGCCTGTCAGACCGGGATCTTCAAAGGAGAAGGCCGGGGAGAAGGCTACAGCAATCACTTTCTGCCTGTGGTTCTTTCTAATAGGGCTGTAGATGTTTGTCTAATGAACAGAAACCTATGAAATACAGTTGTGAACTTACTGTTCTTGTTTGCTTGTTACTGTTCTTTTAGAAGTTGTTTGTAGGCTGTTAGTTCTCAGTCTGAAAACTCTTTATCTGGGCAGTGAGAGTCCTGATTTAGGGAGTAGGAGAGGAACATTATTGCTCGGTGCTGACAAGAATTAACAGTTCTGGATCTGTCCAAAAGTGAACCTATGCACCTGGAGAAATTTTACAGATGAATTTGGGGTGTCTGGGAGTTTGTGAGGTACTGCGGTCCACTTACTTTGATAAAGGCAAAGAAACTTGTTTAAGTTCTCCTGTGAACCTGGCCCTAGGTGGCTGAGTATAAAAGGTTGGTAGCTCAATGGCCGAGTTAACTACATGTTAGCATTGTCTTGTAGAAGTAAGCAACACTCAAGCCACCTCACTGACATGTTCCTTACTAACTTCATTTTTCATTGCTTAAGCTCTCCAGGGGCCTTGTGCTCATGTGATGTGTTTTTCTTGGCTTCAGTTGCTAAACTGTATTATCAGAAATGATAAACAAGTTGTTTCCATATAAGCAATTAGTTTTCAGTGGTGACCATCACATGGGCCATGTCCCATTCAGGTTTTGTAAATGTCAGTGTTATTTAGAAGGTTTTGAAAACCTGAGACTACAGCCATCCTAGCTGTGTAGAATTGTCTATTATATGTACAGTGATGTATGTATTTAAAAAAAAAAAAAGTTTTCTGGCAGAAAAGTATAAATGTACTTTCCATAGGTGCCAGCTACTACAGCTTTACTGGGTGTGGTTTATTTAAACCCACAGAAACGTCTCCTGTAGTGTGCAAAAAATCTTCAGTGTCAGGAGGAGCTGTCCAGTGCTTCAGTGCGCCCAAGGAGTTGCTCTTGTATAGTAGCGGGGGGGAAACAAATGAAAAAAAAACAACACCAAAAAACAACCAAAAGTGGTGGTTTCTGAGTTAGAACGTGCATTGTCTCCCAGGCTGAGCTGTGGCTGGTATAGAAAAGGGGAGAGATTTACATAGGGAACGGATCGATGTGCTGTGCTTATTGCCAATATGAATTTTGCTGCATTTTGAAGAATAATGCTTACATATCTTCAGGTTTGTGATTAGTCATATACACATAGAAATGACACATATTTGGCAAAAGGTCAAATAAATTCTTAAAAAAGAAACCTTTCATATTACTTTATTAGAGTTGATAGATTTCCTACTTATTAGTGACTGTGAGTTCAGCTTCACCCTTCAACATCTACTTCCATGGTGCAGACAATCAAGAGACAGTTTTCTCTATTTTTATCCCCCACTAATTACAGGAGAGCCATGGATAAAAGTGAGTTGGTACAGAAAGCCAAACTGGCTGAACAGGCTGAGCGTTACGATGACATGGCTGCTGCTATGAAGGCTGTCACTGAGCAAGGACATGAACTGTCCAATGAAGAAAGGAATCTACTTTCAGTTGCCTACAAGAATGTGGTTGGTGCCCGTCGCTCGTCCTGGCGTGTAATTTCCAGCATCGAACAGAAAACAGAGAGGAATGAGAAGAAACAGCAGATGGGAAGAGAATATCGTGAGAAAATTGAGGCTGAATTGCAGGATATCTGCAATGATGTTCTGGTAATAATCCAACAGCAAAAATAACAGTAGTTAGTACTGCAGCATTCCTCAGAGAGGCCGAGGGAATCTTACTAGTGCACCTTAGCAGGGGAATAATTTTGCATAGCCACATACTTGGGTCTAATTCTACCTCCGAAGTAATCTAGTTTGTTTCTTAGCAAATTTGTTATAAAAGAGCATATTTTTTTTTTTAATAGAAAGAAGCAAACAAGGCAATGTTGAAGACCCCTAGCTGCTGGCTGGGGGTCACCATGGAAATAGATTTAGATCTGAGGCACTGGCATGAGTCCTGCTAAAAGGCCTACCGTTTAAATTCTTTTGTTAATGAATGCTGACGTCCTGAGGCTTATTTAGTACTTTTTTTTTGGATGGACAAGGTGTGTACTTCTTCCCCCAAACTGGTTTTGCTGTTTCTTTCACTTGGAGGAGAGGGGTTCTTTTTATTGCTGTTCAGTTTGCTAAAGATCAGTCAGGAGCAGTTGCTGTCAGTGCTGTCAGTCTTTGCATCTCTTTCTGAATGCACGTGTGCTGACTGTGCCACTATGCAGCTTTTCAGCTGGAGTTGCAGACAGAATCGTTGTGGATTTGTTGTGGATCGTTTCACTGCTCTATATAAAATTCAAGTTTGTGGCAGCAAAAGTGACCAGACTTGTGCTAATGCCAGGCTGCTGCTTTTCACTAACTTGGTTGTGGACATAGGTTTGCATCAGTTTATTTCAAGAGAAATCTTTGCAGTCTTAAGCCCTGTTAGCCATTAGATTCTGCAGCAGTGAATTGTGGATAGCCTCAACATAGCAAATTTCCTGCTTTCCAGGGATTAGATTGCAAGTAGTTTCTCAGTGATTAATGCATGAATATTAGTATAAGTCGTTGTTAATGTGTTTTAACAGTTCACGCTTACCATTGTAATGAAGACTCTGTTTCACATGTTATTTTTATGACTTGGGGAAAACAAAAAAGCGTTGTTTCCTTTCTCAGGAACTCCTGGATAAATACCTTATTGTCAATGCCACGCAGCCAGAAAGCAAGGTCTTCTATTTGAAAATGAAAGGCGATTACTACAGATACCTCTCAGAGGTGGCATCTGGGGACAATAAGCAAAGTAAGTAAAGATGAAATGCCACATTCTGCTGAGGGCCAAGCAGAATAAAGTGTAAAAAATACTTGTGTTCTTTTTCCCTAACATGAAGTATTTATTTCTTTTTGCTAGTGCTCGGTAGTATTGAAGACAGGTGCAGTGCAAATCACTTTTAGAGAAAGACTTCACTGAAATTAATAGAAATGATTGACAGACATTCATCAAATCAGTCAAAATCTACTTGCGGCCCCCAACCTCAGTGACTGATTCTGAAGCGTATTTGGCCATGTAAAATCCTTTTCCTGGAGAATGTGTTTTCTTTTCTGAAGGAAAATGCTTTGTTCCTATCATCTCTTGTTTAAACTATGAATTTGTCTCACAAGTCTTCACTGTTTGGAAGCTTTTTGCACGCAAATATGGGATATTGGGTTACTGGGTCCTAAGCCAATTAGTCCTGAAATGTTAAAGTAATGCTGAACTGTACCTGAATTCCTGGTGAGTGTTGGATGTAGTCCATGTCTTGCAAACTTAGTTTGATGCCATTCTGGAGCTTATTATTACCCATTAGCCAGGAAGGGACTGTGTTCTTTCCTCTGAAACCCCAAAGTGAAATAGAAAGTTCATTGCCTACCTGCTAAATGTTTCCTTAAGTTTAAATAGATAGATACCTCTTCTTCACCATATGGTTTTGTCTGGTTTATTATTCAGAACTACTACTTCTTCAGCTTGGCTGGAAGTGAGTTTTTAATCACAGTACACTTTGACTTAGGTAGAGCTTTTATGTGTTCAGATGGGTTGGAATTTATTTTGAATAAATTTCATTTTAAGTCTATGAAAATGTTGAACTTAATTTCTGTATCTCAAAGCTTTATGTGCACAAATACTTCTGCCTTAATAGCTCAGCCAGTGGTAGGCTTTTACATCTAAAAACATGGAAAGAAGTGTCTGTGTGTGTGTAATTGTATAAATTTCTGGTGGCACAATAGTCCAGACCAAGGATATAATAGTTTTCCCCATGAATTACAGTGAAGTACTGTGCATTAATATGATTGTAATTACATCTTGCAGCAACAGTAGCAAATTCTCAGCAAGCTTACCAGGAGGCATTTGAAATTAGCAAGAAAGAGATGCAACCAACACACCCCATTCGACTCGGTTTGGCTCTAAATTTCTCTGTCTTCTACTATGAGATACTAAATTCTCCTGAAAAAGCCTGTAATCTGGCAAAGACGGTAAGCAGACTCTTCGTATTACCAATTTTTGCGGATGCTAAGGAGATAACTACATGGTTGCAGTAGCACTTTGTAGATGATTATGTTTTTTCGTATCAAATTCCTTTAAAATGCTGTCATCTTTAAACTATTGTCATGATAGTATATTTTCAGGTAAGTTACCCTGACTATCTTAGCTTTAAGAAAAGCTAATTTGCTAGTGCAGTTGATCCAGTGAAAGGGGAGACAAAGTTCCTCTTCTTCTGTCCAAGTAATTCTCTTAGAATGCGCTTGTGTCAATTTTGAAAATGCTTGGATTAGTTTAGCACTTCTGAAGTGAAATATTTACTTAAATTTGAACACTTAGCAAGTACGGTTGTAGCCCTAAATGTTCTTGTGTATCTGCGTGCGTGTGCGCCTGCCTCTCCAAAAAGAGCTTCTGTGATGGGTTGTACCAAACAAATAGCTAGTCACTTTTTTTCTTAGCCTCCTTTTCCCTAAAATAGGATTAGAGCCTTCTAAACAGAGCTTTTTATATCTGGGAGAATTGCCTGGTAGTAACTTGAATAATACTGCATTAGGTGAATCTTTGTGTTCTTAATATGCACTTCAGTAATATTTTGTAACAAAACTGATGTTTTGCTGTATAAAATGCCGCTGCTGTTCCTGCTTTTTTAGTTAATATGCTTACATCTGTTTGAAATGTGAATAAAGAAATGCACTTATCCATGGCTCTCAGCTCTCAAACTTGCAGCATGGGTTTTCATGTGTAACAGACCGATGGGAAGAATGGCTTTATTAATCTCTAAGCTGATTTCCTATGCTGTTTTGAAAAGAAATCCAAAACCTTCCACCCCACTGTCAAAAAACCTTGTCTTCCATTTCCTTTCTTACTTACTCATGTACACTCTCTCTCTCGATATATATATGTATCAACTTAATGGTACCTTTGTCTTTTACTGCCAATTTAGACCAGTGAGGCCTTCATTTTTAATGAAAGTATTGCTTTTAAGTGTTGTTCTTAAACCCGACTTCAAGCTGTGTGAGTCATTCTTCAGTATGACAGAGAGTGCACTTGCCTCTTCAGTACTTGGTATTGGCATGGTAGTAAAGTTGTTCTGGGCTTTCATCTGGACCCCCCTGAAGACTTCTGTTTTCCTGCTGGTGTTCTAGTGTCCTGATGCTCGCTTTGGTTTACATTTCTTCTCTTGGTGGAAAAGAAAAATACTGGAAGCTCTTGTCACAGAATTTGAGTAGTGATGTGGCAAATTTGTAAGCAAATGTGTGAGCAGAAGTGAATTCAGAGAGCAGAGTGTGAAAGTGCTGTCTTACATATTTTTAGGCATTTGATGAAGCGATAGCAGAGCTGGACACGCTGAATGAAGAGTCTTACAAAGACAGCACTCTGATCATGCAGCTGCTTAGGGACAACCTCACTGTAAGTATCACGGGACGAACCGCTGTGCTGTGCGCTGTTACTTCTTTAGGCTGCTGCGCTCCACTGAGTGGGACTCGGCATCTGAAGGCTAAGGTAGTTCTGTGCCGTTAAAAGCCTTTTCTGAGGCATTAACTGCATGTCTTAACTGTGCTGGTTTTTGTAACCAGACTAGTTAGACTTGCTTGTTTAAACCAGAAATCACTTGTTAACCATTGTAACAAACTCAGCTTTTTTGTAAAAGAAAGTGCAGTTTGTCTGTTCTCAACAGCAAGCTTGTCGTTGTGTTGAGCTTGCAAACTTTGGCTGGCTTTTTACTTGTAATCCTCTGTCCATTTTCTAGTTCATCATTCTTTAGCTTTGCTGTTAAGTTCCATTCTGTATTGCTCTTAGCTGAGAAAATTGCTCAGCTACTGCTAATTATGCTGTCTTCCCTTTCCTGACAATTGTAATTAACTGCACGCTTTCAGCATAAACATGTGTTTGTATTTTCTTACAGCTATGGACGTCGGAAAACCAGGGAGATGAAGGGGATGCTGGGGAGGGAGAGAACTAATGGCTGTCACGCTTCACTATATGTTCAATGTCACCCTGTATCCTACACATATATCCCTTTGTGCGACAAGCAAAAAGAATAGTACATCGACTTTCACAACCTCAACGTAGCAAAAACTGTCTGTGGGGTAAAAAACGGTTGGTTGGTGTTTTGTGTACTTAAAGCGGAGGTCGGTTATTATAATGGCATTCCGAACTTTCCTATTATGAACATTTACAGTTATGATTACCGTGTTTATATTTTTAACTGAACACTGTGATTATGGGTTTTGTGATTGCAATTGACTTTACAAAACTCTTATTGGTAGAAAAGTAGACATCAATTATGTAACTCTGGCAAGCTTAATTTGGCACCAAAATAGTCGAAGTACAATTCTGTTGTAAAGTTGTACAGAAAGTTATAGAGATTCTATTGTGACACTGGGGCATGGAAGGAAACCAATCCGATGTATGGCATTCCAGTTAGTAACACTGCTATGGATTAGTTCAACAGGCACACTCTGTAGACATTTGTAACCACGGCACCGCTTTCAGTCAAAAGCTCACTTTGTCAATCCTGTCTTTCTGGGGATGGGGTTTGTTTTGGGGAGGAGGGTAACGGGGGAGTTAGCAGCTTGATTTCCAAACTCTTTACACTGGCAGATAACTGGGATTTGACATGTAAAAGTGCTTTCGTGCTCATACAACATGCATGACTAAGCCCCTTCCCACAGCAATAACGTACCTGATTATACCTTAGATATTCTTCAGTAGTGAGAATTTTTGGTTCACTACCATGGACTTGCAATAGGAGAAGATTCAATTTTTTGAATGGCCTTATTAGTTTGGATGATACCATGAAGTGATGTGCCACTTTTGCATTACTTTACTCTTAGGTGAATCGAAATCTCCATGGTATTCCCATTTTGAATTTATCCTGAAAACTTCTTAAGTAACCCACTGAGCCATCTTTTAAGTTCACTTTATAGAAATTTTTCTCCCATTGGACTCAGTTCATCCTTGACCCTCTCACCTGTTTAAACTCCATTAAAGCGATTTTGGACTCCCACATATACATCATCCTTTCTTTGATTATGGGTGATGTCAGGATGGTGGGTGAGACCTGAGCCTGCTCGAGGGCGGGTTTCTTTCTTGGATGTTTGAGAGCTGCCAGTGCTCTTGCAGTCTTCAGCTCTTGTCTGCCATTTTTTTGGTAGTACCAGGATCTGGCTCAAATATTCGGGATTTCCCATTTATTGTACTGGAATGCAGACCTACACATTTGCAACGCTTGTAACTTGTGATATTTGAGCTCCAAACGTCCTCACCTAGTTATGTTTCAAACATGTCCCATTAAATAAAACCTAGTAAGAGTTGCGTGAATAATGCAGTGGAAAAGATTAGGAACAGTCACCTATCAGTCTCGCGGTATCATCCCCCTACCTTCACATTCCACTTAGGTATAGGATCCATCTGTTTGTCTGTCCATCTGTCTGCTGAAGAGAATTTCATGCACTGATTTTAAAACTCCCCTCTACTAGCTGAACAAATTGTGCAGTTAATACTTGGCGCTTGATAAATGCAGTAGTGAATGTGGAACCGAGCCTGTCTGTATATCTGGTAGCTCTTTTCGCTTTGTTTTTACTGACCAGTATTCTGCCTAAAGTTTGCTTCTGTGACGGTTATATTGCCTAGCACACACGTGGTTGTGAGAATAGTATAGCAAAAAGAAATACCTGGTTATTGATGTACTAGATTTGTGTATGTCTTTTAAACAGTTCTAGTTTCACCTTACACAAAATAATCAGGAAAGTGTAAAAGAATTCAAAAGTGAATAATAAAAAAAAATTTTATCAGTTGTTTGTGTCTGTTATCTTTGCCGTACTAGTGGCAAAAAACTTGTGGTAGTAAAATCACCACTTAATTTTATTAAATGGGCAGATCTTGGGTTGTGTGATTTCATTCATGGTTTCCAAGTGGTACTAATGCTTAATTACTCATTCCTTTACAGAGAGGCTTCCCCCCACACCCTCCCAGATTTGTAGTAGAGAACGCTGCTTCTCTTCGTTTTTGTTGAGGTCATACTTACAATATATTGTCACTGCAGGACTTAAAAGAAATGCAGCTATAAATATCTATTTAACTTGGCCATGAGTCATTGCATATTGTGTGGTTGAACACAGCGTACATGAGAAAAGTCTGTTGGTTACATTTAAAGGTTTTTCCTTGGGGAATCTTTTAAATGCATGCTTGTGAACGTGGGGTTAGCTCTTCTGCCGGCCCTCTGTCGGTGAACTACGACCTGCCTACGCTCCAGGTAACGCCGCTCTTCTCTGCTGGTGGTGCAGAAGCACGTTTAAGTGGAGGTGTCTTCCTGGAAATGAAGTGCTTGAAGAGATGAGTAGCACTAGCCGGGCTAGTTGGTACCAGTCAGACCAGTCAGCCTAAAAGCACTGGGGAGGTTGGTTGAGGCTGAAGCAAGTGTCTTTCCTGCTCTCAGAGCGGCTCTCGCAGTGAGACAATACGGAACTGTGCTCATGGATAACGTCACTCGGCTTCTTTTGATCAACCACTACAAAGGCGTTACGCCAAAATCTAACTGGCTGCTGGTCAAGCCCCAATCTGTCCTGTGCCATGGCTTTGAATGGTGGTCCCTCTGTTTAGATCTGTAATTATTGCTACTTTGTCATTTTCTTCAGCCTTTATAGACGTACCTGCTCTTAAGTGATTTTATAGTGTACGCCAGCTCCCAGGCTGACTCATGCTGGTGACATTGTCAGCTCCAAGAAGAAAAAATCCCGGGTCCTGCTAGCTGCTCCTGTTCATAGAGCACTTGTCCCACCTCAGTTCTTTCAGATAACATCTCTCATCCTTACTGTCTCTTTTGGGGGAATTGAGGAGCCTAGGAGACTGGTCTGCAGCAGTGATGAGTTAAGGGAATATGTTCATTTTTCAAGGAATTCTATCTTTTGGGGAAAGGGCATTCCAGCTGGCCCAGCTACAATCGGAGTCCGGTTGTACCCTACGTGTCTAAACTGATCTAATTGGTGCTGCTGTGGCTTCTCACTCCTGGCACTGATGCTCGCCTGACCTCCGGGTGAGGTAGTTCAGTGTGGGAAACCCCCAGAAGGCTTTTGGGAATGTTTGTCCTGATCTGCACTGCAGCTGACCCTCCCGAGAGCACGGGATGGGGTGGAACTGAGCAACCACACGTGGATTAGTTTTGCTTTAATTACATGGGACTGGGGTGCTGCATGCCGTGTGCTGCCCAGAGCAGGCTGGTACGTGAGAACCTGAGTCTCCTGAGCAGCGTTCAAGGCCTCCATGGCAGCGGAGGAATTGCCTTTTTTTCATGAAATCCAGCAGACCTGTTCAGCTGGAGTCAACATGAGACACTTGTCCTGCTGCACTAGCTTCCCGGCTGAAAAGCCTGGAAGCGGAGGGAGTGTGGACATGAGGAACGGGTCTGGCTGGAATGTGGAGGTGCTGGTGGCTCAGGCCAGCGCAGCCCTGCAAATACAGCCCTGCTGGGGACGTTGCTGGTGGACCTGCCCTGCCCGCTGCCCCAGGCTCCGGTGCGTCTTCATCCAGCGTTTCAGCTGCACGGCAAGTTGTTAGATGACAAACCATCACCCCTCGTACGCGTACCATTATGTCCAGCATGTAATGGAGCGATCTGTGGATGAAGGTGACCTTACAACACTTGTGTGTCACCCCAGATGGCAGAGGCCGGGTTCTGCACCCCGTGGGTCTCTGTTGGGTGTTGAGGGAGCTTGCTGTGGAGTTTGGGAGCGCGTAAGTGCCTAAGGATGAGGGGTTTGTGCCGACCTGTGTACGCTTCACCGTCTCCTGCACGGATTTCTTAACGTCAGGGAATTACCAACCAGAAATCGCGGGTGAGTTCCTAAAAACGCGTGGGTGGGACACGCAGCGCCCAAGGGCAGGAGGCAGCGCCGCTCCCCTGCCGTTTCCCCGAGCAGAGCCGAGGAAAGCAGGCGGCCGCCCCAGCTGCCCTTCCCAAAAACCAGGAGGCGCAAGTGCCGGCCCCCCGCCCGAAACCCCTTACCTCCGCGGGGCCGGGGGCTACCGCGGGGCTACCGCTGGCCGGCCCTGCCCGCGGGGGATGCCCGCCCCGCTCGGGGCGGTGCCGGGTCGGGCCCGCAGCTGGCGGAGGGCGGGGAGGGCCCGTCCCGCCCCCCGGGGCCGCCGCGGGAAGAGGCGGGCGGTGGCGGCAGCCGCAGCCGGAGCGGTGCTGCGCTGCCCGCCGGAGCGCTCGGCGTGAGTGCGGGGCCGGGGGTCCCGCCGGGGAGGTTCCTCCCCGGGGGCGTCGGTTCACCGGAGCGGGGGCGGCCGGCGGTCCCCGCCGGCGGAGCGGAGCGGGGGCGGGCAGGGCGAGCAGCTCGCCCCTCCGCCCCGCGGCTGGCGGGGGGGCGCTCGGCCCCTGCCGCTGGGGGCTCGGCGCTCATGGGGCTGCGCCGCGTCCCTGCGGGCTGCCCGCCTCGCCCGCGGCCGGGTCTCTGCTGGGTCCTCCCCGCTCCCGCCCGCTCCTCTCCGTTCTTAACTCCCCTCCCTGGCTCTCCGCCCCGCCGGCTGCCGAGGAACGCGGTGGTCGCTCTCTCGGCCTGCGTTTATTTTGCTGCCGGGGCCTTGGGGGGCGCAGTTCGGTTAACGGTGGGACTCGATGGTCGCAAAGGTCCCTTCCAGCCTAGAGGATTCTGTGCTCTCGGTTGCAGGAGGGATAGGGCTGCCTGGCAGAGGGCTCTTCCATGTTCTGCCCTCGATGGTGACTTGCCTCGGACTGAGGGGTTGCTTAACGCATCTTTCCTATGTGTGTGCGTTTATTTTGGGCATCCACAGGGTGTCTTAACAAGTGTCTCAGGTCTTCTGAGCTTTCAGGTAAGAACCCCAAAGATGGGCTCATATGCTTTTAGGGCAAAAGCTGCATTTCTCCTTTCCTGGGCAGTACCTTGGTCTCGAGCAGTGACCGACATCTTCACACGCGGCTTTATACCCAACTGAAAACAGTGGGAGACTGAGCATCACTTTTCCTGCTTTAGGGGCCTCGTCAGCAAGCCGAGGCTTGTTGCTCTGGGAAAGGCTGGCTAAAGACCTGCGTTTGCCTTGTTAGAGATGGAGACAGTTGCTGGGAGCACTGGGCGCAGCAGTGCGGGCTGCAGGGCTGCTCGCGAGAAGCTGCTGCCCTGGCAGGGCAGCTCTGTTGCATCAAAGCAAACCTGGACCTCTTGGGTTTGCTCTTCTGGCTGAGCAGCCGGCTGGAGGGAGCCATCCAGGAGGAATTAAAATGGAAGTCTCTGGTGAGGAAGGGCTGTTTACCTTCTGAGGAATTAAACTCCATTTTATTTCCCTTGGGTTTTGAGGAACAAATCGGTGTGTGTGGTGTGTTGTGTCCCTCTGGTCGCTCCCCAGGTTTGCAGGGGCTCTGACGTGCAGAATGTCCCAGCTCGGCTTTTGCACCAACATTGAAATGTCTCTGAAAAACCTGGGAACTGCAGCATCCTTGGGGTGTTCCTGGTCCTACCTCTTTGGGTGGGAAGGGCATGGCTCGCACTGCTGTGGTGGGGCCAGCCCCATCGTGGGTCTGTGGTTGCTGCACACTATCCGAAATCTGTGCCCTGCAGCCTCGGGTCTGTCTTCCTCCACAGCTGAGCTTTGTAGTTGACCATGAACGCTAGCGGCCCTGGCTATCCATTAGCCTCTCTCTATGTGGGAGACCTCCACCCGGATGTCACCGAAGCCATGCTCTACGAGAAGTTCTCGCCTGCTGGGCCCATCATGTCCATCCGAGTCTGTCGGGATGTTGCCACGCGCCGATCACTGGGCTATGCCTACATAAACTTCCAGCAGCCTGCGGATGGTAAGCTCCCTGTAACGCAGCCCCGAGGAGCTGCCTCACAACGGGGGCTGGGGGCAGTGCAAGGGAAGGAAGGGTAGGTGGTCAAAAAGTGGGTTTGAGTGAGCCTTGGGCAATATGCTCCTAATGGTGGCTTTTGGTTGTAACTAACCCCAATCTGCCCTCAGATGGTGACCCATCCCACTCCCGTCTCTGCTCTGACTGGGCTTTGGGCTTGTAGGGGGGAGCAAGGTGACTTGCAAGGGTCTCCTCCCTCCATGAGCTTATGGAGAAGGGCACCAAAATGCCTTCTGCCCTGCCCCAGGGCAGCCGGCTGCCCGCTGGCTCGCAGCATGGGTAAGCGAGGCCGCTCTCCCGGCGGGTGTCACGGCGATGCAGCACCGCATGGTGCGGTACCCAACAGGCGTTTCAGGCTGGAGCGAGGCAGCAGTGATGGGAAGGTGTTGGGTTAGTTGCCCTGGAGACCAAAATCCTTACTGGGTAAATGAGCTGGGCACCTGCCAAACTGGAGCTTGCAGTGAAATGGATGATCCTGGGGGAGTTGGACATGCTTTGGAGAGGGGGTGGCGAGGGGGGAGGAATTTAAAAAGGAATGAGTGTTGTGGCTGGAGGGGAGGGGAGCAGCCCCTGCCTGGCCCTGCTGCCCTGGGAGGCAGCGCTGCCTGTCTCATTTAGGTTAATGAGCCCCTGTCCAACGGTATCCTTGATCCCTGTGCCCATCTCAGCTGCTGTAGGATGTGAAGGGGATCTGTCTCTGTTATCCCTCTCCCCCTGTCTTCGCTTCTTTGCCAGCTGAGCGAGCCCTGGACACCATGAACTTTGAAGTGATCAAAGGTCGTCCCATCCGCATCATGTGGTCCCAGCGGGACCCCGGGCTCAGGAAGTCGGGAGTTGGTAATGTCTTCATCAAGAACCTGGATGACTCCATTGATAACAAAGCCCTGTACGACACGTTCTCCGCCTTCGGAAACATCCTGTCCTGCAAGGTACATGGGCCCTGCAGGAAAGGGCTTGCTGCGGAGCTGCCCCACATTCTCGGCAGTGTGTTCCAGCCAGCTGAAATTCACTTTTTTTTGTTTCACTTCCCACAAAGTTTCCTCTAAATTCCCACCTGCTTTGAAGCCAAAAGGCCCTGCTGCTGCGTTTCCCCTGGGAACAGGGGCTTTTCCCCCTGCCCACCTTCTTCCCAGTCCCTGCACAGAGACGTTGTGTGCTGTCCTCTCTGAGCTCAGTGCAGTGATGGCACCTGGGTCCTGGTGAGCCACAAGCTCTTGGGCGCCATATAAAGCATGGTGTGTCTGGCCCTGGGCTCGCCCAGCTCCCTGACCCGCCGCCAGCACCCAAATACAGCTCAGCTGCTGCGGGAGCAGGATGTCAGGGAGGGGAAATGCCCCTGGAAAATGATAGTGGGTTTTCCTGTAACTTAGTCATGTGTAAGCGTGGAGAAAACCAGTGTCTCTGGTTGGTTTGTTTGTTTGGGTTTTTTTCCCCCGTCCTCCTTGCTCTGTGTTTGTAGGTGGTTTGTGATGAAAACGGATCCCGTGGCTACGGCTTTGTTCACTTTGAGACTCACGAGGCAGCGACTCGGGCCATCGAGACCATGAATGGGATGTTGCTCAACGACCGGAAGGTGTAAGTGCTGGAGAGCTGAGTGTCTCCTCGGCTCTGCTCCTCCCTCACCTTGGTGCACACTCGGGAGCAAGTTCCTGCCCTGCTGGGGCTGCCACCTCCTCCTGTTCTCTTCCTTCTCTCTTCCTGTCCATCCTCACTGGGCATGGTGGCTCCGCTGGTCTCCAGGGCAGTGAGTCACTCGTGGTCGATTATGGTGGAAGTGTGATAATGGTTTGGAGCTGTTCCTAACGCTGGGGAAGGAGCCCAACCCCGGGCTGTGTTTTGTTGCTGAGGCTGTGTAACGAGTGCCCACAAAGCAGGGCTGGTCCTTGAACCCGGCTGTCAGCATCAGATAATCTGGGCAGGAAGAGGTTTTGTTGTTCTTCAGCTCTCTGCTTACGTTGCATCACCTTATTCTCTACGTCTCTGTCTCCGCAAAGGCAAGCGGCTGCCCAAGGGGCTTGGGGGTACCTCGGAGGAGGACACCTGGCACTTGGTGACATCCCTTGGGGGCTTTTGGGGTCTCCTGAGTTGACACCCCCAGTTGCCCCCTGTGTTACCACTCTCCCCATTTCAGTAGTGCCAAATGGGGTCTGGGTAGGGGAACCCGGGTGGGATGTTGCCGAGTTGCTGGATGTAAAACACATGGTGGGTTTACAGGTGAGCAACGCACACTCTGAGGTGATGGGGTCTCTCTTGACCTGCACCGAGACAGATGTGCCCGTGTCCATCTTCCCTCTGCAGAGGACATGGAGGGTTTCATGTCCCTTTCCTTGCTTCCTGCAGGTTTGTTGGCCATTTCAAATCCCGCAAAGAGCGCGAGGCAGAGTTTGGGGCTCGGGCAATGGAGTTCACCAACGTCTACATCAAAAACTTTGGGGATGACATGGATGATGACAGACTGCGGGAAATATTTTCCAAGTTTGGTGAGTAGAGTTGTTGAAGCAAAATATCTTCATGTCTGATAAACTGGAGTCGGGGCAACTGCAAAGAAAGCTGGGGAGAGTGCTTGACTGAAATACTGAGCCCCTTCTCTGGATGGGATCTGACTTGCTTAAACATCACGTCACCAAAGGACCGCAACAGCTTAAGTTGTCAGGACATTACATGCACTTTCCTGCAATGATGCAGGATAACTCACATTAGGTAATCTCCTGGGGGGGTGGGGGAAAAAAAAGTAGTTTTTTCTTAGGGAACAAAAGCGGAGATTTTCTGTTTTGTTAGTTTTTTAAGTTGTCTTGAAACCAGTGTGCTCTCTGGTTATAGGAGCCCTGGGAATGAGAGATGCTGAGTCTGATTTATTTTTTTAAAGCACAAGTGGATTTTCCAGTTCAGTCCATTACTGGACAATGCTTTTTGTGACAGAGTTTAGTGTTGTGCCAGCCCACGGACCAGACTGTCCATGCTTGGCCAGTGTTACTCAGGTAATTTGTGAATATCCTTTGTACAAACCCAACATATGTGTTCATATAGAAAGGAGATGAGAACTTCGGCCACAGGAACTCAGTGCACTGGCTGGAGAAACCAAAAAGCCAATGGCAATGAGAGCGGCATCCAGGTTGGGAGGGATTTCACTTGCCAACACGTGCAGCCTCCCGTTCCTGCCTCACGGCGGGGATCCTGCTGTCTGTCCTCCTGTTGGCTCTTCTGTGCTGCCACAACTGTCTGGTCTCCTCACTGGACTGGCTTCTCATTGTGGCTCTTGAGCACGATGCTGTGTGCTGGTGGCACCTCCTTGGTGGGCACCCCTCTTCAGACAGGTACTTTCCTTTCCTCTTGCAGGAAAGACGCTAAGTGTCAAAGTCATGATGGACAACACTGGCCGTTCGAAGGGCTTTGGGTTTGTGAACTTTGAGAAGCACGAAGAAGCCCAGAAGGCAAGAGGCTTGTCACTGGCCGTCTGCTGTCTCAGCCCCAAGCTTGTTGCCTGTTGATGTTCCCACCTCTCTCAGGGTGAAACCTCGCCAGCTTCGTGCTTGCCTGGGTGGTGGCACTGGCAGGGGTGCCTGGATGGGCAGGACCTGGCCAAGGGGAGCAGAGCTGCTGCCCTGCCCTCGCCCAGGGAGGGTCTCTGCTCGCCGTAGGGGTGGACTGGGGTGGTGGATGAAGAGCAGAGCTGTGGCTGTTGGCTTCCTGCAGCACTCAGAGCACTTCCCTCTGCTGGCAGGCGGTGGCCGACATGAATGGGAAGGAGATCAACGGGCGGATGGTGTACGTGGGCCGAGCCCAGAAGCGGCTGGAGCGCCAGAGCGAGCTGAAGCGGAAATTTGAGCAGATCAAGCAGGAGCGAGTGAGCAGGTACCAGGTAAGGGCAGAGCGGGATGCTCCATCCTGCAGGTCCACACTGGAGACGTGCCCCCACGGGCACCCAGGAACATCCTTGGCTTGGGGACAGCACAGGACTCTCCAGAGCAGATCAGTGTGCTGGGTCCCTTCTGCAATTAAAGAAGATGCACACAGGGCTTCAGTCGCTGCCTGGTAATACCTTGGGAAGCAGTACCAGGAGAGAGGAGGTCTAAACCCAGGATGGTGTTGGCAGGTGAACAAACGGGTCTGCTGTTTTCCAGAAATTAAAATATTACCCTGGAAATGAGGCAGCTTCCTGAGGTCTTGGAGCAGCTTCATAGCTGGGTGCACTCTTCACTCGGGGCGTCTCGCCTGCAGGAGGAGTACATGCGTGGTCCTGGCTCCCCTCCACGCCACCAGTCCTGCAGCAGCTCTGGAAAGGACGCATGTGGGTCCACACCCTCTGGCTGAGCTGCTGGTGAAACATGCATCCAGCTTGGAAAACCACTGTAGGCTTTGGGAGCTCACTGTGCCTTTGGGAGGAGGCTAAGTCACTTTTCTGGCTATTTGCAGGGGGTCAACCTGTACGTGAAGAACCTGGACGATGGGATAGACGACGAGAGGCTGAGGAAGGAGTTCTCTCCCTACGGCACCATCACCAGTGCCAAGGTGAGGGGCCGGGGCTGTTGCTGGGGCTCCCGGGGTCAGCCGGCCAATATGCTTTGCCCTTGGAAATGGATGAGGATTACCATCCTGATGAGTTGTGGTTCACTGCTGATGGCTTGTGTCTCAAGCCAAGTGTGAAGGATGTGCCACTTGTACCCCACACCGTCCTGAGGAGCTTATTGATTCAGCAAATATTTTGTAGCTTTGAGTTACCCCAGCCCCGGGGAGGTGCAGCGTATGGGACCTTAAAGCCACGTCGTTCTGAATATTGCACAGCCGCTCTGCGGTTCAGGACCGCTGTGACACTGATACAAATGGAAATGACCCAAAAGCCACCTTGCTCTGGGGAGAAGCAGGGTTTGCCTGGGTGACAGGCTGGTGTTTTGCCTTTTGGAAAAACATTAAAAGTGTCAGTTTTGCCACCAAGACTGGTGCTAAGCTGCTTTGAAGGCTGCGTGTATGTGTGCAGAAGGATGGTCTGGCTTTAAGGTCAGATACCTGTAACCTGCCAGGTGGTGGGGACAGATGCAGGGCACCGTGTCCCACTGATCCCCAGCCCTTGCTGGCTCCTGTGGCATTAAGCACCAGAGCATTGGTGGCCCGTGGGCCCTGTGGGGCTGGGACACAGACACCCTGGAAGATCACAGGCTGCAGATCTTGGGCTTGCCCAGACTCTGCCATCTTCATTTCCCAAACCTACTGGTTTTGCCTGAGCAAATCCTCCTCTTCCCTGGAGAAACCTCTCTGAGGAGCCCCGTGGGCACAGTCCCATCTGTCCCACCCTGGGTGTGGGGGCTGCAGTGGGGTGCCTGCGGGTGCCACGTGCCCCCCCTGCCATGCTGTGCTTCGCGGGTGCTGCGGCGATCTGTGGACTTAGCTGTCTTGTTCTAATCCAATTTTAGGTGATGACAGAGGGTGGCCACAGCAAAGGGTTTGGGTTTGTATGTTTTTCCTCCCCAGAAGAGGCTACCAAGGCCGTGACGGAAATGAACGGGCGGATCGTCAGCACCAAGCCTCTCTACGTTGCGCTCGCTCAAAGGAAAGAGGAGCGGAAAGCAATCCTCACCAACCAGTACATGCAGAGATTAGCCACCATGAGGGCCCTGCCTGGCCCTCTCCTGGGCTCCTTCCAGCCCCCCCCGGGGTACTTCCTACCCCCCATCCCCCAGGTGAGTCCCCATTCCCGAATGGCAGCCTCCCATGGGGACCCTGATTTGCCCTGGGCTGGAGGAGGGGGGTGGCAGCCGGGCAGAGGACCTTATGTGTCTCCGGTTGGTGCAGAGCCAAGCGCAGGCTGCTGTGGGATCAGTGCCGGGCTTCCGTGTGAGCGGTGGGGCTTGCCAAAACACTGGTGGGGCGCGGGTGCTCCAGGCAATGGGCTGGGGATTTAGTAGCCACCGACTGCTCCTCAGGAGAGGGAACCAAGGAGTTTGGTGGGAGGCTGTGAGCATGGAGAAAGAGTCCCTTGATGAAAGGAGGGGAGGGAGAAGGGTTACAGAGGTGCAAAAGCTGGTGGGGAGGAGATTAGGGGAGCTGCTGGAGGACACAAAGGCAGCAGGACCGGGGGTCGATCTTTAAAGTGCTCTGGCACGCTGCAGAGCGTGGTTTTGGCTCGCCCGTCTGCGCGTGGTGGCCACTGGGATGCTCTGTGTTGGATCTGGCTCAGCTCCCGAGTCACCTCGGATAACTGTTCTCCTTTCCTTAGCCACAAACCAGAGCCGCCTTCTACAGCCCCAGCCCAGTTGTCCCAGTCCGTCCTGCCACTCGCTGGAGTGCGCAGCCCTCCCGGCCTCCCCGTGAGTCAGCCTGCCTCTCCCCGGGGGCTCGGTGCGAGCGGGGCTCGGCTGGGGACTGAGGGTCTCTGAGAGCAGCACAAAGCGTGTGACCACGGGGCGCTGTTGCCTGCAGAAGTGCACGGGGGGTTTGGTGCAGGGGTTATGGAGACAGGCACTGGAGGATGAGCTGTTGGGGTTGACCCCAGAAGCGAGGTGATCCCAAGCTTTCCCCAGCCATAGTCAATCCTTTTCCCCCCGCCCCCCCCCATGTCTCCTTTGCTACCAAGAAGCTTTATTAATCATGCTCCATCTCTACAACAGCATATCCTGCAGCTACCCCCATCCTGAGGGCTGCCGTGCCGCCCCGCCGCCTGCTGTCCAACATCAGCACCATGAGACAGGCCTCCACCCAGGTGCCCCGCGTGCCCCCCCAGGCCCAGAGAGTGGGTGAGTGGGGGAAGGACTCAGCCTGGACATGGCCGTAGCAGCTGGACCCTGGCAAGGGTGCTTGCTGCAAGTTTGGGTCTGCCTCCAAAGATGGATCGGTTTGTGGGGTTGCTCGTGAAGGAGTCCGGATGGTGCCCTTGAATGTGATGGGACTGGAGCAGTGTCTGTAGCAAATAAGTGTGTAACTTCTGGGGAAGGTCGTGGTCTTTGGGGAGGGGTCAGGCCTCTGATATGCAGATTGGTCTTGCTGGCTGCTGCTCCTTGAACATGTTCATTAAAGATGATGACAATGCAGCCACAGCACCCCAGGCTTAGTGCTCGGACCGAGGTGGAGGTTGGGAAAGGACCTCTTGGGCAGAAGCAGAGGTTCTTACAGGCTCTGGCTGAACCACTGCCAAGGCCAAGCCTGCAGTAAAACATGCTTCTGTTAGAGGTGTTTGGAGCTATGGGCCAAGAACAAGACCTCGCTGGCATCTCCACTGCCTGGCTGTGCTGGGGCTGTCCCTGTGTCCCAGGGTGTCCCCTCTGCCTTGCCAGCGCAACACAGCCATGCTCCTGCAGGGCTGGTGGGGTGGTGAGCGAGCTGCTGTCCCGCACGCGGTGCCCAGAGCATTCCTCACCCCAAGAGTGCTTCAACCCCATGTCTGTCCCATCACCCCTCTGCTTTTCAAGAGGAGGGTGCTTGCCAGGGTTTGCAGTGTAGCTGCCTCTGAGGATCCTCCATGGATGGGCTTTGAGGAGAGGCAGAAGTAGCCCATGGTAGAAGTTGCCCACCTGGTGAGTGGGTGAAGGTCTGAGATCCCCCAAAATCTGGGACTATCTTGTGGGATAGTGTCTACCTACAACCCTCATGGCTTTGTGCGATTTAGCCCAACGTGGGCTTTGGTGTTGAGTCTCTTATCGCCGAAACGAGCAGGGGGACCAGGAGGGCTGTCTTTGGTTTGTCCCCTCTGCTTTTGCCCTCACCCTCTCGTTCCTCTGTCCTTGCCTCCCTGCAGGAGGGGAGCCAGGGTGGGCGGGGGGCACTTGCTCTTGCAGCCCACCCTCCTCGGTGCTGTGCCTGTTCTCCAGCTCCTGATGCAGATGGGCATTTCTGGAGAAGAGACAACAAGGCGTAGGTGCCCTTGCCAGTTCTCCTGCCCTCTGCACAAAATCAGACCGCCCCAGCCCAGTGACCAGGACGGCAGTGCCCTGCCTGTCCCGGGGAAGCTGCCTTTGACCTGGGGGCTGCTTTGAGCCTGTAGGAGGATTTTTCAGGCCCACTGCTTGAGCACGCTGCCCTTCCAGCTTCAGCCTCCCCAGTGCAGGCATATGTTTAATGGGCTCCTCCTTAGAAATGTTCCTGTCCCTATTGCAGCCAACATCGGGACACAGACAGTCAGCGCTCGGGTGCCCTCCTCGCCCACCCTGCCGCGGGGCACCCCGCAGTACAAGTACTCTTCAGCCGTCAGGAACGTCCAGCCTATGGGGCACATGTCAACTGTGGCTCCTCCGCAGGTAACCACTCTGTGGGCTTCGGTGCGGCCACCATGCCATTTATCAGTCCTGGTCCTGCTCTGGGTTAGCATGGCTGCTGGCTCCAGGCAGCCCCATGGCTCTAGTTATGACTGGTGTTATGGGGACCTTTCCCAGGGGCTGCTGGGGTAACTGGGGCTACGGATCCTGTAGCCACGCAGCTGTGATACCTGTCTCCAGCTTTCCTAGAAGCTGGTGTTTGGATACAAGCAGGCAATGCTGGAGTCTGCATCAGCAGCTTGGAAGGGTCAAATGCCCCACTGGGTTTGGGGACCAGCACTGTTCCTGCAAGCCACGTAGCTTGTGCATCACTTCCAGCATTTCTGATTGCTGCTCTTCTCTGTTTTGTTGGGGGTCTGGGTTTGGGGGTGTTTTTTTGTTTTTGTTTTTTTTTTCTTTTTTTTTTTTCCCAGGTGGGAGAACCTGCTGTGCATGTCCAGGGGCAGGAGCCGCTGACGGCATCCATGCTTGCAGCAGCCCCTCCTCAGGAGCAGAAGCAGATGATAGGTGGGTGTCACGGCTGCTCTGCTGGAGTAGGTCCAGCTGTGGGGCTGTGCGCACATGCCAGGGCGTGTGGATTTGCATGCACCAGGGAGAACTTAGCTGCTAGGAGAAGCCTTTGTGGGATTGCTCTGGTATTATGCTACTTTACCAAAAAATAATCCAGGCTGTGTTGGAAGGGCATGGAAGCAGCAAAACCGCTGCCTGGCAGTGAGTCTGGCGAAGCTCTGCAGGAGAGGCAGCTCCATCCAAACCAGGGTGTTTGCGATTCCCCTGAACTCTGAGCCATCCTGCATCACCGCCCTTGGCTGCTGGTGAACACTTGGTGGCCGTAGGGGATAGGGTCAGCTCTGCCCGAGAGGAGGCTGGGAGCAGAGTAATTTGGGGAGGGAAGAGAAGGGCGTATGCCCAGGGCCAAGGCACCCTGGCAAAACTGTGGTGGGGAATCTGGCGATGAAATAATCTGTATGCTGGAGGATGGGCAGGAGGAGGGCAATTAACATTGTCCTCAGCCAGTCAAAGGTGGCTTTCCTCTTCCGCATCAGTTTCCTTGTGTGGCTTTCCTTCCTGGTAAGCATGCCCTGTGGGTAGGGCTCGTTCTCCCAGTTGTGTGGGGGTGCTGGAGTGGGACTGGGAACATTTTGCCTGCAAACATGGTTGCTGTGACACGCTGGAGTAGGTTTGCTTGTGAGAAGTGCTTTTTCCACCACCATCACCACCCTTGTGTCCCTTCTCAGTTGAAAGGACAGAGCTGGGAGGGCAGGAGGGCTTGCACTGGGTTTGAAAATATGGCAGGTCTTGCGTAGTGCTGATGTCCTCCCTGGTGTTCGGAGCAGGTGAGCGCCTCTACCCTCTGATCCATGCGATGCATCCCTCGCTGGCCGGCAAGATCACTGGGATGCTGCTGGAGATAGACAACTCGGAGCTGCTGCTGCTCCTGGAGTCCCCTGACTCCCTGCGCTCCAAGGTAGGAGGCATTTGGTCCCCAAACAAATCACATCCCAAAAGGCTAATTACCCGCTGCTGTGAGGGAAGGTGACTGTGGCCCAGAAGATGGACCAAGGGCGTTGATAGCCATGGGATGCTTTTTTAAAGTGAAAAATGTGCAGAAAGGGCCCCGGGTTGATGGCACCTCACCCAGTGCCTGAACCCCTGCCCGCCTTCAGCAAAAGGAGAAGCTCGGAGCAGCTCCCTGAAGACACAGGTCAGGCTCCGAGGGTGGTTTGGAGGTGGCTGGGAAGTGAGAGAAGAAAAGCAGGGTGGGTGTCGCTCCCTGGAAGGAGATGGGGAGATGGTCTTTTCTGAGAATAGAAACCAGATAAACACTGTGCCTCTGCTGCATTTCTTCAGTTTCCTCCTTAATCCTGGTGAATATTTAGCTTTGCAGTGCAGTTGCAGTGAATTGACTGCCTCTTCTTGTTGCTCCTTGGAGACAGGATTCGCTTTCACTCTTTCACTGATGTTTTTTGAAGGACCCTGGGCTCTGCTGGGTGGCATCAGGCAGCTTCTCCTGTGGAGAAGTCTGATTTCTCTCTGGCAAGTTCTGACTCCTATAGACAAGGAGAGATGCCCCAGCATTTCCCTAGGGAAGAGACAGAAGAGGTCTTTGGGCTGATCAGTCTCCTGCAGAAGCAGCAGACTTGGATTTTTATAGTTATTAAGTCCTTTACCTCTTGGAAGTGGGTCTGTGTGAGACCAGATTGGGATCTGGAATATTGCGTTTCTTGTGCAGTGTGCTCCTACATTGGAGCAACTCAGCTTCTCCCCCTCTTGTGCTCTCTGTCCTTAGATTGAGGAAGCGGTTGCTGTTCTCCAAGCACACCAGGCTACCGAGACCTCGCACAAGAGCAGCCCTGTGGCATTCCTTCAGTGACTCCGGGTAGGTGTGGGGACCTGTTGGAAGTGTCGGTGACCTGTCGGAAGCATCGGTGTGTACACGGTGTGCTCAGGGACTCTGGTTTCTGACTCTGAAACTGGGGATTGGGTTTCTTGTCTGGACCAAGTATGGCTTGATGAGCAATGTAAGTATCTTTGACTGTAATATTCCACTTCTTAAATAGTACCTTCCATTTTCCAGACTTAATTGTACTGCAGAGACATGGTTCTGCGTGGTTTTTGCTATGTTCACAAGGGCTTCCTTTCTGTGGAACCAGAAAGGAAGATAGGAAAGGACTTTGCTTTTCCATAGGTCTAGTGGGGACCGGCACAATCTTTACTGGGATCTCCCAGTGATTTTTTTTCAGAACTGTGTCAGTAGATACCCTATAAAACATTGGTGGTCCTGTGTGGGCTTGATCAGGAGAGCTGGCCCTGCTGCTGAGGGTGGGACAGACCCGTTAACAAGCAATTCAGTCTCTCACGTACCCCTTTGAAGGTAATATTTTCTTGACTTGTGATCGCGAGGAAACTGTGTGTTAATCCAAGTTCAGGTGAATTCTTGTCTGGATGGAATTGTTCTTTTAGCAGTTGAAAATTCCATATGTGGGTTCTTTGGGTTTTTTTTTGTAGGCTTCAGGACTGAGAGCGAGCCCTGCGAACATTGCCTTCGAAGAACAGCAGCAGCAACCCCACCGTGCTTTTGGAATTGTGCCTGTATGGTGACCCTGGCTTGTCTTCAATGCCCCATCCTATTTTTTTTTTTTGTGTGTGTGTATTGTAAACCTTGTAGAATTGCTTCCTCCTGCACCTGTAAAAAATCCCCATGTTAATTCTCTTCTGGCTCCTGAAAGCACCTTGTGAAACATAGTGTGGAACCCAGCCTGGTTCAGTTGCCCAGGAAATAACAAGTGCTGATGAATCATCACTTTTAGTGAATTTATTGGGTTCTGTAGTTTTATTTGTTCCTGTAGCTGACACTAATAAAGAACTGATGCTTCCACCCTTAAAGCATGGGTTAGTTCCCTTTGCAGAAAGAAAGCAAATCCTTTTTCTCTGTTTCATGCAGGTGGAGGGATGGACTCAGGGCAGGCTGCTGTAATTAGTGGTTGAAGCTTGTGATGCCAGTGGGGCAGCAGTCCTGAGAGCTGACAGGAAGGGACATACAGGATTAAACAAACAAATTGCCAACCAACAGGCTCTCCTCATCCTTTCTGACTCTCTGGGAGGATGGCTTTAAGCAAAGTGTCACACCATCTACCTGGGTTTTATCCTTCCTAGCTAGCCATTTCTAAATTCCTTTTAAAATTCATCACCTTCTTGTGGGTGTCCTTTTGTAATGGACCTTGTATGCCTGCAGGAGTACTGGCACCCAGTGTCTTCTGCTGGTCACCACACTGTGTGTGTGTGCGCGCAAGACCCAACTTTTGAGGTATTATGGATCAGCTGTAAATCAGAAGCTGCTTCTTCAATGTTTGTTCCTGACCAGGGGCTTCAAGGAGTCACTGATGGGCCTGAAAACATTCATAACCGCATCGTGTCCTACTGGGTCGCTCCCTGCTCACAGGAGTAGCTGGGACCTCTTATTACTGTGTTCTGCTCTCTGGACCTCTCCCACAGCATGTTGCTGTCATCATCCTGGCCATAATGGTCTGCTCTTCCTTTTTAGGAAAGGAATTGCAGTCCCTAGAGGCTCATTGGTACTTGAGACTGGTGAAGTGTTGACCTTACTTGACTGCTTCCTTGAGCTGACAGGAGCACACCTCCATCAGCACCACCAACCTTTCTGTCCAACCTGCGTGCTGTGTTGCCCTCTCGTTCTTCCTTCTGTGCTGTATCGTACTCTCACTGCAGCTCGCTGCTGAGTCATCCCTCCTACCTCTTGTTTTCCTTCCAGCATTTTAATAGAATCACTTACACATTTGCCTCCTGCGTGGTGTCTCTTCTGCTCAGCTGGGACTCTTCCCTGGGGCTCTTCTTCGTGTGGTTTTGGGGTTGTTGTGTTTTTGGTTTTTTTTCCTAATTCTCCCTCTGAACTCCTTAAATATTTCTTTTCCTCATAGTAGATGCCTCATCCTGAGCTGTGCACCATTTAGGCATCTCCTCAGTGAGATGCTTATAAAGGACTTAATCCACTTAATACATAGGACCTTCATTTAAGTTGTTCTCCAAAAGTGTAACTGGCTGGAAGCTTTTATGCTTTATCTCTAGAGGAAAAATGTGACTTTACATGGAACTGTACCGGAAAACTTCATTCAGCTGTTGGCTAGCTTGTCTGCAACCTTTTTTTCAGGTGTAACAGGCAAGTTCAGATGTGCCTGTGACACCACCTACAATGCCAGATGTCTCAGCTTGAGAAAACAGCTGTAAACCTACAGGGAATTCAGAGTGGGGCCAAGGAACACAGGGACAGCAGCAAAGCCCAAGAAAGGACATGAATGAACTTTAAAATGTTTATTGGAAAAGGTGAAGTTGGAGCTTGGATCCCCACGTATACTGGAGGAAACTGCAAAGTTTTCAGAGTAGCTCCCTCAGGGAGTAGTTCCCTCCTGAACTCCTTGGGGAAGTCTGAGGCTTCAGGAAATTGAGGCAGGAGCAGCAATGCAAATGTGAATCTGGAGTCTCCAGTCTGGAATAGTTGCTGTGGCTTTTGAAAGGGGTGCCTGAAGCTTTACAGCTGTTTTCTCAAGCACTCTCCAGCTTCCCATGGGGCCTTTGCATGCTTGGGAAGCGTCCTGCACCAAAGCTGGAACAGAAGGAGAGGTAGGAGCAGGAGTGACCCTGGGCTTGAGTTAGTGTGTCTTGTTGCCGTGCTTGATGTTTGTCTGCCTGGTGGTACTGCTGGGGAAAAAGCCTCAGAGATAAGGTACAAAAATGCATTGCTGTTACTGAGAGGGGAAAGAGATGGTGAATGCTGCTGCTTAGGGGTGTTGTAACGAATTGTGGTTCAACAGGGCAGGTATCTGCCGCTCCAGGTAACAGCAGGGCTCTTAAACAGATAGCTCTTAACTAAGTGAAGACGGTCTTCCTTCTGTATTCTGTGACCTTCCTCTGCTTATCTGTGTGCTGCTGGCCTGTGCTTCCCCCCCCTGAAATCCATCGTACTTGCTTGCTAAGAGCTCAGGTGAGTGCTGCTTGCAGGATCAATGGAGCTGTGGAGGTTAGAAGTGGGAGTGGAGTGAATGGAGCAATTTGTGCCCCTCAGGGATGAGTTGTTTCAGGTCCTGGCCCATCACAGCTGATGGAGTACAGCCCTGGGACCTACAAAAAGCTACTTAATGTCAGGCTACAGTAAGAAGTCTTTGTCTTTAATGGCATTAGAGAGGTTGCTTTCTAAATTCAGTTCATTGGTGTACCTGCCTGAAACACTGACTGCAGGGAGAAGTAAGGTGGGAAACAAAGATATTTGAACCCTGACTTATGGACTAGCTTCTGTCTCCTGGCCTGTACTGTAAGTTGGCTCAGGTCTAGTATTGTCCACCATCTTGACTTACTGAAGTGCTCAACCCATGCGAGTGTGCAAGGCTGAGCAACGGTTACAGACCCTGATGTATTATCACCAGCTGACAGGTGGCTTCCAAAGCAAGGTATTGTACAGCAGTGCTTGAAGTCCTCTGACAAAAAGGGGGCACAGTATGAAATGAAGTTGTTAAAAGTGTTCCAGTTCCCCTCTACCATCCATCCTGGAAAAAACACAGCTCTAAGGTGAAAATAAACATGGCTTTAATGAGAACTGGCTTTAACAGTTCATAGAATAACTCCAAGTGTCTCTTTACATACTATTTTCAGTCAGTGCCATCAATACCAGATAAGGAGAAGATCAAAAAGTACAAACATGCATTGAAGTAGTAAGCCAGACCTCAGCTGGGATGTTACTGCATTATCTTCCTCCCTGTAACACCCTGTAGCAACTGCTCCAAAAGGCACAGAGGAGCTGAAGTGGTTTTTAAAAAAACAACACGAAAAACAATTGTAAAATTCCCAAGCACCCAGAATCTCAAAGAAGTAGTGCACAGTGTAACAAGGCAGGCTGAACTTGCTGCTGTTTTCTTAAATGTGCAGAATAAAAATAAAAGAAAGCTGCTACTGCAAACATCTGCCCAGCCACGCTAAGCAGCAGAAACTCAGCTGAGGGCCAGCAGGCGCCAAGGGGGGAGGGAACAAGCCCAGCCCTGCGCAAGTAACTGTGCCTCCATTACAAGAATGGTACATGGTGCAAGGGCAACTGTAGCAGTTCCTGCAGCAAACTTACTGAAGTAATAGCAGCACAATCGCAGCAAAACTGTCACCTGAATAAGGACTAAAAAAACCCTCTGTTCATAGTTCTTCAGAAAGAGAATAGCCACTTCGCATGCATCTTAGCCAACATGGAAAGAGTCCCTGAGGCCAAGAGTTACAGGCAAGTTGACTTCAACCAGGGAAGTTAACCTACGTGCCTCTCAGGGAGGGGTATTAAATCTTTGAATCATCTTAGAGCCAGATAATAGTTTGATACAGATTGTGTGTCTTAACATTCATTGTGCTGGCACAGAACCTCTTACATCTTAGCAGCAGTGGAAGATACATTTCAATACCAAACCTGCATTAAGACTGGTCCCTGTAACAACATCAGAAGGGAAAATGCTTTCTTCTGCAGTGAAAAACAAAGCTTTCCTTGTTGCTTGGTTACCCTAGGCTCTGTTCAGTTCTTGCAGTAATCTCAGTGCAGCTGTGTTCTTTGGTTCAGTTTTCAACAAGCTCTTGATATCAGCAATACTTGATTTGTAATCCTAGAAGAAGAATATTTTTTTTAAGTGTTAGTACATTGAAAATGCCATCTAAGGCTCTTGCTGCAGAATTACTACCCCACAACACAACTAAGCCCATGACTCCCTCTGTATAATTGCTTAAGCACTGGCAACAATGTAGCTGTTCTAAAACATGCTTAAACTAGGGCTGAGAAGACAATTTCATCACTCAAGTGAGTTCTGAGTTCAACACCAATGCATTAAGTCTTCCAGTACTGCCTAGAGAACCTCTCGCCAGACACAAAAAGACAAAGCTCAATGCAACATATAGCTGCTTCCAGCACCTCCAGAAACACAACCTGGCGCTGAGAAACCCGTGAGATCCAACCAGCAAATAACGATGCGAAAGAACATCCCCCCAGTCCACAGAGGTCTCAGCGATCTGATGGCAGATGCTGTCTAGCACAGAAATGAGTTCTAAAGGGCACCTCTTCCCCTGATCATGCATGAACAGGCTTCCAGTCCTAGCCTAAAACTGTTTGAAAACTCCTGACTTACCTTCAGTTCTTTAAGTGCTTGAGCACGTCTGTAGAGCGCCTTAACGTTTTTAGGATCTAATCTCAGAGCTTCCGTGCAGTCCTGTACTGCTTCCTTGTACTGCTTCAGAGTCAGGTAACAGAGAGCTCTGCAATACGGACACCTGGTTAGAGACCCTTGGCTAAAAGCAGCATCTGCTGCTGCTACATACATAGCAGATCTCAGCCAACCCCTGCACAGCACAAAGCTGGAGTCCAAAACCAGTCTTTATCCTTGTATGGTATGTAATCTTATTTCTTGAGCTCAAGTTTGTTTCAGTTATAAGGGGGGGAAAAAAGACAACAGTTTTACAGACTTGGGGGCGGGGAAGAAAGATTTTTAGAGCAACCTGCTCTAAAGCTAAGAACCTGCACTTCAAGGATGCAGGGTCCGAGCTATACCAGTCCAGAATATGCTCTGCTTGCTGCAATTGCCTTAGAAGTACTTTAAGTCTTTAAGTATAGCAGTGCAATTTTTGGTTCATGGGGCAGCAGACACTACTCAAGATACCACAGTCCTGGCAGACAAGCAGAAAAGAGAGAAAACTCTTAGCAGCCCTAAGCTGAGCATCTCCAAGAGTTTTTGCAGTACTTGATCAAAGAACATTATACAAACTACAGGGAAGACTGCACTTGGGGCAAATGTGTGGGGTTTGTTTTATTTGTTTGTTTGGGAGCAAACATCAGACAGTTCTGTCAAAGTACCACAGCAGCTTTTATAAAGGGCCAACAAGTACTTGGGCAACGAGCCAAGTAGTACCTGTTGGTGTAAGTTGCACATTCCTGATTGAGCTGTAAACTCTCACTGTACTTCTCAACTGCTTTTTTATGGTTTCCTTTCTTTACAAGTTCATTTCCTTCTTCCTTCAGAGTTCGAGCTCTCTCCCTGCCAGCAGCAGTCTGATCTGGAAACAGCATGAAAAAATACAGAACGCTATAAAACTGACAAGATCAGCGCAGCCTCTCAGAAAGCAAATATCCCCATACCAGAGGCAAGACACAGAGACATCAAAGGATCCAGAATCAATCAAAAAGGCTGTGCCAGAACCAGGCCCAGGCTTCTCCCAGCCTCAGCCCCAGCTGCAGACACGCCAAGCAGGTGTGGCAGCTGCCTTGTTCATCACCCTTCTGCACTACAGGGCTCTGTGCCCGGCTCAAGGGCATGCTCTCACCTGGTTCTCCCTGTGGTGCAGTTGCAGGAGGAGTGTTTGCATCAGGGGCTCCAGCAGAAGGAACGCTCCACCTTGTCTGGGCAGAAACAGGGACCGTAGGGATTGGCGGGAGCTTCTGGCGCCAGTTCACGCCATCCTTCTCCAGGAGGGCTTTAGTCATCCTGGAAGACACGGCTGGCAGTCACCCCATCTGTTGGCTGGACGGGCCATGCACTAGCCAACAGGGTCACTTTTTAACATGGCTCACGTATCAAGGATAGGATCTCTCCACTAACCGCTTTACATGCATCTAAACCACACTCCTTCTACAGGCAGGACGCTAATGAAAGGACCTTCTTCATGTCAGCAAGGCTAAAAATACCACAGGATGAGGGCTGGGCCTTTCAGTGCTCAGGTGAGCAAGAGATGTGCAGGTCCCTCCTCAGCCTGGCAAGCGATGAAGTCAAGCAGACAGCTCCAGGAAGAGAAAAGAACTACAGCAGCCTGTAAACCCAGTCAGCACAGGGAGGCTTAATGGATAGGGCACCGGAGGCCTGCAGTTTATGATTTGGTTTAAAATAGCTACCGAGCAACGCAGAAACACTCCCGGGGAATTCATTCCCAGCCCTCAACCAGCATCTCGGAAGGCGCTAAGGGCAGGCAGAGGCAGCAGGGCCAGGCCTCGGTTGCTTCACCCCCGTGCTGGGGACACGGCTGCAGAAACGGCGCGCGGCCCGCAGCCGTGGCGAACCAAGCTGCCCTACGCCCGAGCCTTTCGGCATTACCTGTTGACGCCGTCGTGTGCCGCCTGCACGGTGCAGTCCACCTGCAGCACGGTCTTGTAGTCCACGTAGGCCAGCCGGTACCTCTCCAGGGCCTCGTAGGCGGCGGCCCGCCTGAGGAGGGGCTTGATCCCGAAGGGCACCAGCTCGAGGGCGCTGCGGCAGAGGGGACAGAGACGCCCGGGGCTGTTCAGGGGGGTGGGCGGGCGGCCTCGGGCAGGGCCGCGGAGCCCTGTCGGGACGCGGCCCCCGTTGCTCCGGGGCTGTCACCGTCCCTGCCGCGCCTCCCGCCTTACCCTAACGCCGGGGGAGCCGGTGAACGAGCCCCCCTACTCCCCCCCGCACCCCCGCCGGCCCCGCCGCCACTCACCCGCTGCAGTCGGCGACGCAGAGGCGGCAGGCGCCGTCCTTGAGGTGGCAGGCGGCGCGGTTGGCGAGCAGCACGCTCCGCTCCTCGGCGGCGGCCTCCCCTGCGCCGGGACACAAACGGGAGAGAGGATCAGCCCAGGGTTCTCCCACCGCCCGCCCGGCCCGGCCCGGGACGCGCCGTACCTGCGGCCTCCAGCAGCTCCAGGGCACGGGTGTAGAGCGCGGCGGCCGGCCCGTACTGCCCGCGGCGGAATTCCTCGTTGCCGGCCCGACGCAGGGCGCCGGGGGACGCCGCCATGGCCCCACCGCTGCCGCCGCGCCGGGCCGGGAGCGGCCCCGCCCTCCTCGTGGGGCTCTCGTGCCCTCTGGCTTCCGGCGGCGGGCGGAAGCGGCTGCGCGGCGGGCTGCCATGGAGGAGTGAGGGGGCGACCGGCCGACCGACCGGCTGACCGACCGCCATGGAGACGGTGCAGCTGCGGAACCCGCGTCGGTAAGCAGGAGCTTGTATCCCCGTGGGGGTCCTGCGGTCCGGCCGGTCCGTGTGTGTGTGTGCCGCGGCCTTCCTCTCGCCGGCGCCTCCCGGGCCTGAGGGGTGTCGGCGCGGGGCCTGGTGCCGGCGGGAGCGGGGCAGCCGGCCGTGCTGAGCTCCTGCCCTGTCGCCTCTCTGGGGCCCGGCCGGCGCACGCCGCCCCGAGCGGGCGGGCAGCGGCTGGCGGAGGGCCGGGGCCGCTGGCGTTAGTCGCTTCGCAGCGGGGCCAACCGGGCAGCGCCGTGCTGTGACAGTACTGAGCTCAGGTGGTGGAAAAATGGCTTAAACTGAAATACCGGAGGAGGTGCTGGCTCCGGCGGCTGCGGGAGCTCGCACGGGTTAACGTGGCTGTACCGAGGGGCGTGCTGACCCGTGCCGGGGGAGCGGCGGAGCCCCCAGGAGCTTATTCTTTCTTCTCGTTCCATTTTGGGTGAGTTCTGTGCAGGTTTGTCAGCCTCCCGGTGCGGCCTCCCTTCCCGCTGCTCCGCGCCGGGACCGGTCGCGGCGGCTAGGGGTGAGCCCGGCTCGGCCAGGGGCTTCGGGGCGACCTCCGAGCGAAGCCGTGAGCCACCGACCTCAGAACGGCGGGGCGGCGGAGGTTTGAATGAAGCGTTGGTCTGTCGGAACACTATCAGTGCTTTGCAGCTGGGGCCCTTGCGGCAGCCAAAAGGAAACTGCCCGCTCTGGTCTGCAGTGGCACAGTCTTTTTTTTTTTTGTTAAACAACAAACCAGCAATGTATCTTCTAGTTAAAAAAACCCCAACAACTGTATTTATTCTATAATTGTTTATGCCGGTGTTTAACTGGAAGGTGATTCGGATTAGATCTGAGTAACAACTTAAGCAAGATTGGTTTTGTGTTGCTGTTACATCCGCGTTGTATAAACCTACAGTAAAAAGGCAGAGCGTGTCTTTGACAGCAGCGACCGCGCTGGACAACTGGACAGTGCAAAGTAATTGTGCTCATGGTTCGTAGCAGAAATGAGGTAGTTTGATGCAAGTGCAGTAGTTCTCTGGTTATTGTGTTTGGGTATGTGAAAAGCTGTTTTTTTTTAAAAAGAAAATAGCATTTAGGTCTCAACTTCAGCAAGAAGGATCTGCCTCTTGCATTGCCACTTTTTGGGCTCCTTGGAAATAGCGGCTTGTGTGGTCACTGATACATATTTTATTTTCCCTTTTCTCCTGTTCCCATACCTTCCTCGCTCCCCATTTTCATAAGGACAAGTGACGTTGTGTTGGTTAACGCTTATCTTTGCAGGGAAGCTAGTGACTACTTTCAGTATTTCACCACTTCCTGAGTCTGCTTCTTTATAATGTTTCCTTTGCTTCAGGAAGCCATTGTGTGTACTGCATGCGTGAGCTGCTTCTCCTGTATGGCTTTTGTGCATAATAGCCAGGGATCAATGAGTGGTTTCTCATGCTGTTTCTGAGGAAACTGGGGGGAAAAAAATACATATTTAGTATCAAAATTAGCATGCCTCGGGCTGGAGTTGTGGTCTTTAGCAGCAGCAGTAAGAGCTTTCAGTAGTAGTTCGCAGTTGCAGGCAACCACGCGCATTTCATTTTAAACACTGCTCGCTCTGAGACCAGTAAGTTCTGAAAACTCCAAGACTAATAAGTTTCTGTGTATCAAAAACTTGTATGACCTGGTGTGGGGAGTTTGCTGGGTTTTTTTTGTTTGGGTGGTTTTTGTGTTGGGTTTTGTTGTTGTTTTGGGTGATTTTGTTTTTTAGTTCATGTGAAAATGAAAGAGCATTTGTTTGTGGGCTGTTGGATACTGTTTGTTTGACAGTAAAATACTTTGCTTTCAGACCTTTTTTTTTTTTTTATGTAGTCCTTAGGTATTTCAGGGGGTTTCTTGGTGAACTGCTCTCCGGTGTGGTAGTGGTGGTTGATCTCATTGTATTGTGTACGGAACATCCCTGAAAGTTGTACTGGGGGGGAAGTGAAGGATCGCAGTACATAGTGTGTTAGCAATGCACTTGAAAGTGGGTTGAACCAAGCAGTGTTAAGATCCTGAAAGAGTCAGATACCAGTTTCCTTTGTTTGTTTTTTTGGGTTGTTTTTTTGTTTTTTTTTCCTGATAGAATTTTCCTAGAACGTGTCTAGGCCTGCAAAGTTAAGATCTAAACTTCTGATGTCAAAAATGTACAGGTGAGATCAGTATTGGCTCCTTCCTCCAAACACATGTGTTCCACACATACTCTGAGGCATCAGGGAAGGTGATGTTCCCTTTCGCATGGCCTTAGTACATATCCTTCCATTCAAGATATTGAACTTTAGCAGATATGTTCAATAGCTGCAAGGCTCTGCAGTGCTGCGTTGGGGTTTGACAACCAGCGTATAGATGCTGAGATGTGTTTCCACCAAGAGCAACTGTAGATTTGTGTGCCTGATCAAATTCTGTTGTCTGTAATTCCCAGTCCTGTTTTGCTATTGGGTGCTAATAACCTTCAGTCTCCTGGTCAAGTGAAATAAACTTACTTCATAATCAATTTACTTTATGCTAAGCCTTGCATACATTTAAGTGGTGCTATTTATTCTTCTATTTCAGCAAAGCCCAAACTGCTGTAAAATTAAATGTAATAATTTCTCTATTCTTACATATACAGGCAGCTGAAGAAGTTAGATGAAGACAGTTTAACCAAACAACCTGAAGAAGTATTTGATGTATTGGAGAAGCTTGGAGAAGGGTATGTGTTCTATTCCAACGTGCCCAATGTATGTTTCTCTAAGAACAAGTCTATGTAATGGGGATGTGTTCAGTGGTCTCTGATTTTTCACTTTAGTCATTATCGTATTACTGCAAAGGTACATACAAACACAGTGGCAGTGTTTGGTTAGTAACGGAAGAAAGAATTTGTTTCCCACGAGTAAGATATCTTAATCCAAACAGTAGCTTGTGGCTCAGCAGTAAGGAGTTAAAACATTGTTGGAAAGTGCCAGCCTGGAGTTGATAGGGCTCTGTGGGAACTCAAGAGGTTTTGTAGTTCATCCCTGGTACTTCTTGTGGAAGATCCGCATGGTGGAAATGAACTTCTGTTGCATTGTGTCACTAGGTAAGGTAGAGCAGCATGGGAATGCTCAGCAAGTGACATGTTTGCCACCTTAAGCAGTTAATTTGAAAAAACTGAGTTGTAAACCTGCCTGGCTACTGTAAGTAAAGAAACTGGCAATAAGACAGATAATACCTGACAAGAGTGAGCAAACCTCTCTGACCAGAGCTGTAGTTCTTACTGACGCTCAGCTGGTACTGTATGCTGGAAAAAGAGAGAATTGTATTTGGATTTGTGTAAAAGGCCCTTCCAAAGCTCTGGGCAGTGTAGTGATGGTTGGCTCATTTCTGACTATCTCAGTGTGCTGTGACTTATTTGTATTATTATAGTGTTTAGAAGCTAGTGGACTGATTATTTACATTAAAATACAAAATATTTTTAGCAGCATAGTTAGTTTTCTACCTGATGTCTTCACTTGCAAAAAGCAAACCCATAACGTTTGCATTTTTAAAATGTTATTGTATTCAGTGTTTGTTTAATATTTTGTTTCATAGTTCCTATG
Source organism: Burhinus oedicnemus (assembly GCA_008921705.1). Lineage (NCBI taxonomy): Eukaryota > Metazoa > Chordata > Aves > Charadriiformes > Burhinidae > Burhinus > Burhinus oedicnemus. Next base: position 211,858 of record VFFE01007671.1, on the reverse strand, counting down.
GCAGTGTGTTCAAAGCCATTCATAAAGAAACGGGTCAAGTTGTTGCAATTAAACAAGTTCCTGTGGAATCTGACCTGCAAGAGATTATAAAGGAAATATCCATAATGCAGCAATGCGACAGGTAAATGTATCCTGCCAAACCCATTATCAGTATACAAAGAAACGTATTGTCTATGATCTGGCACTTAATCAAATAAAAGCCATGATGTTGCCTTAAATGTTTTTTAAAAGGCTGGACTTATACGATCAAGTTACCTCATATCAACTGAGTCATGTTAACTGACCGTTTGGGTAGTGCTAACCCAAGCAAAGGTAAGACAATGAAAATTTAGCTTCTACCAAGACAGCATGAAGCTAAGTTGAATAACCTTGCACTTGCTGCCAGCAAAGAGCCAAGCGTGTGAGCAGTTGCTGCGGTTCTCCCCGTGCGCCATCACTTGTTGAACAGTGGTAACTTGATTGTGTGTTAGAACAGCGGTTCCCATGCCCAAAGGGGTAATGACTTCCAAACAAGTTTTGATGTGGACACAGAAAACTGTTAGAAAAGGGTTTTTCTTGTTTATTTGTGTTTAAGGGGCACATGGATGAGAGCCACTAATGCATGACTGCTCTTGCATGTGCTTAATCTACGTGCTGTCATCTGCTTGGGTGGCAGAATTGTCCTTCCTTGCCATTTTCTGCCTGCGCCGGTTCCAGTGCGGTACAAGCTGTCTGCTGATCTCAGCATCCCCAGAATAACTTGCCGGCAGCTCTGCGGGCTGTTGGTTGGCTCTCTGGGTTGTCTTTGCATGTTTCTTATGGGAAAAAGCGTTGTACTAACTTAGAATGAAGAGCTCGTGGGTGCAGAAGACCTCTCAAAACGCGTCCTAGGCTGAAAGTTTAAAATGCACTAGTTTCTCTGGTATGAGGAATCTAGCCTTAAGAAACACTACTTTGATGGACTTCAGGCATGGAAAACCACTTAAAATAAATTACATTAACAATATAAAACTATGGTCCCGGTCACTTGCTCTATTGCACTTCATTCTCACTATCTTGAAATGAAGGTGACTGGTGGCAGACAACAAAATGAAACTTTAAAAGAATTTGTTCGTGAAAAATCTTACTGTGTAGCTTGGAAAGCATTACTAGGTGTCTCTTTCTTAAAAGAAATTAAATATTAACATTGAAAGGCCTAAAATGAGACCTTACAGTCATGAACAGCAGAGGGAGTTAATCACGGGAGCATCACATTTTCTGTGCAAGTATTAAGGGACACTGTGCAGTGTGACTGACTTGCTAGTGTTACAGTTTTTCATTAGAAAATATTCAGCAGAGAATACATTAACCGCACTTCTGTTCCTTGGTTCTGTTCCCATAAAATCAGGAACCGTCTTTCTGTTAGTTCTCTGCTTTACCTTTTCCAGAGGACAGGTGCTTATTCTGACCAGTATACTTTACTAGGTTGTTTGCCTTTTGGGCAGCCAGATAGCTGACTGTGAGAGACAGTCTTAAGTTGTACTGGATTCCTAAAATACATCCTGGACTAAATTGTAGAAACAAGTAGGTGCATGTGCTAGTGGGAGAACGTTCCTCTTAACTTTATAGCTATTTTCCAACAAACTTTGGACCTGATTTAGTGTTTCCATTTGGTTGCAAATGCTCTGCAGCAGCTTTACACAGACTGCCATGGTCTATTTCTCATTGTCCTGCCTTCTTGCTTGCCACAGCGCTGACCTTGCTGTAATGCGGTTCAGGGAGCTAAACCAGATTGAAGGCTAATCGCTCCTTATTTCTATTGGATTTATTTTTAGACAGTTTAGCTCTCTGAACTGACTTGCTGACAGGTCAGATGAGCACCGCTGTGGGGAAGAGGCTTGGCAGGACTGCAGTAGCCCTGTGCAAGTTCAGATTGTTTTGGAATACTTTTGATCAGCGTTTCAGTGGCACTTCAGCTCTGAATTTCTAAACCATACTTAGGGACTCTGCAGTGTATTTTGGTTATTCAGTTATGCTGGTTACTGGTGTATGACCCTTTGTTTTCTTCTTTTTTCCTGTTTCATAGTCCTCATGTGGTGAAATACTATGGCAGCTATTTTAAGAACACAGACCTGTGGATAGTCATGGAATACTGCGGCGCTGGATCTGTGTCTGATATTATTCGATTACGAAATAAAACTGTACGTCATTTCTCCTTTGAATGTATGACTGGGAGTTATGGGTGTCCAGCAGCTCAAGGAAGCCGAGTAGTTTGTACGCTGGCGTTTGGACGTAATTCTCGTGCTGTTCAATGACTGACACAACCAGTGGCCATGACTTGAGATGCAGGCCCTTTGTTCCTCTGAAAATGGGAATGCTGATTACATTGATCAAGTTTTAGTTATCTGGATAATGAAACCGGTGGAGCGGATTTTGGTCTGTTGGCTTTCCTGAAAACCCAGACTGATTCTGAATAACAGACTCCACTTTGCCTTACTTTGGTTATTGCAGGATAAGAATTAATAGTTGAGAAAGGGGTTTTGTGTGCGAAATGTGGTACATGTGTATATGTATGCTGATCGTAATCTAATTCTACTACATAATGCTGTAAGTCGCTAACTAATTTCCCATTAGTATGGCAACCTTTAGTGAAGGCAATTAAATGGTAATTAGTGAATGTCGGGAAAACATAGACTGAAACGCAATATTGTTACATCTCAGCAACTGATAGCTTGGCAGTAACTCTTTTTTTTCCTTAGCTCACAGAAGAGGAAATTGCTACAATAGTGCAATCAACACTGAAAGGACTAGAGTACCTGCATTTTATGAGGAAAATACACAGGGACATCAAAGCTGGAAATATATTGCTAAATACAGAGGGACATGCTAAACTTGCAGATTTTGGAGTGGCAGGACAGCTTACAGTAAGTAAACCCAAGATGGTTGTGTACACTTCAGTTTATCTTTTTAACCTGTATACGAGTGTGATGTGCTTGTGAAGACTCTGAGAAATTGTGCTAAACTGGTTTTTAGCACTCTACATCAACATCATGATTTACTAAACCAGCAACACTTTAGAGCAGAGTTTTGTCTGTGGAAGCTGCTATACCTAAGTAATGGTTTGCATTTGCTCTTTTCTTCAGGATATTTGTAACTTCTGTGAGCACATTTCAATTCCTCTTTGCAGCCCTCTGTATCCCAGTCTTGCTGAATCTAATAATGCGCGTGTGTGCAAGTGAAAGATAATTAGGGTGATAATTCATCAATGAATGTTTGTGGCTAATACAGTTACCATTGTCTGGATCTTTATCCTGCTTTTCTTCTCAGGACACCATGGCAAAGCGGAACACAGTTATAGGGACCCCATTTTGGATGGCTCCAGAAGTGATTCAAGAAATTGGGTATAACTGTGTTGCAGACATCTGGTCCCTGGGAATTACTGCAATAGAAATGGCTGAAGGCAAGCCACCATATGCAGATATTCATCCTATGAGGGTAAGGACTGTGACCTTTTAAAATGTATTACTGTATGGAAAGGATTTGCTATTATAGCTGGCTGAATAATGTATCAACGTACCATCTTGCTTTTAATTTAGAGGAAATGATTTGTTTTCTGTCAGTTCTTTGTACTGTTGATTGAATGAAAAACAGGTCTTTGAGAAGGAGAATCTGCATGGGAAGGAAAATCACAATCCTCATCTGTTAAGACACAGCTGAAGCTCCCTGTGTTGGGTGTGAAGAAATGTATCTTCACCTGTATTATCCAAAGGGATGATTTTTTTTTTTTTTTAATGCAAGCACACATTTTTAAGATTTAAAAATGTCAGATTCACACGTTCTGGGGCATGTAATGGCTCAGACAGAAATGTAAGCACCTGGTGAGAAAAGCTGGATTTGTTGCTACTTGATCCCTCTGAGCAAATTTGTGTGTAATATTGGCACAGACTTTTCAGAAGCAGCAAACTTGAACTGTCTATCATTCTTTATACCAGCGTACATTTGTGTGTATCTATGTTGTATTGTTGGAAAGCTTTAAACTTTGTTTGAAAATCTGGAATATTCTTCTGTTTGCAGGCAATTTTCATGATTCCTACAAATCCGCCTCCAACGTTTCGGAAACCAGAGCTCTGGTCAGACAATTTTACAGACTTTGTAAAACAATGTCTTGTTAAGAGCCCAGAGCAGCGTGCCACTGCAACACAGCTTCTGCAGGTCTGCCTTTTCTTACAAGAACTTAAGCTCTAGAGAAGGCTTGCTGGGGTAGGCAGTGCTGGGTGTATGTTGAGATGTTGGTTTCATTTCTTGCTGCTCCTGCTTACTACAGATTTTACTTTTTAATATCTGATTTTGAAAAATCTAACACTCAGCTTCAGCTTTTCAATTTCTTCTTTAACTTCAACTTCCTATCTTTGTCCTCTCTGGGTTGTTTTTTTGTTTGTTTGGCTTTTGGAGTTTTTCTTACTTTCAAATTCTCACCAGCACTGCCAAGAAACTGCATCTTAAAACACTAAAAAGGGGAGGCTAAATGAAAGTGATTGCTCAGAATGGTCTAGGCATGGTGATGATCTGTGTAATTGGTTCTTGACAGCTAAGCTTCTAAGGAAAGAAATAAGTAGAGTTGTGGGAGAGGAATGAGCCCAGCTTCTCACAGCAGTAGTGCCTTTGGAGCATGTGTGGAGGGTGGAGGGTCTCCCTCCTGGGCCAAACAGAAGTACTGGATTTTTATTTTAGTAATGTATTGAGTTAAAGCTTAATTTTGATTGGAAGTAGGCCATAGTAACAGTGTTTTATTGTTGTATCTTGGTTCGGATGCAGTACTTATTTGTTTTTAAAATACTTCTCAGCATCCATTTGTTAAAAGTGCCAAAGGCGTGTCAATTCTGCGAGACTTGATTAATGAAGCAATGGATATCAAGCTGAAACGTCAAGAGGCGCAGCAGCGTGAATTAGATCAAGATGATGAAGAAAATTCAGTGAGTATTTAATAGCAACAGTGTATGAAGTCCAAACTCTTGCTCTTTTCATAAGGCTTAGCTGCTTTGGTTTTTGATTTGGTAGTATTTTGTCCAATTGCCCGTGGATTTGACTTAGCTCTCAAGTTTTCTACTTTATGACTGCTTAACCTGATGCTTGGTCTCTACTCAGTCTTTATATTTGAGGGGGATAGCCAGCATGGATAGCTTACTGTTTAGCTTAGAGTGTAGCTAGAGACTGGTGTATCAATAAGCCTGCATAGTGTATGCAAAAGACTTGATACGTTTTCCCAGCTGGATTATATTATTTATGCAGTAATGAGAATTTTTCATTGTAGATTCAGTTCTTAGACTGCTCTCCTAGTATAAAATACTAATATCATCTGTGATGCGCTATGATATGTTATGTTGTTTTACTATTGTTGTGCTTTAGAACCCCCCTTATAGAAACTTTCTACTACACAAGAGCAACCGACAGAAACCTGAGGTGAGGGCATGGCAAGTGTTCAGGGGATTGCTGTGAATTTAAGTTTGGGCTCCTTGTTTCAGTGGTTACAGCATGTGAATATGGAAAGCATGTTGAAAGCTATTTTTTGAGCCTGCCTGCTTCAACCTGAATAAATGAAACGGGTAACAAAAGGCATTGTACTCCAGAGTCCTTTTCAGGAGTTAGACTTGAATAGCATGGTCCACAGTATCTATGCTTAAGACTTTGTTCGTCTAGTTTTCCAGTTTAGGACTGCCTATTTGTTCAGTGTGGAAGTAACTTTATTGGTCCTGTTGCCACGATGTTGACTCTACAAGTATTGTCCCTATCCTCTCTCATTCAATTCTGACTGATTTGGAGTCACGTTGCTGAGAGATGGTGTCTATGTAGTGGGGTTGAGTAGTTTCTGTTGGTGTGTGTGTTTTCCTGAATCTTCTCTACTCTGTGTTTGCTAGAAGATAAGTGTTCCCAAGCACTTCCCAAGTGCTGTGGAAATTTCTGCTGTAGTCCTTTGTTAAATGATGTGTAGCTAACAAATTTATTACTTCCTCTCACCCACTCATCTCCACATAAAATTGCTTTTCCTCTGTTAACATCATGTGTAGTTTTCTCCTCCTCTTGCTTTTGAGGTTGGGAAGTAAATTATATAGATGCCCTTGACAGAACAGATAAAATGTATGAAACGCCAGAACATGGAGGGGTGTACTTCTTTCTTTCAATGACATTTGAGATGGAGTATTACAGTTTGATGTGTAAGATGTGTATTTTCCTTCTAGCACTAATACAGATCACTAAGCCCATGGTCACACAAAAAGAACTGTGAGCTTCATCCTTATAACAAAACATGAGCATCTCATCCAAGGTGAGATGCCTAGGAACTCTACTGTTCACCTAGAAGTGACTTCTGTTGTTGTAGTTGGATACCTGGTCCACATTTCCAAGAAACTAAACAGATTCTGGAAATTTTGACCTTGTTCTTCATGAAATCCTCGTCACAATCTATACTTGGCGAAGCACGCACCACCTAATGAAACTACTACTTCTGGCTAATGTAACTATCTGCCAGGAGGTTGTCCTACCAGAATTTGTTACAGAGCTTGTGTTTTCTTACAGAGTCAGTCTGTTAAGCCTTGACAGCAATAATTCAAACTTCTATTATATTAGTACCTGTTAACACATGGAAAGATAAGAAATAATTTTAATCTGAAAACAATGATGGGACTTTGATAATTTCGTTCTTTTTTAAAGATTTGCAAATTCAGTTTGTTTTTCTTCAGTGCTTCTGAAGTGTACAGCAAGTAAAACTACCTAAATGTTAAAGACAAACTCCTAAAAACTAGGGCGATCATTTTTCTTCAGTGTGCCACATGCTCTCCAGCCTTAGACCTGTTGCTGTCTAATAACTAATGACTCCTCAGTGCACTGTGCTGTGTGAGACGGGTTTTAGGTCAACTGTTAAAGCTAGCAACGTAAATAGAAACACTAGTGATTGAATGAGTATCGTAATCTATTCTTACAGACAGGTCACCAGGTCAGAAATGAGATACAAGTTGCATTGAGAAGCTTTTGATTATTTATTTGTTCTCTTATTTATCAAGCTGACAGAAAAGTATGAAGACTTTTCATTAGCTGCTTGGAGATGACAGGGAGAGAACTAAGTGCATAAAATAAACTGTTGTTGGCTTCCGTGTGTATTTGTAAAAATCTCTGAATTAGTAAGACTTGCCAGTGTCCTTGAATACAGACACTCTTCATGGGACTTCACCACCATCAGTAAAAATGTCCTTATGGCATCCTTGTACAGGAAGAAGATGAAACTGATTCAGGTACCATGGTGAGGGCGAGTGGAGATGAAACTGGTACCATAAGAGCTGTCAACACGATGACTGATGGAGCCAACACAATGATAGAACATGACGGCACCTTGGAATCCCAGTTGGGTACAATGGTCATAAACACAGAAGAAGAGGAGGAGGAGGGCACCATGAAAAGTAAGGAAACATCTTTCACTTCTAGAAAATTACTTGAGACCTACTGTGGGCAATGATCTGTATTCCCAACCTGCTTTGATGTTTTTGGTAGCTTATTGTGATTGTGTTTTTGTTGTAGGGAGCTAAAACTCTTAGGTCAATGCCCTCTGGCAGTAGAGAAGAGAGACCCTTTCTAGGTCCAAGTTTCAAGCCATTCTTTTTCATCTTGCACTTGGTATTGCTGATGAATTGCGCACAATTGCCACAAGCTTCTGTGCTGATCAAATAAGATCTGATTCTAGCTATTATGGCGTTTTTTTGTTGGCTCTTTTTTGTCTGTTTTGTCTTTTTCACAGAATATAGAGGGAGACTCTAGCAAAGGGTTAGTAAAAAAAATTTGTGCTGCTTTAGAAGGTGATCCGGCTGTAACCTGGCATCTGGAAATAGCAATTCTGTTTCAGAACTGATGCATCAGATCAAGGGCTAAATCTGTAAAATGACAAATATCTTGCACGTTTCAAGCACAGCAAGGCACGCAGTGGGAGGAGCTAACATCTCTCCAGACTGGGTGTTTCTTTAGTGTTACTTTAATCACTAAGGACAACTGAAGAAACTGTGTGTTGCTGTTCTGAGACGTTCAAGTTGAAATCTAGTCTGCCCTAAAATAGAAAAAGCTTACTAAAGCTACAAGCCTTGTCAGAGGATGTAAGATTTAAAATGATGTGACTTTGATCCCTCACAGTCTGTGGAAGACCTCACAGCTTGACCTGGAAGAGGGTTAAAAATGTGTTGGTTTTTTTTTTTTATTAAAGAGATGGCAGGGAGAGCCTTCCTGGAAAAGTATGACTAGAAGAAAAAGAATCTTTTCTCAATTATGGGTTCTCATAGAAATCCATTCCCACTGATTTGGGTAGCCTCGACAGTATTGAGGCAGAGGGAGGCAGAGATGACTCAGCTGGCCAGCATGGATGTTTGTTCAAGGACTGAGGAAAGTGCTGAGTGGGGGCTCAGCAGTAGTAAAATATGACCATCGTAGGCAGGGCTTGTCCTTTTGGCTCTTGCACTGCTTCTAAAGACTTTGTTGGATATTTGATGTTGAACCTTTAGCTGTTGTGAGAGAGGAAAAAATTCTCAATGGAGCTTGGAAAAATCCTTTTATCAGGAATTTCTGTGTTGCAAGCTTCTTCCGTGTGGGGGCCCTCTAGAGCTTGTGGAAAGATAACTGTTTTCAAGAGTGAAATTCAGCAGAACCTGTTTAAAGAGCTTTTTGCAAAGTTTGGCAAACAGTGATTCGGCACATGAAAAACTAGAGGTGTCAGCCCATGTAGCAGCTTATGGCAACAAAGACGATGGAGTAATGCCGTCGGGTTTTGTGGAACAAAGTAGCTTTAGCGAGGAGACGGGGGGGGGGATGCTTAGAGTAGCTTAAAAGGTCACACAGAGTGGGACATGTTAACAGCCTTAAATAAACCAAGTGAAGTTGCTGTTTCTTTACAAATAGACAACACTGTCAAATTCTCATCATCAGTGTGTACTGTTCTATTTTGTGATTCACAATAACGGAGGTTTTACTGTCTGAGGTGCTCCTGCACTGGCTCCCAAAGGTGTGCAAGTGAGGTGCCTCTTCAGTTTATCTTGCTGTGTTTAACATGTGCTTATCTTCTCACCGCCTTTTTAAGATTGCAACTTAAAACCATCTAATGCTCTCTACAAACTAGTGTACGGAGGTTTGAGGAGATGCCTTTGATAATATCTCTTTTGCAAGGACATACTCTTATTTTGAGTAGAATAGGTTATGAGGATATTGCAATGTCTTTAATATAGTGTAGTATCTAACCTCAAGAGGGAGCTCCAGAACAAGCTCTAAGAGCTCTAGGTCTCTGTGACTAGAAAGTTGAGTTTTTGCTTTTAACCCTCCCTAGACTTCAGACTTCTTAAAAACATGGTTCTTCAGCTGCAGGTATGTAACGGTATTCAAAGCTGAGTCTGCGGCAGAAGTGCTCTGGAGGCAGCATTTGGAGACCCTGGGTGCAGGCGGTGGTTGGCACTGGTACCGCTTTCCTGTGGGTGGGTTTCACAGCCGTATCTAGTGAAACCCAGCTGCACCCAGCGCTCGCTGCAGGTTGTGCTGCATTGTCATAACCTGAACCTTGATTCCAAGAAATCTGGTGTTAATGAAGATGATTGTACCAGACTGAAACTTAACTTTTCCTTAACACCTTATTCTCCTCCTTCCCCAGTAGAATAATGCTGAAAATCTTGCTGCAGCACAGAGTGGTTCTGTACTTGTTTCTTGGATGCACTGCAGGGCAGTGTCTTTCAGCAGCTTGCCCTTCATGTGAATTGCCTATAGCTCCATTTTTCAGCTTGCCATTTCCATATTTATGTTCCCTTAACAGTTAGTTAAATTAATTTAACTGCAAACTTCATCAGCCTGCTGCAGAACTCTCTGGAGCAAGTTCTTTTTGTAATCTTAAATGTAATAACCCTGCTTGGGAACCACTGAGTTTAAAAAAGCTTCATTGATTTAATATTTTTAAAGAAGTCTATATTTCACTTGGCAACTTGTGTTATGACTTGCAATAAAACCTGTTTTAAGTCGATAAAAAAGTTCTGATTTTTCTTTTTTCCTTGCATGGCATTAGTAGCATTTAGCTTTCCTAGGTGTCTGGGGCTTTTTAACCGCAGGCTTCTGTGCTAGTGGTCTAGCCCTTCCTCCTAATTTAAAAAAAAAAAAAAAGTCTCTTCACCAGTTTTTAGCTTGGTTTTATTTCTTACTACATTAAAAGGTGTTACAGGACATTGAAATATGATGCTTTAGACAGGAGTGTCTTTGAAATTTCTAGCAAACAACTTCCAATAGCCTTGAAAGTGATTCTTGCTCAAATCAATTCATAACTTTTCAGGCTCAGAGGAGAAACATTCTTAAATTCTAGTTTTTTACATTGTAGGGGAAGTTTTGTTTTGTAGTCAGTTGAGCTGTAACTCTGTTTGGTGAAATTCTTTCATTCGCTTGGTTTTTTTCTGGGCACTCAATATAAATACCCAGGCAGCATTAAAAATGTCACTATGACATTGTTACGCATTTTGAAGGCACTCAAGTGATTGCCTGAAACCGCAGATACTAAATTGCTCTGTGACACATTTTACTTATAAATCGATTGCTAACAGATTACTTATGGATTGCAGTTAAACTATTCCAGGAAAACTTTGGAAGTAGCTGAAGAACTGTAGACGAACAATCATTTGTAATAACAGACATTTCCATTGTGCTTGAGAGCCAGAATAACTTTTGAACTATGAATATGTCTGAAATCATCTTTTTTTAATTCTTCTGTGACAGAATATATAGTGCTAGTAAATAGCATGACGTTTTTTTACTCTTTCTTTTTTTGCCTTTTCTGCTTTATTTGCTGTAGGTCTTTAGATAGTGGAAACTTGGCATGAGTTTGTCTCTTTGATTTAAAGAGTGGAACATAATTTTAGAATAAAGCAGATAAACATGTTGTCTTCCTTAGACATTGCAATACAATCAGATCCAAGTGAAATAGGATCTAGTTTGTCTAGTACTATAATTTGTCTTATTTTCTATGTTAAAGTGCCTCTTGCTTGTTTAAGCACCAAATAAAACGATACTGGAGAATGTAGAACTGCCAACAGTGGCGTGAGTTGGACTGTCTGGTTTTTGAGTCGAGACAAATGAGGGATCTGGAGAGGGGGGAGGAATTGTGGGTGTGGGGGTTTCGTTAATGTGGTGCACATTCACTAGAGCATCTGGTGCAGCGGTAGACCAGAAGCTCTAATAATGCTGTTGCCTCTACCTTGATAATGTAATGTGTGGGTAAAAATTCTTAATAGTTTGTGAATGTTTAAAATAAAAAAATTCTAGGCTTAATTCTTATAATAAAGTTAGGGGTGGTTTGAGTTTTGTTATGCTTTTACCATGCCCATGCCACTAAGCCTGGTTGTGTCCTTTTAGAAAGACTTTCCCCTTTTGAGGGGAGATTGGGTTTCATTAGCAAATTAAATGGGCTGAGATGCAAACTTGGCAATTTCTTATTAGAAAAATGATTCAGTAAGCTTGTTAGTCTTGGTGGCTTTGTGAGACATCCAGTGGGTGACGCTTAAACCTAAACCAGAGAAGTGTTACTGCCAAGACTCAGGAAAATTTTTGTCTCCGCTAATTAACCTGTAATTTTTCATGTAAAGCAATGACTGTAAAAGCTGTAACATGGGCAGCAGAATGAATAATGATGGCAGAAGGCTTATGTGATTGCATTAATATTATAATTGAATAAAGTATTACTGGTATGGAGCTGATGTAGCTATAGGTGGGGGAATATCAGTAGTTGTCCAAAAAAGTGCAGATGCATGTTATCCAAATAGCTAACGCAGGTACTGTAGAGAATAGCTCCACGCTTTGTCAGGATTTACATCACGTGTAAGTCAAAGATACTGCCTGTGTTTTGTCTCTGTTTTTCTGCGTAAACTCTTTGTAGCAGCTTCCCACTACTTAGTGTTATTAATGTCCAGTGGTACATTTCTGTGTTTAAGATAAATTGGTCCATTTAGGCATAACTGGACCATAAAACACTCTTAGCGTTATGCATTTAAATAACACACTCTTTATAGAAACACCTACATTGATTAAATTCTTCTCAAACTGTAAGAAGCATTATACTGCCACTCTTGAGGTGCAGAGAATATAAATTGTCTCGGATAAGTCTTCCGGCTGTGTTACTTTTTTACTTTTATCTTAATAGCAGCCTTGCTGGCAAACTTGACATAAACAGCAGCCAGCACAGTTTGTTTAAGAATATCAAGTTGTGCGGACATGCGTATAGTATTTTTGAGCAATGGGAATTGTATGTGCTGTCATTTTTGTTGTCGGGTTTTTGCTGTGGGTTTTGTTGTTTCTGTTTGAATAGCGGTGGGCTACTGGACTTCTGTGCAGTGTGTTGGCAATTGAAGTAGTGGTTCTGTGCAGACTGAAGCATGAAGAAAAGTTAAGTCTGGGGTCTAAGTTGGATGATTGTCCACCTCTGGTTGTCTTGAATGTTTGATGAAGCTTTAACGCTAAGACAGAGTTCATCATCTGTTAATATTTATATTTTCAGAGGCATTGAAATTGGAGAGAGAGATGTATGTGTTTAACACAACTGTTTTTGCTGGTCCTAACTCTTTATTATTAAGCACACCTGCATTTGTGATGGTGGGAGATAGAAAGTAGGGGGACTTTTTTTTTCTGGACAGAAGCATTGTCTTGAGGAAGATGGGAAGTATGACTAGCAGAGTCCTGAATAGCATGCGGGAGGCAGTATGTTTCGGGAGACTCGACCAACAGACAGAGTAGTAGTAAATCCCTCAGTAAGTGTCTCTGTCCCATATGCATGCATATATTTGCACATACCGGCAAATTGTAACCTACCTGTCTCTTCTAAGAATAAACTCACTTCCTACTGCATCAAAATAAACCATGGAGAAGGCTTTCCTCCTGAGCAGGAAGGAGGAAAACTCTGTAAACTCTTAAATTCCTTAATTGCAGAAGTTTAAAAACAAATTCATTTTTACCAGCAGATTTTCAAGCTTCGTTGCCATGTTGTTTTCTGTTCTCTCTAGATAATGAGTATTTGGGTTATGAATATGACAAATGAGTTTCCGGGTTATGAATAGAAAGGGTGTTAGCAAATGCTGACGTGGTTATACGCCATTCAAGGAGCCTGAGCTGTTGCCCACAGGGGGTGGACCTGAAGACTCACAGCCCTGTTGATGAGGTTGTTTCTCATTAAGGTTCATCAGAACCTGAGCCAGATGATGCAAAGGATGAAATGTTCACTTTTTTTCCTGCTGCACCTTCACGTCTCACTGCCTGTGTTATGTACTGTAGTTGCTGGACTAAATTAGCAATTCAGGCTAATGAGGTGAAAAGATGGAGGTGTCCACTGAAAATTTGTGATGGAGGAAGAAAGCTGCTTTATATTTATAATCTTTTCTGAGTTTTTATGTAAAAGAGATCCAAAAGGAGGTAACGTGGTCTTAAACAGCTTTCATTACTGTGAGGATTTCCTCCTCTTTCAGAAATAGTCCTCAATTGTATACACCACAGCTTTGGACGAGTGTTGGTACTCTTTTCCCTAGATGACTTTGATTCATTAAAAGAGATTAGTTAGGATACCTAGCGTTGATTTTTACGGTCGTTTAGGAGCTCCTTCTTAATAGCAGGACCTGTCAGGCACGTTCGGCTTTGATTTAGTTTGAGATAGGCCATAATTATGGAAGGGCTTCTCCTCATAAGCTTCAATAGTTGTGAAGTGTTATGTGGTCTGCTTTTAATGTGAGGAAATCTCAGCTTGTGTTGCCATGGGGTGAATTCATTAATGATGGAGCACTTTTTGCTCTGGTAGAATAAATTGGCGTCTCTCTGCTCTGCTGCATAAACGAATCAGTCCTGTTCATACTGTAAAATTATGCTGTCCAGCTGCTAAGGTTCATCTGTGATATCTAAAAAATAGCCTGAAGTGAATAAAACTGCAATTCCACTTGAAATTTAATATTAATGAAGTGTTGCTTGCACATAATCATCAGGCGCTGTTCTGTGCATTTTAAATGTGTGCATTTTCAGCCTTAAAGTTACTAATTCAATGTAAAGCAGACAGAAGCTCACCGAGACTGCTGGGGATGAAGCCTGTTATATGAGAAGTCAGTGAAAGAGCTATGCTTGTTTAGACCACTAAAATGAAAGATGTCATTGGATATGAGAACTCTTTTTTTAAAAAAAAAAAAACAATAAAAATTAAAGGGCAAGGAGGGAAGATGAACCCTGTGGAGGATGATGGTTGACTGCAGAAGAGCTGAGGCTTGCTCGAGAACAAGCACGTATACAGTGGCTACCTGTAAACTTCAGACTGGAAATGAGAGGGTTCATAACCCCAGGAGAACAGCAAGCCTGTCAACAGCAAAGACAAAGCAAAGCAATTGCTTTGCAATAGATCTTGATCCCTCTGTGAAAGGGACTATATAATCTTGTATAGGATAGCAGAAGACTGTGCCGTTTGTCCCAGGGGATCCTTTCTGGCATCACGTCTGACTAAAGGCAGCGACAGCTCTGCTTTCTTTAAAGTTAACATGAGTGCTGTTCACTGCATCTCTGCGGAGCTGTTTTGAGCTCCTGCTCACAGGGGTGCATCTTCCCGGGCTCTGTGCAGGGCATTCGTGATACCTTCCTAGCACAAATCAACTTAAAAATTTTTGGGTTTGTTGCTCCTGACACCCCATTCTCACAAACACGAGTATTCTTCAGAGCTGAGGCTGGTTGTCTTTCTAAAGATTGCAGCCTCATGTGATCTTGTCAAATACGTATATGTGTACCAAGTATCATGTTTTAGTTTGATACTGCCAATTTAGTAATTGATCACTTCATTGTTGTTGATTTACATTGCCTTCTTCGTAGATGAATTTGTAGCATGACCTCCTGACTGTTCCCAGCCACAGCTCTAGCTCCCATTTTTGTGATATAAGGGAGGAAATACCTCGCCGTGGCTTCAAGAACAGGTATTTTAAATATTAACTGAGTTGAGTAAAGAGCACACACAGTGTGTTCATGAGGTTATCTTACTGTCTCTCATGACAAGCTTTGTGACTCTAGAATATTCACTCTACGTAGATAATAGCAATCTCTTTCAAGAGGAAGGAATAACAAAACAGGGGTTCTTCTGTTGTCAAGTTTGAGTAAAGAAGAATAATTTTAGAGAAAAGCAGAAGTTCTGGTTTCATTACTCAGCAAGTTTGTTCAGATAGATAGAAGGACTTTGTAAATCCCACTTTCCTTTTGAAGGCATCCTTTGAAGCTCATGAGCTTCTGAAAATTTTCAATTGTGAGAGCTAATTTGACAAAAATCAACAAAATGAGTGCTTTGATTTCTGGGACTAGATGATGCTCGAGTAATCTGGTTTCACGGATATTCTTTACTGCTGGAAAAAAAAGTGAATCTCTTGCTGGCTTAATTGAGCGTGCTATTTCTTCTTTTATCATTCTGCTTTCTCTGCAGCATCATATGGAGATACAAATGGCTTGAAGGCTCTCCACACCTTTGTCATCTTTTGCTTGATGTAAGGAGGTCTGTGTGCTGCAGTCAGCCGCTAAGACTGACCTCTTCCATTCCCTCAAGTATTCAGACAGGTGACGGTTTTTGGGAAGGAGCACATTGTTGTTTAAGTTTTTCCTTAAAACTTGCCCTTGCTCTAGCCTGGCAGAGGAGAGGATCCAATACGCTGAGGCTGCTGATGTGTGGAGCTTCTTGCAGTGCCCGACAGTTGTCTTTTGGCTTGTCTGGGCTGGTTGTGCTCTGGGTAAGGACTGTCCCATTTTCCATGGTACCACATGCAGATGGACTTTTGCTTTCCAGTGCTGAAAGGGTAACACTATCACTAAGGTAGTCAACTCCTTTAAAAATCAAAATCTAAGGGGATATTTGTTGTTCACAATTTACAGCATTCTCTACCTTTGGACCCACCAATTTCACATCTTTTTCGGTTCTCACACAGAACAATACTGATGTTCTTCGACTTTTCTAAACGTGTCTTTATACCAGGCAGCACCTGTGAGTTTTCTGCGGAGGGCTTCTGCTCTTCACCGCAGGGCAGGCTGAACGACGAGTGGCCCTGCCAGCGCCTGGGGCTCTGCACAGCTAGCCCAAACCTGCAGTTCTGCAGTCAGCTGGACCGCCTCCAGCAGAGCTGTGGTGTTCCATTTGCGTAATTAATACAGCTCCTAAAAAGATGACTGCGTATCTAAATGGTAGACCATTAATGGCTCTGGGGAGCTCTCGCAGCTCATCCTTATAAGCAACTCTTTAGGCTCCAAAATAAATGCATGGAGAAGCCTTTCTTGTCACCGCAGAGTGACCTTCTCTTCTCATCTCTGGCTCTTCTCTGCCACACTTGTGATCTCACTTTCTGTCAAATGTTCGTATTTTAGTCTAACCCTATAAAACTAGGAAGTTAAATGCTTTTTGGCACAGACACGTTTAGTGCGGTGTCATCTGTCAGCATCATCTGCTTCTGCAAATAGCAGTGATCGATTTTTGTCTTCAGCTGCCCGTTATCAAAATCTTAAAGATATAGCAGTGTGATTCTTGTGTTGAATTAATAGCAGATCGTCTGTGGAAAGACGACACTGCTGTTAAGTGCCAAGATTGACGAAAAGAAATCCAGTCGTGCTGGGATGATAATTGATTTGGTGTAATGTCTTTCTGTCTCCAGGAGCATTTCTGTCGGACTTGCTGTGTACGCACCCCTACTGAGATCATAGCAGCAACTAGAATTTCAGACATCTTAGATCTCTGTTCCAGCTATTTTTCATTTTATATTATCATTTTTCCATTTTTTGGTTTCAGTTAGCAATCTCTATTATAATCAGTTTAAACAAAAAACAAACCACCACTAAATAAAGATGCAGTGTTACATGTCGATGTGTAGAAATGTACTAAAATTGGTGACTAAATGTACTACGGGTGCTGACTAAATGTTGCATGCGTTTGAAAAGCCTAAGGTGACTGCAGGGTTGGAGGTGTCTGACAGTGGGTGTGAAGAGCATGAGTCCCAGAATCATAGAATGGGTTGGAAGGGACCTTAAAGATGATCCCCCCTGCCGTGGGCAGGGACACCTCCCACTAGACCAGGTTCCTCAAAGCCCCGTCCAACCTGGCCTTGAACACCTCCAGGGATGGGGCAGCCACAACTTCCCTGGGCAACCTGGGCCAGTGTCTCACCACCCTCAGAGTGGCTTGGCAGGGATGTCTGGAGTTCATCAGACCAGTTCCCTGTGCAATGGCTGGGACCAAGTGCAATGTCAGATCTGGTTGCTCGGGGCCTTGCACAGCCGCTCCAGCCCTGCTCCGTTGCACAACCATCCCTGTTGTGAAAACTTTCTTCTTTGCATTCAACTGCGTTGCCCTTGCTGCGGTTCAGACCGTTCCTCTCATCCCTTCGCTGGGGAAAGCGGGGCTCCCATGGCTTCTTGGGGTGGGAGACTGGAGCTAGAGCCTCTCCTGCCCTCCCAGCATGGCAGGGAGCCCTTTGGTCACTCAAACTGGTGGGGCTGAAAATCCAGTTGTACTCTTCAGGATTATAAACTACCACTTCATGTGCTTCCTTCTTTGTCTGTTTCATTTCTGCATGAAAACAGAAGTTTTTTATTTAATAAAGCTTGGGTTTGGATATGCCTTTTGATAATTCAGTGATGCTACAATAGGTGGTTGTTCAGTAGATGTAACTAGTTGTTTAGAAATATTGCAGTTCTTGGTAAAATACAAGATGTGGGGAAATGAGCATGATTACTTTAAGTGACACTGAATTAAGCTCTGGTGTGAGGAAACAGCGTTTTTAAAAAATTAAAAAAACCCAAACTGAATAAGCCAATGTCACTGGAGTGAAACACTTGCTTTGAAAGTCACCTGTGCTGCAAACAATTGTTTTCAAAACATACAGTACAAGCTTGACTTAGATTTATTTATTTATTTATTTATTTTTAAGAAGCATAAATTACTGCAACGTAGGCTGGCTGTCAGTAAGCTGTGTATAGATTAGCCTAGGTAGTTATGAATTCCTCTCTTTCTACAAAATTTGTTGGTCTTAAACATTGCTATGATTGGCCATAACAGCTTACCTCCTGCTTCAAACAGGCTGGACTGCAGCAGAATACAAGGGGTGTATTTACCTCATTCTAAATAAATGTTTTATCACTTAGCAGTAATTGGATTGCTATTGTATTTCAGTAATTATTCCCAACAGCAAATCTGTTCTCCACTTCGCAGACGTGTTTCCTGACTGACCTTCACGCAGCCTGTCTGAAGGTGTCTTTCTTGATCTAACTCTGTACGATGAGGTTTTTGTTTTTTTTTTAAAAAAGGGGAACTACTGCCAGGGGTAGAATAATTTGTCTTTGCTCCAGTTGTCATAGTGCAAAAGTATAAGCACTTCAGCTCATGCTTGAGCTTTTAGCTGACCCTGGAGAGGCAGTACGGTGCAGTGCTTTTTCAAAATGCATCGTGACATTTCAAGCTGTGTAGAACCACCCTTCCCTCGGTATCACAACCCAAATATCCTGCCAAGATTTCTCATACTTTGCGGAGATTTGTTCTGTATTTAACATGTCTACAGACAAATAACTTCCTAAAGTATCTCAGCTGACCGAGGAATTCATACACTTGTCTGAGGATCAGAGAGAGTCTGCCAGGGAAGTTCTGGGTCACTGGATGGCAATTTTATGCGGAAGAATAATATTCTGTGATTAAATCTTAATGGGTTTCCAGAGTAGCTAGTATTTTTTCAAGAGGAGAGCGCTGCTGAATGTCCTTAGCGAGGATGGCCTTGTGACAGCCTGCCTTCTGTACAAGCTCCTGTAGCAGAGTCTCTGCCTTACGCAGACCCCTCAAACCCACCAAAGGACGGCTCCATCCCCTGTGTGCTTGTCTGAAGCTTTTGGTTGATTGTCTGCCTGACAGATTATATTTATTTCAAATGTACGGCATCAGACAGTGAACTTATTTCCACAGTCCAGAATTAGGCTTTTCTGATGCCGTTTTCTGTTAAGTCTAGTCCTAACCCTGCTTTCCGAAAATGATGGTTTCTGCATTGACTAAAACATGTGTTTCAAATATGATTAACCTATTCCAGTGTCTAGAGAACCATATTTTATCAGAACAAAAACATTTTACTAGGTATCGTTACAGTGCTTACTTCTGTTACGCTCACGGGTTTCTGCGAGGAGCTTTCTCGTAAGGAGGGGCAGGGCGGCAGTAAGCTGTGAGCAGTCTATAGCTGCGTTTGCAGCTCTCACGATGTTGTGGTGCAGCCCCGTTAAAGCCCGTTTGCTGTGCAAGCCTGCCTCTTCGTTTCGATTGAGGCTCTTGACAAGATGTTAGCTGTGCTAACTCACAGGACAGGCTAGTTTTAAGCGTGAGTAGCCTGGGCAGCATCTGATGCTGTGTTGATTGCACTGGTAAAGAAACCTTCCTTTGGAGACAGCGAAGGTCTTTTGGTCTTGACTGGCTGTGAAGTTAAATGTTGTGGTTTTCTGCGTGTATTGGCTTTTATGTGGTCTCTGCTAGGAATCAGGATTTTCATCTTTTCACTTTTCATCACTTCCTCCCCTACTGTGCTGTCGTCACCTCCAGCTGAAGCTGCCTTCGTTCGTGGAGCCCACCTCCTCCCTCTCCAAGCAGCACTGGGGATCTGCTTTGTTCTGGGAACTTCTGCCCCTGTGTTTCTTCCTTCAGGGATGGAATCCTGCTTGCTGAATGGATTGCTAGATTTATTTGTATGTAGTGGTTCTTAAATCGCACGAGCAGGGATTCGGATGGCGCGATGGCTGAAGGAAGAAGGGATACATTGGTGCTTGTATCCCTAATCCCACCAACTACCTGACACACCTGGGCACCCGATGAGAATGTAGTTTTACTGGCTCATTGCTCTTAATGGATCAGTAACGTTCTTCCTTTTCTGTTAACTTCTGCTTCTTCTAAAGAATAATTTAGACAAATGAGAATAATGTAAATCTAGTTGTGCTAAAGCTTTGTGCTCTTGGCTATATGGTTTCTTCTCCCATCAGTATGGGTGAACTCTTTGTTATTAAGAATGGGGCTTGGGAGGCTTATGAGACCTGCTCTGAAAAAACAAAGTATTCATATTCAGGGGGTTATTTTGACTCCTCTGTCTCTCTTTGTACCCTTGCCCATTTCTTATTACCCAAAGTTTCTTAAGTAGAGTCTAGAATTGAATAGTTAATCTCTATCTCTGGCTTACTCAAGTAATCCACTAAGAAAGTGTGTTCAGAGGAGTTAATTTACAAAAAGAAAACTTGGGCACTAAACTTGAAAACTTACTAACTGACTGTTTATAAAAAGAAAAAAAGAAGCTCTGCAAAATAATTAAACCTTTCTACCCAAGAAACATAGAACTTGACCACTTCTATGCAAGGCACGTGATGGGATATTTGTATGGTAGACATGGTCTTTGAAAGCCTTGCTTTTGTACTGTTCCATTCATAAATATAAAGATGAGTTTCTGCTTGTAAAAAGATGCTGTTCAGTTTTGGAACTTTGCGTGTTTTGCAGTGCATGCAACCTGGCTGGGATGAAAAAAACCCAGCCTCTCTAGTTCTAGCATTCAGTGCGTGGAGCTCGGTTACCTGGTAGCGTGCTTTGCTGGAGGGACTGCAGGTCTAGAGGCTGAGGCCTCCAGCATTGTAATCACTTGCGTGGTGGGCTCTGAGCTTCCCTTCTCCTGTTTTCTCACTGCACAGTCAGTTTTATGTTGGAAAAGCTGCTGAAAAAAATAGCGCTTTAGCAGTACTATGTGATTTAGTGTGTGCTAAAAAATAAAATCACTTTTGGGCATGATGTAAAGCAGTGTAACTGAAAATATATTTTTCAAAACAACATTTTTTTTTTTATTTTTAATATTTCCAGGGAGGGATGAAACGATGCAGCCAGCCAAACCATCATTCCTTGAATATTTTGAGCAGAAGGAGAAGGAGAATCAAATCAATAGCTTTGGGAAGAATGTGTCTGGCCAGACAAAAAATTCATCTGATTGGAAAGTACCACAGGATGGAGACTATGAATTTGTAAGTCTATACTTTGAAATTCAATCAATGTGACAATCTTTAAGAGTTTTAGTCAGAGCTGCTATAAGATTATTTCTTGTTTTGACAGACTAATGGAAACTTGAGGAGATTCTAATTGCTAATGCATTTGGATGGGGCATTTTGAAAAACTCATTTTCTTTAGGTATTTCTCGGTAATCATAACCAGTCATTATCTGTATACTTTCCTTGTTTAAAAGCAAACAGACGAACAAAAAAGCCTGAGGACATGAAGGTACAAGCAATCTTGCTTTACTTCCCCATTATGCATTTAAAACAAAACAACAGAATTCCAGGTGGCAGTTGGAAAATGCAAATTCTAAATGTATAGTGTTTGACAAAAAACAGCGTTAGAACCATTAAATTTCCTTGTTTTTCTCAAGATTTGGCACTGGGTTTTATTATATATGCATCGAGCTTGTCTTCATTTCTCTTTCAAATCCTCAATTTCAGTCTTCCTAACTACAGTTCATGTGCTCAGAATTTTCAGGAATTTACAGAAGTCCAAAGAAAGATCTATTACTCATAAATTTGATTTAATTTTTTTGTGAGGTTGGAAAATTTCTGGTTTGAGTTCAAATGCCAGAAGATGCATGCTCTGCTGAACAGTGTTCCCTCCATTGCATTTTCTTTCAATGATATTTCACTGCAAGCACATTTTGCTGTAAGTGCATTGTGCACCCGTACCATGTCTGTTCGTGTTGCCCATGGTTGAGGTTGTCACGCTGCATTCGGCAGCTGGTGAGATTCACTCCACCTTCACAAAGCAGCGTGGAAAGCAAATTCCCTCTGCTAGTCACGACTCAAGGAGATGCTTTACTTCAAGGCTGGAATAATAGCGGGAGCCTTTCGTTCTCTTTGTACAGATTGTATAGGCTGCTGCTGTTACGTTTATTTTGTTGTCTTTGCTGCTGCGTCTCAAATTTTCTTAGACTGAAAAGGATGGCTAGCGGAGGGGACCTGCTGCTTTCTCTCTCATAGCCCTTTGCACTACGTTATGTTTAGCCTGAAGGCTTAAAGTCACTGCATAAACATGTTTTGCAAAAATAACCTGCAAGCTGCCTGTGTGCCACAGGGTCTGGGCCAAACACGATTCCAGTGGAGTCAGATACTCCGTTTATCTCCTTCACCTTACGTGCTATAACTTAATTTAATCATAAACTATTATTTTTCAATGTGCAGTAATTTCCTAGGAAAGATGGGCTGGTTTGGAGTATCTTAGAACTCTTTTGTTGTCTGCAGAAGATGGCCCAAGGGGAAATTTCCTGTAATTATTTTACTTTCTAATTTGTTTGATAACAAGTTTAGCAATTACCCTTATTTCCACTGAGCAGGACGTATTCCACCCTGCGCGCCGTGAGCTGTAGGTGCAGGCTACACCCAGTGAGTGGCACAGGCAGCGCGGATGACACAAGGAAAGGTCGGTGCCGTTCTAGCAAACAGGACCTACGATTATTTTTAGAATGTGCAGAGCAACTGTTTGACACGCACGTGACCTTGTTTACTGATTTCTATTAGTACTGAAGTATTGCCATGTGCATAGATTACCAGTGCGCTGGAAGCAATAAAAGCAAGCAATAAAAGCTAGCAATAAATCGGGCTTTGGGTCACCTTCATGTAGTAATTTGTAGAAATTTTGCTTCCCGGCTCTATGTATTTCTCTAGTTCAACTGTGTACAAATGTAGCAGCCTGTCTTGCATGCAAATTTTGTAACAGTGCTACTTCCTTTTCTGTAGGATAAGAAAAATGCTTGAAAGCATCCTTAAGAAATACACATGCGTCTTTGTATAGTGCTTATCTGAGGGTTAATAGCAGTAACCTCAGGTTGTGTAATATAGTCAGAGACTTAAAACTGGGTATTTTTCCCATTTGGCTAAAAATACATCAATTTGGCTAGCTATGGGTAAAAGTCATGTTTATTAACTGAAAGCATCAATGCATTAAGTATTGTTGAATAAGAAGAATATACGGTCACTAGTAGGTGTATCAAGTACATCTGTCCTAGACTTGCCTGCAGCTATAATTTACTTCTGCATTGTCAAAGTTTGAGCAGACATTGTCTATAGAGTTTGCAGGATTCCAAGCAGAGATGAGATCAGTGAGATGCTGGGTGAATACCAGTTCTTCCTGGGCCTTAAGAAATGATTGAAATATCATTGCTTTGTGCTACTGCAGACTGGATAAATATGCCTTGTCTTTTCTGTATTCCTCTCCCTCCTATGTGACTAGCACGTGGAGTCTCCTGTCTTCCAAAAAAAAAAAGGGGGGGGGGGGGGCCAATATTAAATTACAAAAGATTTTTGCTCTTTTCCCCTGTGGCAAAACCATTTGACCTTTTCTTGACTAACATTGTTCCTCTGAAGCAGGCAAGTATGACACTATTTATATCACAATGGCAATGTCGTGTTAGATAAGGGTTAGATTGCGTCAGCCCCATCCACTGCAGAGCTGAAAACCCAGAGATCCTGTTCGAAAAGGTGAGGAACCCCATTCCTCCCCAACATGATGCTCTGGCTATGTCCTGGTTGTGGTCTGAGATGGCATAAACCCAGTGTATTTCCAGCCTTGGATTTCTGAGGTAGAAATTCCTATTAACTGATCAGTCAATGCCCGATGGTGTTAATGTTTATCTCCACTCATGTTTGAACAAGGATCTCTAAAGATTTACGCCCTGCTTGATTATGAAAAATGTTTTCACGAACATTATGATTTATTTAACATGGGGGAAAAAATTACTAACTATGGGCAAAAATTCTTGCTTTCAGGAAGAACATAACAAACTATTAGGAAAATGCCGCAGGGGTAGGCTGTTAATGGGCAGGCTGCATTGTATGTAGGATTCGTAATTGCCATAATCACATCTCAAAATTTTTGTAGTTGAATTTAATTTTGCCAGTGAACATTAGTCGCATACTGTTGCACAGTCTTGAATTAATAATGCTAGAAGATTTGTTTAGACGATGTCATACTTTTTTTTTCACTTTAATCTTTCAGTAGTACTATAACATACGGCAAAGCTAATTGTGCAGTGTTTCCTGCCCTTAGACATGACAAATCCTTTGCTTATTTCTATTTTAAAAGCCTTTTAACTGCTCTGAGCAGGTCAGTATTCTAATATCACTTGTGGCTAAAGTGGGATCACTTTGTTTTTTAGTCTGGCCCTGCTTGAAAGGCCCTCAGTCTTGCCAAACCCATTGTAGTATGTATTTGTGGATCATCCATTCCTGAATGTTGTGGTTTATATCACTAATCTTTTTATTGAAAGCCTATTTTGGTAGCAAATTAGCAGGTTCCAGCCATTCATGGCTTATGGTAGCTATGACAATACTGAAATCTTTTTATTTCATGAGTGTGGTTTCGCTGGTGAAAATGAGTGGCAGTAGAGCCCCTGTTCATCTTGAATTTTGCCATCGTGATGCAACTCCTGGTTTTTTTTTTAATATCTGTAGTGTTGAGCTTAGGTTTTGCTTTAACTCTAATTTATAATTTTTCATATATCAGTGAATCTATGCTAATTAAGTATCCTAGGGGCTTGTTTTTGGATGTGGAGTGAAATAGGATCTGAAATTTTAACAGACACTAGAGCAAGAGCACTGCAGGACATCAAGTCTTTCCGCAGGCTTCACACAAGGAGTTCAAGCCATTTGCTCCAAGGCTTTTTTGATTCCAGCACCCGTGTATCTGCCAACCGTTCCTGGCCTGTGTAAGGCAGCCTGTCAAAAGCTTAATTGGTACAGACACTTTTATGTTGTCTTTAGCCCCTCTTGTTATCTGTGCTTCACTGGAAGAACACCAGGTGATAGCTGCTGCGCTTTTGAAGGAAAGCATTGCCATTCACCTGCAGGACCTCGGTGGAGAACTGCAGCCATCAGCAGTCGTTTTCTGCACTGGCGATCTCCGTCCTGCTGCTGCAGCTCTGGGAAGGAAGCTGACATTCAGAAAAAAGGTTTATGTCTCTTTTCTAAGAAGTATCCTGCTTCCTTTGGGAAGACCTTGGTTTGCTTGCATCTGCTAAGTCTTAGAGAATCAGACCTTTCCTATTGCTACAATTACCAACAACCAGGAGTTTGGGTCTGTCCTCCTCACTCCTTGGCTTAACGAAGAGGATCTGCCTTCACAGGTTCTCTCATTGAAGCAGAAAAACTTTGGAGCAGAACTTTATTCCTTACAAAAATAAAATTAAGCTCTATCATTGAGAGTGTCAGGGTTGGCAGAAGTAGGAGTAGATGCGGCGAATTTCTCAGCTTTCTGCGGAAGGACTGTGGAAGATGGTGGTTGTCATGGCCTTTGTTTGCACGTTCACCATGATTCAGTCTGCCGCCAGCAAACCTGTGTTTCAGGTCTTGTGTCTCCATGCTGTGAGTGCTGTTCTCTGCGCTGGCTCATCTTTTTAGCTCCCTTTGAGAAGTGTCTCGTTGGCTGCTGATGGGAATTTCGTTGGACAGGAAAGATTGGTGTGATTTCCCCTAGTTCCAAAACAGACTTTATCACATTGCAGTGCACAGCGTCATCTGTTTCTCTGCTGCTGGGGAAGACTGTCCTGCAAGCAGCAGAACTGTTGCTTCTGAAATTTTTGCAGGGCAAAAGAAGGAAGGATGAGCAGGAGGTGTTAATTGCCTCTAATTGGGGGGAAGAATGCAGGTGCTGATCAGCTGCCACTTTTGTCAGGGCTGCACAATCAGAGCCTTAATGTACAAGCAACAGGTCTTGTCTCCACCTCACCATCTGCTGGACAGAGATGGGCAGAAACGGGACTTTGCTGAGTTACAGGAGCTGGAGGAAGGGCTGGGTTTGATCCCACGGCGACAGATCTCTTTCCAGTAACCGGTTATCTCGTCTGTTGCTTCCAAAGTGCTTGGGCCAGAGCTTGCTGTCGATACCCGATTTCTCCGTGGATTGTGCTCCTTAAAATTCGCTAATTTTGAAATGAGGCATCTTTGTTTCAAAGGTATCTGTAGATCTTTTACTGTGGTCTTTGGTTTTGTTTAGAAGCTCTTGCTCTAGACAATGTTCCTCTTCCTCACGCTGAGTCCTGCCAGGGGCTCCTTGGAGCAGGAGGCTGTAGGAGCTGGATGGTTCACCAAGCCCGTGGCACAGAGGAGTGAGTAACAGAAACGTATTTCACACTTGTGATTGCAATTTGTTCAGGTAAGAGACAAAGCAATACTTAGACAAACTGTTGAAGCAAAACATCAAGAAAACACTTAAATTTTAATAAAGTCCATTTTCTAAAAGTATATTTGCATCTTTTGGAGTTCTTGAATTATCTGCACTGCAAGAGTTTGTATCGCAACTGCAGCCTCCTTTAAATCACTTTGAATAACTGTATGTCCATTTATACTTACTAGATGGGAAACTGACATTTTTTGTGTCTGTCTGTCTGTAAGCACCTTCTAGCCAGAGCTTTTAACAGCTACTGCTAGATTTTTTTTATTTTTTTTTTTTTTACTAGTATAACATAAATGAAAGTGAGCTTTCCTCTTGCCTGAGTGGAAGTAGAATTCTTTTTCTTGAAGTAGTAAAGAAAAATGTAATTTTCTGTTTACTGAGACAATATTCCATTATGCTGCTCTCGTCTGGGATATAATGTTTTTTATTAACATCCTCGTTTCTATGCCTTTACTTAATAGTTTGAAACATTGCATTGGAAAAGAAGCAATTAAAATAAATAAGTAAAACAACTTCTGATACCTTTACCAGCAGAGAAGGAAAGTGTGTTAGTCTAATGGTGTCTTCAGCTTGTTCAGTTGGACAAATGGCTGTTGGTTTGCAGTGAAATCATGAGCGTGAATCCTTTTCCTTCTAGTTAGACAAATTAGGTATTGGTGTGATAGCAAGGGACTGAAGTTCTTACTGAAAAGTTTATAGAAAGCTTAATTCTTTCAAAGCAAGTCAAATCGCATTAGGATCATATTGTATTTTTGAGTCTGGTGGTAGATACCAGCCTGACAGTGCCTGCAGATCAGCATCTACTTGTGCGTGTCAGGTGTGGTCCAGGCGGTGAGGATGCCAGCCAGGATGGATCACTGCAGGCTGGAGTCCAACCCAGGGCGGTGCGGTGACCGATGCAGGCTGCAGCTCTGTACGCTGCCCAGCCCTGCCGTCAGCCTGCAGAAGTTGCAGCTGGTATCTCACAGTGCACAGCATTACATCTCTTGCATCGCCCTGCTGCTTCCCCTACGCCACTGTAGAACGGCTGCAGTTAAAAATGGAGATCACTCTGCACAGTATATTTCTTCTCCCAGCTCAGGACTGCGGTGAAGAATGGCTGCGTACTGGAACCATCTGTTTCTTTCATTGGAAGTGATTTATAGGGAGGAACTGTTAGAGGGCAGGTGATTTATTGCTTATCAATAACAGTAAACACGTTCTGCTTTACAATGACCAGAGTCTCTAGTTTATTGTATTCTGTCTGTGAAGGTGCCATTTGTCTTGTGAACAGCTTGTTGTCTACCAGTACCTGGAACATTCAATGTCTTTGGTTTCTCTTGAACATTCATTTGGATAGCATTTATTAGCACTCTAATATTGATGCTTTATAGCTTTACTCCCTTTTGTCTGTCCTTCTAAAAGTTCAATCGATTAAAAACTTGGGAGTATTTTCTGTACAGTTGCAGGCTTTGAAAATGATGACAGGCTAAATAATTGGCACTCATTTTGTTGGAAGTGATCTTTGGGTGTTTTCTAGCAGTAGGAAGAAGGCACGCTGAGGATATATGGATAAGGCAGAAGCTAGAAGAAAAGTAGTTGTACTATATGGGTAAGCTGCTGTTGTGTGACTTTTTATAGTTTATCATTTTATAGTGCTTCCTGACTCTACTGTGAGCCTTTGAGCTTTGTCTTCTTCTTACTTCTGTCTTTTAAGCAGCTTGGTAAAGGTGTCAGATGCAGACCTCTACACTAATCTTTCTCTTCCTCCTTTCCCCCATCCAGTTTACTCAAATGAATAATCTGAGCTGGTTACTAAGACTCCAGAAAGTCTGTCCACTTGGACAGGAGCAAAAAAAGCTTTAATAGAGTGTGCACATTTGCACGTCATTTAAATAGGATTATTTGAGAACCAAATAATCTTGAGACTTCTATTGAATTACGATGAAACTTGCAATACATTCTTTCTTTTCTAAAAGAGCAAGTTACTCTGACCCTTGTGTGATGAATGAAGATTGACTGTTCCAAAAATTCATTTGAATATGTATAGTTTTGCGTTGAAGAAAAAAAATGTTTGGTTAAAGTAGAGCTTTTTTCAATAACATTTTTTCCAAGACTAAACCAAACACTTTGAGTGAATCTTCAGGGATTTCTCTGTCCAAAAGTTTCTTCCCTTCATCTATCATAAGCTCTCCTTTTTCCCAGTGGTGACTGGAATAAAAATTACTTCTCAGGCACTGATTTCTTCCAATAGTCTTACTTTGATTGTAAAGTGGACTTATTTGCTAGAGCATTCATCAGTTTGAGAGAGGAAAGCCAGATCTGGGATGGCTGATAGATAATGCTGTCTAGGTCCTGTGGAACTGGGGCTGATTCCTACTTGGAAAACAAGTAAACTTGTTTGTGCTGTGCTGAATCTAAAATAAAGCTTTTGTTCAATGGGAGAGCATTAAGACCATAAGTTTGAGGGGGAAAAAAACAGACTCTAACAAAAAGAATATTTTTCTGCCAACAGAAGACAGTCCAGAATAGACAACTACTGATTTCCAAACCCCATGGTATCTCCTGCTAATTGAGGGAGATCTTAAAGTGTAGTACCTAGCTGTAATTCCCACTGTGAAGTATGATTTATAAACAGACAGGTTTTTGTGATGTTTTATTCATTGGTTTTAAATGTCACCTGCCTTGATTCATAACATTGATGTCCCTTAAATGGATTTCCTTTTTTTTTTTTCCTTCAGCCATCTGCCAAGAATTTTTAAAGCTCTGCTAATTGTTTGTGTTTCTTTTAAGCATTACCTTTTCAGCATATTTGGTATGTTCTTTCCAGCAAATACTTTTAACTAGTGGCATCTTTATTATGGAAAAATGGTTCATTTTGTCACCTTGTAATGAAACATAGTAATTTTTAAAAAAAAGCCCAGGAACAGCTTGTTTATCTCTGTTTTTGTTTAAGTGGTCTTGAATCTTCTGTAGCATTTGCGTAAGGAAGACACCCTGAACCTTACTGCAAACCTCATCGAATTCATGGCTGCTTCAACCCATCAATGTGAATTACAGCAAGCTCTGTGTATGTAGGTTTTATAAACCTTCTAAATTCCCTTTATAACAACAAAAAACCCCCCCCACAGCCTAGAAGATACCACATTTGGTTTTCAAATTTGTTAGCAGTATTTGAAATTGGAAGA
Organism: Burhinus oedicnemus; assembly: GCA_008921705.1. Lineage (NCBI taxonomy): Eukaryota > Metazoa > Chordata > Aves > Charadriiformes > Burhinidae > Burhinus > Burhinus oedicnemus. Next base: position 182,488 of record VFFE01007671.1, on the reverse strand, counting down.
AGGTATTTCAGTGGCTTGACTCTTCTATCTGTTGGGGAAGAGAATAGATTTCTGCTGTCTTACATTTGGTAACAGGGTCATTGTTCACCACCTGCTTTCGCTTTGGTGCATACTGACATTGATTGCAAAGCATTTACTGCCACAACTTGCTGTCAAAATTTCATTTTTGCTATATTTTTGTATATAGCAGGCCTTCTGTGACATAAGGCTTTTAAATGAAACTTGCGGTGAGTGGGAAGCAAAATGAGTTGCTGTTGTTTGTGTTGAATTGCTTAGGTCATAGCCCTTAATGGAGACTGAAATAATGTAACCTGAAATCAACTTTATATGAGAGTATTCAGACTTGTAAATCCAACATCCTGGACTGTCTTTGAGGCCCCTTTGCTACTGTAGCATTTAATCAGCTGAGAAGTTGACTGAAAGTTTTGTGGATGAACCGAGTAACGAACAGAACTTCAGCCAGGGTCTTTGATCATGGGATTTGTTCCACTACCGCTCTATGTTTAAGGTCAGGCTGCAACGTGCATTTCTGCTCTGGGAGAAAGGGAAGAGGAATTAATAATTGAAGCTGTGATGCTGGAAAACTCTCTGAGCATACTGAATTCTTTAGAAAACCTGTTTGAGCCTTGTTACGCCTTGAGATCTGTTTTCAAGGCTGGGTGTGTTCTTGGCACAGCATCTCCCTTAAAGGAAGAACACTGCTGCTCAAATGAGATCTATCTGAAATGCTTCTAAAATCTTTTTGCAACTCATCTGTCAGTACAAATGTTTGTAAAGGGTAATGTAGCTTAAAAAGCCAAGCTTGTCCAGGTTTTTCTCATCTGTAGCAAAAACGGCTCCTATTGGGGACTCTTTGCATCAGGAACCTAATATAGCTCCTCTGGATTGCCTCTTGGAGGATGGAGTCTCTGGACCATAAGGGAAAAGCCTGGGGATAAAGTCTCCATCAAGCCTCTGTGAATACTTTCCAGTGGGCAGGGTCTCATCCAGGCAAGTGCCTGAAATGAAGTAGTGTGGAGGAGCAGGCTTACCTCAGCTCTGACTTCTGGACCTGGTGCGTTTGCCTTTGTGCACCTTCTTCTTGTGTTACCATAAAACCTGCAGAAAAATCTTGATGTTGCTTACTGCCGGTGTTATTCGGTGCGTGTAATTACTCGGTGTCTCCCTGCTTACCTCACCAGGAGACTTTGGAGGGGGGTTTCATCATGTGTGAGGCATGTTTGAGGTCTTGCTCATGCAGAGAAGGTCATACAGTTGGCTGTGGCTGCTTCCAATGGCCAGGGTATCCTGGGAGGTTTGCCTTGGCTCTTATTTCAATAACCTCAGCAACCAGATAGCTTCAGAACTCAAGCTTTGACCTTCAAGAAAGAGGGAGAAAGAGTAGCTTAATACAGACACGGACTGAGATAGTCTGAAAGGAATGTTATTCAGAAGTTAAGTGCTTAATTCCTCCTTGTTTTGTGTCTTGCCATCATGCAGGATCATTATAAATAGATGCTCCAGTAATAGTGAGCACTTGGGAAAACCTTGCATGGCGAGGCACGCAGGTTCATGCAACATGGATTTTATGGAGATGGTTCACTGGGGGACTGTTCCAAAAAAATATTTGTCTCTCAGATATTAAACATATGGCTCTGGTTTTAAAGATGACAGCCTCTCCCATGGTCATGCAGCTATTCATTTTTCAAAATGCCCTGGAAATCTCTGTAGTTCAGTCTTTCCTCAGAAAGCTTTTAATTCTCTCTCCAGTCTTCCTTGCCTTCAAATTGCGGCCATTTTTTCCTTTCCCTTAGGGAAGGAGGGGAGACAGAGCAGCATTGGACCGGGGTTTTGTGCCGAGCCTCACTTTTGGGTACACGAGGTAGGGAACTGGTGTGGTCCTCCTGGAAACAAACCCTCTTCAGCAGCTCTCCTGGAGTCGAAAATAAATTGGGAGACCAAGACTCAAATGAAAAACATTTGTTGAATAAAGGTTAACACTCCTAACTGTTAGGATAGATAGGCCAAAGTTGTTTAAAACTATAATGGCTACTTACCATGGCTGATACAGTTTTAAGCCTTTGAAACTGACACTGCGTGTCTTAAGCCTTCCTTGTGCATCGCAGATTTAAGTGTGTGAAGTCTTCAGACAAGTTAATGATGCTAATATGCCAGTAGCAAACTTCTCAATCCACATTATTAGCTAAGACTATATTCACATACTGATTTAGTGTTAACTAATTCGTTACCACTTCAGTTACATTTGTGTTTCATGGTAATAGTCCACTGAGCAATATTGTGTGAAGGAATCGCTCTTACTTCAGGTAGTCTTTCTTCTGCTTCTTCAGGAGTTCTGCTGTGTTCGGGGTCAGTGATCCTAAGTAAATCAGTTGTTAATCCGTAAGTGAGCAGAGCCCTTAGGAGCAAGAGAGAGAGTAGGGAAGGGTATGTTGGATTGGAAGGAAGCTCCATTACAGACCCACGTACCCTTCCTAGCAGAACTTAGTTAAACCGCTCGATTTGTAGAAAATTTTATTTGGTTTAAAGGAGTCGGCCTTTTCTGACAGATTGCTTT
>VFFE01007671.1:111574-179914 GCA_008921705.1 Burhinus oedicnemus | reverse complement strand
TTTTTTTTTTTTTTTTTTGGTTGTCCAGACAGGCTGACCTTTTAGCTTGGTTTCTAATTCAGTTACTGAAAAAAACCCAGTGAGATAACTTGCCCTTGTGGTTACAGGATTAGTCAGCCACTTTCTAAGTCTTTAAAGGATTTTCAGGTTTGGACTTCTTGAAGTTCAGTGCTGCAGAATAACACTGACACAATTTGTCATTTTCTTTGTTTAGATTAAGTGTGTATGGTACTTGGGATGATTTTGGAAGTCAATAAGGTTATTCATACTCATAATTGATACTAAGGCTAAAAAAGGAGATTTAATCTTGGAACTCTGAAGATTAAAATGCATTGGACTTTTTTAAAAAGACTATTTTTTTTTATGACCACTCATATCATTGAGTAGAGCTTTGGATATGTTTTCTTCCTTAATGTAATTTCTGTACAATACTGAGGGTAATAACGATATGCAGAGGTTCTGTGGATGTGCTGGCTCTAACACCCAAACTTTCCCGAGCCTTTTAGGGATTACAGTAAGGATTGACAAAGTGCAATTCTTGGCTAAGAGCAACTCGGGGATGCCAGCGTTATTGATGCAGGCTATGGTGTTCCCGCAGTTGTGCAATCTTCTCTGCTCTGTGGGTAACTGCTCCGCATAATCACTGCGCAGTTATGCCTGCGTCGCCGGAGTAGCCAGGGAGATCTGTGGGTTTGCTATAACCCTCTGAAATTGGTTTCTGTATTGGGAATTTTCTGACATGTTGCCAACAGCAAAGCTGCCCCCTGGCTCTTACAGGCTTTTGAGAAATGGGGGAAAACTTCCAAACCGTGGGGTGGGTGAGAAAGCAAAGCAAAGATGCCTCTTAGCTGGCGAGGGAGCAGTTGCGTGTCTAAAGCATGCACGTGTGGCTCTTCCGTAGCAGTCGCAGGAATGAGCTGCTGAAAGTACGCTTGAGGAAGGTCCTTGCTGAACCAGCAGGTTCAGACAGTATGGGTATAAATATACCCTCAGGTAAAACACAGTTGAGTAATAATACTATGGCAATTCTTGCTATGGAAGAGACAAATCCTGAGCGTGGCGTGGGACATAGCACACACACAGATACACTTTCGCTCTCCTGTAGACCCTTTAGATCCTCTGGGATCAGAAAATCAGATGTCAGCTGATGGCTGGGGAAGGAGCTCTGGGCTGTTACCTGGCTCAGGTCAGCAAGGCAAGGCGCAGCAGAAGCCCCCGGCTGGTGGTAGGTCAGCCTGGAGGCGAGCTGGGCTGGTGGTGGTGGGACTTCCCGGCCCCAGGGTACGGCAGAGTGTTCATTCAGAGTGACCTGAGTCTGGGCTTAGCTTGAATCCATGTTACAGCATTACGCTGCTGCCATCCAAGTAATAGCCAGAAGGCCAGTAATGATGAAGCTTGGGCTTTCTTACTTGTCTCGTGCTAAAGGCAGCCTTTTGCTTCGGCAGCCACTGGTGAGTGAGGTTCCATCGGTGAAGTGATGCTGATGCCACGAGCGGAGGGGTGGCTTCCCAAGAAGCCCGTCAGGCCCTGATCCTGTGGCAGCTTGAGAGAAGCCTTGCTAAGCTAGCAAGATGCTAAGCTGAAAAGAGAGGTCTTGGCAGCAGTCCGTCCTGCAGATGCAGGACAGAGGGAAGTTTCCAGTTTAGATGTGGTCTTCACAGTGTGTCTGGCAGGGAGCAGGGCAGGAGGGAGAATATGGCGCATGCTGCCTTCCAGTAATTCTGCAGGAACAGTACAGATACAGTGGCCTGGCATCATGCACCTTTGTTTTTAATCGAGTAAGCAGAGCTACATAGGAAATAACTAGGATCCTTACTGGTGTTGTAGCAGTAAGATGTTTCACTTTCAGTAGCCGTAAAACTCCACATTTGTGAAAGTAAGGTAGAGCTAGCCCAGACACATCATCTGAGAAGGCCTGGGTCTCCTCTGATTTAACTCTATTAAAATACTTTTTCCAGTTCGCCTAGAGATCGAATGCTGAGTGGGTGTTCGTGTCTGTCTTTCCTCCGCAGAAAGTCATGTTGTGATTGTACTCGCTTAACTGTGTCAGCTGCTGGACTTGCACCGACTTAAGCTGACTTGGCCTCTAGAGCATATGCTGATCTAGTTGAAACTTGCGTGTTGTTTCTTTGTGGGAAGTCATCTGCTGTCCAGATGAGGTGGCCTGAAACAGCTGCCTCCAGATGTGCACTGATCACAGATCCTGTTCGCTTTCTAGCGGCAGTGCTGTTTTGACTTGTGCTGGATGCTGCAACCCATGATGTGTTTTGGTAGCACATTACCTAAATAATTAAGATGCATTAAAAGCAGAAGCTTGTGCTGCTGAGACTTATTTTTCAAATCCTTTGAAAGATTAATATCTGTATTTTTAATCTTACATGAAATCCCACAGTGAGTGCATTTCATCCGCTGCTTTCATAACAGTGAGACACTTCACTGACATGCCAATGCTAAAAGGGGGGGAAATCAAGATAATTAATGTTTGTGTAGGCACTGGGGTTTGTTCTGCCCCTCTGTAGCATGGCTCCTTGACAGATTTGTGAAGTTGCAGGAACCTGACAATCATGATGGAAAGTAGGCGGTAAGTGCCTGTAGGTTCCTAGATTCTTGTGTCCCTTGCATTGGACAACTTACAGTGAATAAATAGTTAATGCCTGCTCATACATTACATCAAGGCCTCCTTATGCTAGAAACATAAATGAGAACAAGGCACTTAATTTTTAGATCAGTGATTGAAAGTATGCCAAATGGTATTGAGCCAGCATTTCAGGAAAAATGCTAAGGAAAAAAATGGCATGCTATTCCAACACCAATTTATATCACCGTTTTCAAGTCCTAAAGTCTGGAGCACTGCTTAGCATGAGAAATCACCCTCTACATTTAATTTTGGCCAGGGAAATTGAATGCTTTTTTTGCTGGTTTAAAAAAAGTGCATAGTACTATTCAGTAATCTGTTCTCTCAGAGTAAATTTGATACGAGCATTTAATTGATACCGCGTTTAACCAGCCTTTCAAGTTACAGAAGGCTAGTTCCAGAATAACCTCAGTTCTTGCACTTGTCAGAGCTCACCTTCATGGATCCTTGAGTTCTGACACCTCTTCCTAGCTCATGGTCTTCTATAGCACCCGTGCACTCTGGCACGCTGCAGCCTGAATTACACTCCGAGGTGGTTGCCACAAATAGTTGCAGCAAGTGGCATCCAATGGGTGATCGCCTTCCAAAAATAAAACCCCGCTTGAGGAGGTGATAGAAGAAAAGTTCAGAAGTTGAGGTGGATATGCATCAAACGGATCTGCAGGATCCTGGAGAGGGAGTACGAATGGGCCCTTGGTTTTATCGGAAGGGAAACATCTTGGTAGCATTGCTGATAGCCAAGGTCGAGTGAAGTGAGAGTTTAATTAGTCTCTTCTGTGAAGAGCCTCCCTTCCCAAAGAACATCTGAACACTTAATAAGACTATTTGTAGGAATTCTCTTCTATTTATCTGTAATACGTAGCGACTTCTGGTGTCGAGTGTGATAATCAGTAGCCTCCTGTGAGGGGCTCAGACATCCCGGTTGGTTGTTTTCTTTTTTGTTTTGTTTTTCCTAAGTAGCCTGTTGCTACTGTATTGCAGTGGTAATATTTTCCATTATCTCTAGCAGCAAATTTTTATTTGGCATTTAATGTTTAGCGTAGCTTGGATAACTCGGTTTGGATAAAACCCCTTTTCGAGCCATGTTTAGATTTTACCTGTCTAAATACGCACAAGTAAATGAGTTGTGCTCCCTATTACGATGATTCAAGGTGTTTTGAGTTTCTTAGGGGGGCTTTGATCACTGGGCACGCAGTCAAGAACTTTTAGATTGCAGTGTAAAACTAGGCAGAGAAGGAAGATATAACAATGAAAGCTGTGCTAAACAGACAATTAATTTGTTTTTTTTTTTCTTTAGTTCCCATCTAGCTCCTATCTTTTCCACTAAGAATTTATTTCCCTGTGTAGCGTGGGAAGCTGCAATTTTATTACTTCTGTATTTTAGTCTTCAAACTCCCACTGCCCCTTATGAAGTGATAATTGCTAAAGCCAGTTTTTCTAAAGGCTATTTAAAACTTAAAAGCTTGACATCAAGTTATGTTGAACAGTAAATGCCACCTGGAATATTTGGGTTAAAGGCAGACCAATTGCTGCAGCTGGGTGTTTCCTTTCTAAAAAGCCACGGGCTGTTGGTGGGCAGGGGGGGAGGATAGTCAGAAAATACTCTGTGTAAGCATGTGGAAGACAAGTGTTCAAATTTGCAGAAATTATGGTAGAGGGGTATGACTGGAGGGCTAAGAAAGCAAAGAATAACTTCATGATGTTATTTGTAGGATTTGCTGTAGTATCAAGACTTGAAAATATCCTCCTCCTGCAAAACTATTCAAATACTTTCACCGTGAGGAAAATAACCCCATCTCACCAATATCATATATATATTCTGATTTTGTTCCAGAAGTCAAGGTCCATCTGCACGTTTAAGAGATAATGGCAGAAGAACTGCATCCCCTCCCTGGAGATGGAGGGCTCACGTTTGGCACAAGCTTCAGGACTTCTGAGACAGTATTTAAAGCCATAGCCCAGGTAGCATGAGACATTGCAAAGATGCAAAGAAAAGGCTTTGTGCTAAACCTAGGGATCGTGATCGGTGTCAGCAAGTAAAAAGAAAGTTGCAGGAAGAACATGTTTTTCACTTGCCCCAAGATAATATTTTTTGATTGCTTTGCAGCCGGTGAATTAGGGCTCTGCCGAAACTCTTTGGGGGAGAAATGTGCAAAAGCTGCTGGGAAACAGCTCGTTTCTATGTGATGCTCATAATTCATGCAGCAAGAGGTTCTTGCTGGCAGGGTTTTTGGTAGAAGAGTAAGAATGATAGCTGAAGTGACTTGGGGATTACTGGACAACATCATATTTATGTCGGTAGTGCAGACTGGTCCAAGTCAGTGGTGACCTTGTGCTGCTGAAGGGCCACTGAGGAGTCTGCTAGGTCCCAAACTGGTCACGCTACAGACCCTGCTGTAGGAAAACCGGGCACGGGTGTTCTTCAGCGTAAGGGCTGTGGGTACGAAGAGAATCATGATAAATCATTTACATCAGCTTCTAATTCAAAAAGTTTTCACTGTTTGAGTTTTTTGTTTTTCTTGGGGACAGGGAAAGGGCTGAGGTAACTCTCTAGGCTTTGTGTTTTACAGGAGATCTTGTGTGAAGCATAAATCCTCTATGGTCTGTTTAAAAATACTGTGGCAGGTTTTTAGACCGCCTCTTGCTCAGGACAGAACTGCATAGGTATAAATTTCAGACCATAGTGCCCTTGAATATCGAACCTGTGGCTATGTCTAGCATGTCTGCAGAGAGCCTTTATTTATTCTCCTTTTGCTGCTTAGGTTCATTTACATTCAGTAGAATATCGTGTTGCAGTGACACTTTACCTGACTGTAACAAATGCAAGTGGTATTTTTTTTCCCCCTTATTTTTAAAATGCTGATTTAAAAGGGCGGTAACTCAGAAGCAATTTGCTGAGGTGAACATTGTTCAGCGGAGTTGTTATTCGCAAGTCTGTCTGAAATGCTGGCAAAGGGATGTCACGAGTAGCTTACAAATCTCCTTGAGGAAGAAATTGTATATCAAATGATCTGTTCCTGATTTGTCCATCATTACTACGTATGCATGGAAAGGCTGTAGGTTATGTCCTTCTGAAGGATGTAATTATATATGTCCTTCTGAATTACATAGTGGAAATCATCAGCATATTAGAACAAGATGTTGCTGCCAGTGGTGTCTGCAGCCTGAGGACACCGAACAGCGTGCGTGGCCGTGGGCGAGAGGCTTTCAGGTGAACACTCGCACCTCTGACGTTTGTCTTCAGTTGGGTGTTTTTACAGAGTTAAGATCATTCTCAAAACCTTGAGGAACAATACAACTGTTAATCAAACGATTAAAAATTAGCTTTCTGCACATACAACCTTGCTTGAACAGTTTCGCTGTGCTGCCGCCTCTCCCTGTGCTGCCTCCTCTCCCTGTTGATAGATGTGTTTGACCAACCTTAGAACAGGTATTTTATATCAGTCTTTACATTTGAAATGAGATTCCTTCCTTTAAAAGTTTATCTTAGCTATTTGATCACTGTGGGCAAAAATAGATAGCTTTTACAGAGACACTTACAACTTCTTACAACAGAAGAATTGCTGAGAAGTGAGGAGAGGAATGGGACTGAGCCCGTGGCTAAAACCCGCTCTAATTGCAGCTGTTCAGCGCTGAGATGTACCCTGAGTAACCGTCTGTCATGAGATGCTCTGTCCTTGTCCTTCTTTTCTTATTTTGCTTCTGGCGTTTCTCTAAGAGAATAATGTCAGTATCCCAGGAGTCTACCAGTGCAGAGACAGATATGCTAGAGTTTAAAAACTTAATTTCTGGGAGAAAGTCTGTCTGTGGCAGTGGCTCACAGCGAAATGCCACGCAGCAAAGTGAAGGCCATCACATCATCACATTTTAAGCAGTTCTTTTTTTTCTTTTCCTTTTTTTTTTTCTTTTTCTTTTTCTTTTCTTTTAAGGATGTGTGTGCAAGTGGAAGGACAAGCTGAGTACTAGCCCAGCCAGGTCCCAGGGCTGGTGTTGTCGTGGGTCTGAAGCATGGTGGGAGCAGAGAGCTAGGTGTCCTGCGACTGCGTGGGCGCTGGGCTCTCGTTAGCAGTCGGAGGCTTGTCAGTCTCTCGTCGTCTCATCTGCAGGGAACAGTCACGTTCGGGACCTTTTACTAGCGTTGCTCTTTGGCTTCTCTGCCTCTTTTAGGAGTAGCATGGCATTCACAGCCACACTGACGTTATTCCAGATGAAGACTCTGTAATTAGTTCATCCTCATCAATGCACAGCGTTGCACACAGGATGTGTTTCTGTGCTCTTAGATTTTTGCAGAGCATCGACTTGCCTCTCTTCTGTCTCCCACCATCCCCATTCTGTTTAACCCGCGATCGGTCTCCTTGAGTAGCTACTTCGTTCTGCATCACGCGTCTGCGCAGGTAACCCGCTTCCCAATTTGTTCATAGTAATGTATATCTGTAGGCTTTTGCCCACTCCAGACTTAGCTGTACTCTAAGCATCTTCCATACTGTTAGCCATCTGTCCTGACAAACGCACAGTCCCAGGAATTGTCAAAGCCATTGCGTCCCTTGGCAAGCAGTTGCCTTCAGTTAGCAGAAAGACATTGTGTGTCGGTATCCACGGATGCTCGGTCATGTTCAAGAACATGAATAGGGCAGTTTTTTCTTCTTACCGCCAAGTTCTCGGGGTCTGGAGAAACCATGGCTGTAAATCTGCTCTGACCTCTGGTCCGCCAACTCTGGCAATTTGTTTCTGGCTGTAACCGGCACCCAGCACTTTGGGAGGATGGTGGAGAAGGTTCTAAGGGCATCCAGGGAAGATTGCAGCCCTAGGACAATTTCTGATTTCTAATAGCTGGCTTAAGCCATGAGCGAGGTATTATACATCTGTTCCGAAACTCCCCTTTAGTAGTCACTGGGTGCTCTGGGAGAGCTGACAGCCATTTGCTCTGATATAGCTGCTCGGTATGTGTGTTCAGTACTTGCATTAATACTTTTTTCTTTTTTGCATTTTTATTTGACTGTTCAATTCCCTGGACTGTGAGGAAGGGGAATGTTGAATAATTACCTGCTCCATAATAAATTAGTGTGAAAAGGCAACTGGTGCCGTGCATCAACTTAAACTGCTGTCTGGTAAAGTTGCATTAATGTGTATAAATAATGTATATCTTTGTGGAGGAAGTACTTTGTCTTCCTAATGAACAGTTGCCTGATTGGAGAGGCCGAAAGACTGTATACCCTTGCAAGAAAGGTTTTGTTTCGCATGTGCCTAGAATTATTAAAGTGGATTTGTGATTCTGTAACTGCAACTAGGAAATACCTTTAGCAGAATCCGCTAAAGAATTTCAAAAGACCTTGTGAGAAATCAGCTAGCAGATGACTTTGTGGTTTGGGAACTGGTATCTCTTCCACCTCAGGAAGAAGGATCAGGATTTCTGTATTTTAGTATTTACATACGTTTTAAGGACTGATGCAAACTATACAACTGCCATTGAACAGCCAGTAATTCAGTTGTTGCCTTATAATAGGCAGCAAGCATTTCACTGTGTGTTTTGGTTCAGAAATGGCTTGAAGAATAACCACAATGGCTGATTAATTAATAGCTAGACCCAGACAGCAGCATCACTTGCATTTAACTGCAGTAAGGATAAGTCAGTCAATTATGACATTTGTTGAAAGTCTAAAAATTGACACTACTTTGTGCACAAAAAAGCCCAAATTATTTTGTATGTTTTAGTACCCACGGCAGGTGGGCACTGAGGGCAGGTGGTGCAGAAAGTCATTCCCATCCTGCTGCAGTGGCTGTAAAACAGTGTCTCCTGTGTGTTTCTGGGGTCACTTGGTCTTGGATGGGAAAAGAACTCACGCTTAGGTGAACATTTGAAGCACTTCCAGTGTCCGTATGTTTTAACATTATCCTAAAATCCTGTCTGTTCCACAGATTATAATATTATAATATTATGTAAAGGGTGTAGCTGTGGACAATCGAGACTGTCCCAGGCCACACTTGGCATCTCTAATCAGAGAATAAAACTTTTCTGTGCCAGTGCTCAGCAAATTGGCACGCAGAAGACAGCCAATTAAACAGAGGGCAGGCAGATAGGGAATTCAGTGAAGGGAAGCTTGTCCAGACTAGCCTGACATCTTCACGTGTACAGTAAAATACAGATTGTACTTGCATATTATATCAGTATGAGGCTGACCCAAAGTGACCTGTTGTGTATGTGTGTTCTGAGATTTCTAGCTTAGAGGAGTCTGAATTTCTCACCATGACTGGGGTTCAGCCTGATTGTACGTAAATGCGCTTTTTTTTTTCCAAATGCAACTTTTGTCAATGAATTTTTTTTTCTTCCTGTTTCCCTTCTGTCTCCTTTTGTCACTTAGCAGAAGGAAGTTTAGTTGCAAGGAAAGGGGAGGGGGAGAGAACTTCGCTTCTGTTCTAAGCCTGCAAAATGAAGCGTTAGAAAAACAGCTCAATGGGGGAAACATTTCACTGTTGTTTTATACACTCATGCTGTCACTGAACAGGGCATGTAGTGTATCTGTAAAATGAGCAAAAGTAGCCCAGTATCCTGAGGCTTACGCCAGTCTCATGGAGAGCAGCAGTCTGGAGCAGAACTCTTCCACCTTCTCCTACTGGAAGATGTGTTGTGACCGTCAGATGGGCAGCAAAATCCCTGTAGATGTGTGGGTGGCGGCTGTACTGATGCTGATGTCTGTTCTTCTTTTGTCTCCCTGCTAGCTAAAGACTTGGAGTGTCGACGAACTTCAGAGGAGGCTCTCAGCCCTGGACCCCATGATGGAGCAGGAGATTGAAGAAATCCGCCAGAAGTACCAGTCAAAGCGGCAGCCGATCCTCGATGCCATTGAAGCCAAGAAGAGGCGGCAGCAGAACTTCTGAGCCGCTGGCAGAATATTCTTCCATCCTCAAACAATCAGCTCCTTGCTTTTATGACTACTAAACGTACTGATTTCTATTGAAATACGCTAGCAAGATAGAGGGCAATACTTCTGCTCATTTATTTTTCCATAGCACCTTTGTGAACTCAGGAATGCCATTAAGTGGAAAATCCTGATGGTTAAATATTTAAAACATTATTCCGAAGGAGTTTTGTTACTATTTTTAGGGGGATTGTTTTTAAATCAGAGGAACAGATAGAAACAGGCTAATGAAAGTTGGCTCACCGTCTTTTCAACTGAACTTTCAGTAGTCCACTTTGTTTTAAGTTAATATGGATTGTGGTATTTAACGGCTGCATCTTTTGTGTTTTTTTGTTTTTGTTTTTCTTTGTTGAATGCACAGGCACAATTTCAAGCTCTTAATTGTATCTTTCTGCTGTTAAGGTACTGATAAGTTTTAGGTCACTGAAGAGAGCAGGTGAGAACATGTGCAAACTGTTTCAGCCTTTTGAAAGAAACTTAAATCTCATTTTTTAAAAAGCCTGTAATAAGCCCCATGCCTTACACTATGTGCTTTAAGCAAGTCTGGTTTCTTCAAGACCTCAGTTTTGTCCTCTTTTTGTGTACTTTATGAATTAGTACAAGTAGATAAAGCATGTTGTGCCTCCGTCAGAAGTTACATTCTGCAATTTAAAATCCACACCAACTTAAAACCAAAAGCTAATCGATGATCCGGTTCTCCTTTGTCTGTCTGTTTGGAAATATCCTTCAGGGACACATTGCTGGCAGTGGAGTACAGGAAAAGGAGACAGTATTCGAAGGGGTGGAAGTTGTGTGAACCTCTCTCAGGAATTAGGTACTTCTGCTGTGTCTGAGAGGACTTAAAATATTTCACAAACTGTGGAGATTTTTATAGGCTTCATTTCAGATTGACATCTTTAGATGCTTGAATAAAAACTTAATTTCACAATCCTTCACATTTCTGCAAGGTTTAGCACATCAGAAAAGTTGAACTGAAAGTAAAGACTGTGTTGAATTAGCAAAGATGTGCATTTATGGTGGTGGAGCGAAGGCGGAGTTATCTGGATGAGAAGACAATTACTGATGTCCTGCTGGAAGAGATTCAGGCTCTTCCAGTTCCTCTGGATGCTCTTGTGTTCTTTCTTTAAATTTCCCTGCCGTTCCTGCCTGGTATAGCTCAATCAACAAAAATGCCCCAGCGTGTACAATCGCTGTGAGGATGGTGCAATGAACTCCCACTGGTAGAGTGGAGAGCAAAACAGAAGCAGCGAAGAAGTGAGCCTAGTTTGCAGGGCAGAGACCAAGGGATGCCTCTGCCCCATGGGCTGTAACAGCAGAATTACGTAGTTTTAGATTTATCTAGCATATGATAAAACATTTGGACAGAGCAAGTATTTCTACCGGTTTATTTTGCTCTGATAGAGGGAACAGTTTCCATGTCATTCTTCTGAAACAGGCCTTGGTACATCACCTAGATAATTAACTAAATAGCAGTGTCTCCTGGATCAAATGCTGCTAGAGAGGTGAAGTGTTCGTTTCACGCCTCCATAGGCTCTTTTTTTTTTCCCCTTGGAGCAGACTCTTGGCTACTGTTAACAGGTATACTCCATTGCTGTGAAAGGAACCAAGCCATTTTTACCCCCTCTGCAAGATCTGGTTGCATCGGTTTGTCTCGATTTGATGCGCAGTGCGAACACAGCTGTTCCAGGGATCAGCAAACCAGCTGTCCCTAAGGGACCAGGGAGGCAGTGAGCAGTGTATCCAGGGTGCCCAAGTAAGAGTACATCCTGGGATAACCAGCTATTTGATAGCCTCAAGTATTGGGAAAGTTTTGCGTTAGGAAAACCAAGTAATTAAAAGTTTTGTTGTTGTTAATGGACTAAAATCCCTTAGTCCAGACTCTCTAATGAGGTCTGGTGAAGTGCTGGGTGAACGTCAGGGCTCACACAGTGCTCGTCTGAAATCTGTGCAATACGTTTTGCCCTAAACGTGTTTATTGTGAGCAATATTTGTGAGCGTCCTTTGCATCAAAGAAATTCCCACAACTTAGGAGGGATTTCTCTGGCCGAGTGTTGATCTTGTATTAGTCACTTGGACGGATCTGTCCCAACACGTCTGGTGTGACAGACGTACGGATATGTGATGTGGTAAATGATGCACTGCTTGCGTGTGGCGTGGATCAAGCAGATTCTGCTGGGAGTAGTTTTACCTCTGCACTGTGTAGGTAACTTTCTAGTGATCGGAGGGCATTAGAAAACCCAAGTTTTAGGTGAAACACCACAGGGTGGTGTCTATTTACAGAATATGCAACCTGTGACTGCTGTAATTGAATGTAAGCACTCTTGAAATACTCTGCTTTGCTGATGTGATTGTCTTAAAATACAGCAAATGAACCAAAAGAAGTAAAACTGGTCCAATGGCTTAACTGTCTTTGAACCTTTCCTAAATGCTTGCAGTGGCTGAGACTTGATGATGTTTCTTGCACTTGGAGCTCTAATGCAGAGGAATTTTTTTCTCCTTCACTGATTTTTCAATCTGTTAGAGAAAATAGTTCCCTTTTTGGTCCCTTTGTAGTGTCTGGGAGCATAGTACCTGCTCGCTTTTCAGAGTCCTCCAGGCTAAGACCAAGGCTCGTACCATAAGGGAAGGCTGTTCCGACAAAGTTTTTAAGCAAAAAGTTTAGTTGTGAAGCTGCATTTTTGTGCTCCTTGGGTCCATCTGCATTGCCGAAAGTGTTCTGGACAAACCATTATCTTTGCTTCTAAAACCCAGAGATGCTGATGATGTCAGTCATGTGAGACTTAAAAATGTGAAGTTTGTAGCTTTAACTTTTTTGTAACAAAGAAATTAGCAACACTGGCATAAAGTGCTGACTTGAAATGCTATTTTCTAAGATCTGGCTCTTTGTATATAATAGTGTTGGGTCATTAGTTTGTATATGTATGAAATAGTAACTTTTATTGCATTCCTCTGAGTTTGATACAGGAGACTTTGTTTGATCTTTCTCAAATATCTTGCCTTATTTGTTCAAAGGGGCAAATAAACTGTCCTTACCTGAAAATGGTGTCGTGACTCCTATTTATGCTTTAAAATACTCTGGTGTATTACTGCTTATCAGGACAAGTTTTAACATGACGTGCCTCTAGTCAACCAGTGCCGTGTAAGATTCTGAAGGAGCATTCAAGCTTTAATAAACACAAGCAGTAAGCACGTCAGATACACGTATGTTTTTGAACAGGCAATTCTTCAGCCTTAAAATGTTACTAATTCCCCACCTCAAGGAGAGATTTGCTTCAGTTCAGGGGCAGGTCCGTGTGCTGCCAGCTCTGTGGCGGTTCCGAAGGATGCGTGGTGGAAGTTCAGGCTGTTTCCCCACTGCGAGGAGCGCTGGCAGCCCTTCCTGGAGCTGCAGTCCCACAGGAGGTTCGTTGGCCCCAAGGGGTGTTCCGGCAGATGGAGAGGGTGAACTCTGCTGTAGATACTTCCTACCTCTGTTCTGTTACTTCACACTGCAGCAACTTTTCGGAGCCTGCAGTCAGGTTTGGGACTAGGTACGTATCAATTTATCCACCTTCCTACACAACAGGTGAGGCTGGAGGCTCGCTTTCCTAATTCTGGCTTGACTTGCTGCACTTCCAGCTTTCTAGCTCGGAAGAAGATGAAGTTGACAGTGAGTGGGTGCTGCCTTCCAACAGTGAACTGTTGGCTTCTACGTGGTTTCCCTGAGCAGTTACTAAATCTGTCCTGAAGGGATGACTAACCGAAGCAGAGACAGAATTCATTCAGGAGTCAGCTTTGGTTAGCAATCCTGGAAGAAACAAAATAGATTTGAGCTTTTAAATGTTAGAAAGGAGTGTGGAAATCAACGGGAGGCAGACCGCGGGCATTTCTAGTAAACTGGGAAAGCCTGGAGCTCTTGCATATTCTCGGTAACGTTACCGGGATATTGTGGAGCCCCAGCACGAAGGGAGGGTTGTACGCCAGCGCAGCAGCAGCACTGCGGCCGTACCAGGGCAGCGTTCACCTTCATGCTGGGAGCAGTGCACCTGCTGCACACTTAATTGTGTATAACTTCACAAAACCAACACCTGACAAGGAGCCAACAGCTGGGGCTGGTGTCTAGCCAGGCTCTTCCCCACAATGGGGAAAAGTCAACTTCCCATGAAATCATAGCACCAGCAGTTTTTCTCTTCCCGTAATGATTATCAGTACTAAGGTACAGATGTTGCTGTGCCAGTGTCCTTTATGCCCAGCTGCTCTTTTCTACACCCTCATTTTGTCCCATTTCCTCCTGTCCACAGGCCAAAAGAGCCTGAGCGTGTGCTTAGATAAACGCTTTGAGTGTTGGCTGACTTAAGAGTTGACAATTTTTCATTGCATTAATCCCTCTGGCAAAATCTTAAAGAGTCGAACCAGGAAACACCCATCAGCTCTTTCCAGACTGAAAGTGACTTAATTGCCCTTTAATTTAAGAGTCCAGGAAGACAGCCAACTTGTTTAAAAACTTTAAAACAATTCAATTCCATCTACGAAGCACAGTCTGTTCTGCTCCCCTCTAGGTTGTCGCTATTAAAATCAATACAGGGCTGGAAGCGGAGAGAGCCCACAGTCCCTGAATCCCATCCAGGGTGGTCACAGCAGCGGAACAGCCTCTTGCAGACCGGCCTCTGCACAACCAACGCACGGCCGAGCTGTGGGGCAGCCTTTCCTCAGCCCCGCGGGGCTCGCAAGCTCTGGGCCGTCACTCCTTGACTGTGGAGGGAATGACCTTGAAGCAAAGGCGCGGGGCAGGTTTCCCCCTCTGCTGCTCTCACCGGGTTCGAGGTCTGGCTGTGAACGTGCATCGCTGGTGCTGTGCTTCCCTGCACGCCTGAAGTTGTGTGACCTGTCTGGGCATATTTGGTTAACTTCATTCTACCCCTTCAAGGCTGTTCATTGAGCTATCTCAAACGGTTCGAATGAAAGCCTTGAGTTTACACGCTTCTTACAACTACGTTAGTAGCTGTGGTTCAGATAAAGGCTAAAGTGAACCCGTGAGTATATACAGACCGTGGGGCTTTCTTGCTACTGGGAGAAAGTGTTTTAATTTTGTTAAAAAACAATTGATTTAGAGCACTGTTTGTCCTTACTGGTCTCCCTACATAGTTCAGCAAATAGAGGAATTACAAGTAATCCTGGTTTAACACGTGCATGCTCGAGCAGTCAGCTCTAATTTTTGACTCCCTGAGCTGAGATCAGCAGGGCTGCGGGAGCCTACGAGCAGGACAGATCCCAGAAACGCTGCTGGCAAGGAGTCTGTCCTTCCTACAGATCAAGCCCTGTAAAATCTCCTGGTTTTCCAATGAGTGCACAGACCATGCTCAGGGTTGTCACGGATCTGGAAGTCGGCGAAGAAGTTTTAAACAGAAGTAGTGACGTTTACTTTGTCTTTTTGGAGCGGAGTTGTCTAATTCTCAGCTGCATGAAATAGCTTAATAAGGTCACTCCTTAATCACCATTCCCTGAAGGCAGGAGAGTCACTCCTTCATCAATCATTTTGTGAGTGTGGAGAGCAGCTTCTGTAGAAATAACCTGATAAAGTGTTTAATTGATTTACCCACTGTACCAAATGAAAACGCAGTCGCTCTCAGGCAAACTGATTAGGCATTAGCAAAAGAACAGGAATTTCCTACTTGCCTTAGAAATAGTAAGTCAGACCAGTCCTGGCAACCCATCGCTGCACAGAAGCGTCTTGCTAACGCGAACGTGGGCTGCGATCACCCACTCCTCTGGTGCTGGGCACCTTCCTGCACCCAGCTCTTCCCTGCTCGGCACAACTCGAGCTCGATCTGCCTGCACAGCAGTGGGAGGATTTTCCTGGTGCAGTTACTCATAGCCGCACAGATCCTAATGTCTTCACAGAGAGCAGGAGGCTAAAAAAAGAAAACCTCTTTCGTGGCTTTCCCGAGCCCAGCGCTCTCGCACACCAGCCCCCCTCGGAGGGCAGCGGCCGCTCGCAGCGCGGCAGAGGGGCTCCGGCGAGGTCCTGCCTTGCTTTTAGCCCCCCAAGTTGGGGGAGCTTTGGCCTTGGAAAGATTAGCAGCATGCGGATTTATTTTTTCTTTTTAAATGGAAAAACTCTCAAAGGAATAAAGATTAAACTCTATTTTTAATCCTCCCCTCCTATCACATCTAGCAGAGGAATGCAGTTGGCGCAGGGCGAGCAGCAGTAAGTCTTCCCCTCCCCAGCCAGTCCCCTGCAGACAAGCAGCCTAGAGACACCCCCTTCGTTTCAGAGCGTCAGAGGCCACTTACAGCACCGGGAATGAGCTCAGCCTTTTATGCTGCCGTCAGGATAAAGGAGGATAAAGCCCAGGCGACATCAGAGCACAAACTACGCCCCCTGAAACACAGGAGAGCCAGCTCTCGAAAAGCAGACGCGCCCTTGAAGTAGCTGGACGTGCTGGGGGGATACCTCCTCTGTGGTGCTGGGCTTGCTGAGGTTGGCGAGGGATGCTGCTCCTCGTGTGCTCAGCCCCTGCCTGGGGGCCTAAAACCCTCTGCAGGTGCAAAGGTGTTTCCTTAGGCAGCCTGGTGCTGTGTGCTGCTATCCTTAAGGCTCTTCTGAACCTCCCAGGGGGCTGCTGAACTTTTCCAAGTCTACAAGCAGTGTTGTTCAGAGGCAACCTGTGATAACACAGCTTAATTAGCGGTCGCTCTCATCTGCTGGTGACCACAGTCCCTACCACGGCCAGTTTGCTGGCTGGGTGCTGGAAGCCGGTCTGAGCTTTGCCTTTGCGGCACGGAAAGCAGCAGAGGCTGGATGTGATTAGGACCACGGAAGCCGAGGGGATGTTCTCTGTGCCGGGAGATGGGATATAGACACAGCTGTGGTATTTGAACAGCTGCTGGCCTCCACAAGCTGGCCGGAATTTGTCTGGGTGGGCTTCAGCCCTCCTGGCTTTAATACTGGGAGCTAAGGAAAACAGCAGGGATGAAGGGGGGATGAATGCAGCTGGTGTGACGGACCGGCTCCTCTCGGGTCTCCAGAGCTGCAACGTGCTGTATCCCCTCCTCATCCCGGGGACCGATCCCCTGCCCTCGGTAACAGCCACAGCTGCGAGCGAAACGGCTGGGAAACCAGCAGGGAATGCGCACACACGTCCTCCAGCCTTCTGCTGGCAAGGGTGTGCCTAAAGCGTTGTTGAACCAAGTTAAGAAATTAACACTTGCTACCTAAATTATATTTTCTTTTAAAATGGACCCTTTGCTACTTTTAGTCCAAAACATGGCCCACAAGCCTGGGGTTAAAATTAGTTTCTTAAAACAAGAGTGGCTATTTGCTTAGAGACATGGTTTAGCGGCAGACCTTGTAGAGTAGGGTCAATGGTTGCACTAGATGATCTTAAAGGTCTTTTCCAACCTAAACGATTCTATGATTCTATTAGGGGAAATAGCGGCCGGCTGCCGCTCCTCGGCTGCTCCTCGGCTCCCGGCGCTGGATTCGCTCACGCCGGCGGCTCAGCTCTCGTGTCCCGTGGTGTTGCTGATGGTAGTGTGTGTGTTGCTGCAAATTTCTGCTCCTCCCTGCCCGCTTCCCACATTTCAGGGTGTGTAACGAATGGGCTGGAGGAACGAACCGTGCTTGGACGGGGCGAGCTCTTGGCTTTGGCAATCATCCTGCATTTTTAATGTTAATTGCAATTGTTTCCTCACCTTCTGAAAGCTGCTCTGCGCTTCCCTCCCTCCCAGCTGCAATGCTTGTGTGGCCCTTCCCAGAGCCTCCCAGCTCCGACCCATTCCCTCGCACCCAGGGGACACCCAGTTCATTGGGCCTCCTGGGAGATGGGTTATCCAAAATGCTCCAGCTGGGATGACACCAGCGGTCCAGGCACGAGGACTAGCTGTCACCCCCCATGGGGGCAGAGATGAGGCAGGGGCTGTCCGGGTGGGAGCTCCGCCGTGCTCCGAGACGGTGCTGGAGCTGGTTCTCGGGGACCTGCAGTCTCTCCGGGAGCAGCCCGGCTGCTCCTGCTCCCTGGGGGCTGCTTGCACGGACCCACTGACCCGGCCCCCGCTCAGATGATGTGCTGCACGAGCACAGGCACGCCGAGCCACCGCGAAACAGAAAAGCCAGGCTCCAAAGCGGGTCACTTGGGTCTTTAATAAAATATACAGTATGCATCCCATGCATAGATAGAAAATTAATTTACATGCTCTTTTAATTATTTGCATAATGCTTTTTAATTAATACATGTAATTTAGTCTTCACATTTTAATACACTTTGCTACTGGAATATTTATGGAGAGAAGGGGAAACTCCTTCCTTTATTCAAGTAACAGTGCAGCGGGAGCTGGTCGGAGCAGACGGTGGAGCTCGCCGGTCCCTGCTCGCAGTAAGAATGAGCACAGAGCGGACCACAAACCATCAGTACTGGAAGACTCGATGATGCCAGGAGCTTGAGCACCCTCCCATCCTGCACTGCTGTTCCCTGGGGACCCCTGCCCGGCTCCCACTGGGGTTCAGAAAGGCTGGACGTGCACTGGCGTTGGTTTGTCTTTTCTTCCCCATGATCAGCAGATCGCTCCGGGCAGAGCCAGCACCTGCAACTGCGGCTGTGCCGAAAGCCAGCCAGGACAACCGAAAGCCAGCCAGGGCAACCGAAAGCCAGCCAGGACAACCGAAAGCCAGCCAGGACAACCAGCAGCAAACACGGCAGCCCAGGTGCCTGGGGCCATCCTGCAGCCATCAACATATTTTTGAGCCGATTAGGTGATTGCAGGGCGCACATGTCTCCTGCTCGGAACAGGCATTGCTGGGTGTATTCCTCTGTGCACACAGCAGCTGCACGGTTTCCAAACAGAGAACTGGGGGTCAAGGAAAAACTCCATAGGGAAGTAATTCTGTGCTGGGAGCAGCACCAAACGTGCTCAGCCGGGCTGGAGATCCGGGTGGGAAGGGGGCCCGACACACCGGCAGGACCTCCCTGCCCGGCTGTGAGGTGCTCGGAGGCTACGGTGACGAGAAGCGGTGAAAGGTCCCCTCTGCCCCGGCTCTCCCGCTGACCTGGGGGTGCTCCCTCCCTGCAGAGGGAAGGGGAGTGCATTGGCACCCGGGGAGCTCGGCTCCCTGCGGGGACAGAGGTGATGCCCGGGGCAGTGTGTCCCCCCTCCTGCCCCTGCCTGGCCCCAAGGCAGGGAGGGACGATGCAGCAGAGTGAAGGTGGCTGAGGGTTGTGGCGAGGGGGACCAGGGCACGTACCAAATCCAGCTGGCTTTGGTCATCTCCTCCTACCCCGTCATGGGCTGCTGGAACCCCTGGGCTCCCTGGCAGCTCTTCCCGCAGTGGAAATCCCGAGTGTACAGCAATGGCAGAGGCAGCTTCTCCGTGCCTGGGAGCATCCCCTCATGTCTGCTCGCTGACAGCCCTTTGCAGGGACTCTGCCTCCCTCTGCCCAGGGGCCGCAGAGACCAACTGCTGCTCCAAAACAAATGTCCCGTGGGAGCCCCATGGAGCGACGTGCTCGGGGGGGGGAGAGCCCCTCCAGTGGTGGCCCCTCGGTTCCCCAGCTTGTTCCCCTCTGGCTGCTTCTGCCTCGGAAGACAGGGTCCCTTTTGCCCCGTCATCCTCAGCGGGTGTCCCCCCCCTGCACGGACAGTGCTCCCGGCTGTGCCACGCTCCCGGCACAGCCCCAGCCCCAGATCCCTGGGGGTCCCAGCGGCGGCAGGGCGGGAGAGCAGTTAAACCCCACCTGCAATGGAAGGAAGGTGGGGTCCAGCCAGTCCCACTGCAGGGGCTGGGGACAGTGGGGCTCACCTTGAGCTGGACAACACATCTCCTCCTACACAGACTCATTTCCAACCCCCTTTCCCCCGGGGCCAGTGGGGCAACTGAGCCTTTTGAGGCCTTTTCCAGCTGGGGGTAGGACAAGGTTGGGGCTGGAGTTGATGCTGACCTGGCACAGGACCTGCAAGGACGGCCAGCCTGCTCGGGGGCTGCCTCACCCTCAAGCTATTTAACTCACCCTGGACAACATTAAACCTCAGGGCAGAGGAAAATTCCCCTTCACACGGCCGGGGCAGTGCCTGATCGGGGGTCACCTCTATTTCTTTTTTTCTCGCTCCCTTTCTGGCAGGGGTATGTCCAGTGCCGCAGCCTCCGTTTGCAGCCACAGGGGAGCAGGGCCATCGCTGGGTGAAGGCTGAGACACGTCCAGGCGGACCTGGCCTCTGCATCCCGGGGGCTGGAAGCAGCTGGCACCCACTGGGCATCTCTTCCAACCCCCCCTGTCCTTGGCAGAGCAGGGGTGATGCCAGGCGCTGCGCGAGATGGGAAGAGCTTGGCCCCTCCACCATGTCCCGGTGCAACAGCCGTGCCATGCTCGCGGTGAGCAAGTGGGTCCCGCACACGCCCCGGTGCCACGGCATGGGGGGTTCAGGGTGCAGAGTGGGTGCTGGGGGTCAGACCACGGCGGTCGGGGCTGCCTCTGCCCAGGGAGGTCTCACTCAGAGCCTCCGAGTCTCGGTCATGGCTGGAGATGCTCTCCCTGTCCTCAGTGTCTTTCTTCCCGCTGTTCCTCACGGCCGCCTCCAGCGCCTTCTGCTTGCGGTAGAAGTGGGAGAACTTGTTGAAGATGATGGTGATGGGCAGCGCCACGACCAGGATGCCCCCCAGGATGCAGCCCGAGGCAGCCAGCTTGCCTGCCACGGTGACGGGCACCACATCGCCGTAGCCCACGGTGGTCATGCTGACCGTGCCCCACCACCAGCACGCCGGGATGGTGTCAAAGCCGACATCTTCCTCCTTCTCGGCAGTGTAGGCCACGCCGGAGAAGACAGAGACCCCCACAGCCAGGTAGAGCAGCAGGATCCCCACCTCCCGGTAGCTGTGCTGGAAGGCAAAGCAGAGCGGTGGTCAGTGGGTGCCACCGCACCCATCACAGCCAGGACACTGGGATCCCACAGTGCAAATACAGCCTTGCACGCAGACCCCCTGCATGCCTCCATCGGGGGTCTCGGTGCCTCTATCCATCTCCGCCGTAGGACGTCCCGCTGCGGGGCCGGGCTGAGACAGGTTGGGGGATGCGTGGGTGACCCAGACCTGGAGCGAGTGGGGCAGCTGGGAGATCAGCCCTGGCACCCACAGCAGCCCCTCCACCAGCCTGCGAGGGGGAGGTGGTGCTGGGAGGGAAAGGGGTCCCGTGCTTCCCAGCCAGGGTTCCCAGGCAGAGGCTACTCCCCTGCCTCCAGCGCTCGCTCCAACCTGATCTTGGCTAACAATATTTAGACATATTTTCCTTTTATCTTGGCAGGTCCCCAGAAACCACCTAATAGGCAGCCTCTAAGTGAAGCGATTTGTATTTTCCCGAGACGCTGGCGATGTGCTCGCAGGGAGGACATGCGCCTCTGCCGCAGGCTCCGCTCCAGCTCTTCAGCCCCGGGCTCCTCGGCTGCCGGGGACCTCACAACCAGAGCCCCAGGGACTTGATCTCTCCTGTACCCCAACACCATCTACAGTCTCAGCATCTATTTAACCCTTTGTTACACACGTGGGGGGGGAGTTTTTCTGCAGAAACTGATGGTTTTGAGATAATCACGTTTCCCTTCAGGTTTTGCATGGGAGACTCAAAGTGAACCCGAGAGCTGACATGAATCCAAGCAGCCCTGGTCATCAGGTCAGTCAGGGGATCCATCCCATGTCAGCGTGGGCTGGTCTCACCTCCCACTCCCATGGGGTGCTGCACCCCCCGGCTCATCAAGCCCCAGCCCGAGGGGTCTGGGAGCCTCAGTGGGAACGGGGCCACGGGACACCCAACCTCCCAGGCGGGCACGCAGGACCTGGGGGGACAGACTGACGGCAGAGGTGTGCAATGCTCCTTGAAGCAGCCATCATTTCTTTGGTTTCGAACTAAAACATTTATGTCGCAATCTTTCTTTGGATATTCTTAATTTTTGAGCAAAGTGTAAACCTGTGCCAAAAGCCCGGGGGGAAAAAGGCAGTGGGCATTTAGGGCACAAGGCAGCAAGTGATGCTGGGAAGGGGACGGCTGGAGGACAAGCTGGGACCGGGCAAAACACTGTGGGCCAGTGCTGGGCCAAATCCAGCACCCAGCTCCCACCGCTGCCCCTTGGCTGGCGAGGCGTGAGCCGAGAGCCCTGCACGCAGCGGGGACGGGGACCCCGGCACAGCCTGCTCTCCAAGCCTCGCAGAGCGGGAGGGGACCGCGGAGCCCCCGTTTGCCGGCAGGGCCAGGCTCACCATCCGCCAGTGCCAAAGCCACCACCGTCCTCACAGCACGGCTAGTCCACTCGCTTTTTGATTGTCACAAGCGAGTTTCTTGGCTGTTTCTGCCCACTGCTCCGCCAGCTTTCTCTTCATCTTTTGGGGAAAGGAAAGCAGAGCTCTGATCACGGAGGGCAGTTTCCAGTCTCCTAACAGCCAGAGAATGCGTTATGGGAGCCCACGTAACGACCAAACGAAACAACATTTGAGCAAAGCAAACAGCAAGCCATGGGAAAAGAACTTCCACGGTCAAGAGGAGACACAAAGGAGGTGGATTCACAGCAGGGAGCGAGAAAACTTTGCTTAGACTGCTGGCAAAAGCTGCTCAGCTAATGCCGGTAATACCGAGGGGAAATAATATCCTCCTCCTCCTCCTCCGCCATTGCCTGTGGCTGCAAATGCCCTGTCGCAGCTCCGAGGGAGCTCCTTGGGAAGGACAAACAGCCCAGAGCCACTGAGTTTCAAGGATGTATCACTTGGCCATGAAAGGCTTGCTCCTGGCTGGAGCTTAACAGCACATCTGTACGTCCCAGCCGGGGAGCAGCAGAGCCCAACATCCTTATACATTTTTTAAAGAGTATCAGTTACGGCCCTGGGACGTGTTGGAGGGTGAAGGTGAGGGGGGAAGTCAGGCAGCTCAATAGCTCCTACTGCTTTAATTTGCAAGCAGGGCCAGGGCTTGCGGCAGAAGGGAGGCTCCGGGAATCTCCCAGCTGATCCCCAGGCACTGGCTGCCACCTATTTGCAGCCATTTATCCTAAAAACGTGTGGTTTGCTCATTGATCCAGGGGCAGGCAGCTGCAGCTGGGGCTGGGGCTAGGGTGGGATGCAGGCTTAGCTGGGGTTCAGGTGGGATGCAGGCTTAGCTGGGGCTAGGGTGGGATGCAGGCTTAGCTGGGGTTCAGGTGGGATGCAGGCTTAGCAGGCAGCCAGCCTTGGGGGAGGCGATGCTGGGTAATTAAAAGGCTCCAGCAAAACAGCCACCCCAGCAGCCGTCTCTGTGGGCTCCTGGCCTGGGAGGAGGTCTGCCTGCCCTTGTGACAGCCACGGGTGGGTTCCTTCCCCAGTTGAATGTACATCTTTCCTCCAGTACAGCAGAAGACAAACGAGGTGGAAGAGCCTGGTCTGAGCCTGGCTGGAGATACCAGCATGGGGACGGAGCACGGAGACGGCCCGTGGTAGCAGCAGCAGCAGCAGGGTGATGCATCCGCTGTCTGGGGACGTGCAGCTTCGGCTCTTCCAACCTATTTGTGTATTTCAGCCCCTAAGGAGGCAGCAGCAACTCCTGTACATGCCTGCAGATGCCTAAATCACCCGGTGCCTAACGCCTATTGACTGCCAGTGGGAGACGGGCACCAAACCCGCACCCGGGAAGCTGCAATAACGGTAACGGATGTCGTGCACAGCAGGGAGGAAGAGTAGAGCCGTGTGGGAAGCCTCTCCCCAAATTAGATAGACCCTGGATCAGACCCCAAGCAATCTGAAGACGGTTCAGAGTTTATGATGCACAAATGGCAGAAATCCCTCTGCTAGCACTTTTGTGGCAGGGGAACAATTACTCGGCTTGCCAGAGCCATCGCTCCCGCTTCCTGGCTGTTAACAGCCTTTACTCCGCTGCTGCTTTATGCTCTTGCAATAGGAAGTAAATTATGGTTAACAAGACGTTGTAATTTATGTGCCCAGTAAATCACAACACCAAGCTGCTGCGTCAGATTTGTGTCTTCGCTCATCCCCATTTACAGCTGGCTCCGGAGTTCCCGGGAAGCGGCACTTTCCAGCACGTCACTCAGTGAATCAGCGGCTCGGCAGAGGTTGGAGTCGGGATGCTGCCGTCTCCCCGGATCTCGTCTGCTGCTTAATAACATGCAGATGAGCCCATCAGTCCCTGCTCTGCTGCAATGTGTTGTTCATGCTTTAATGGAGCACAGAAAGGGTTCAGGGAGCCCTTCCCACGTACACAATTTTATTTAAATTCTGCAAGGTCTGTCACTTGCTAATTGTTCTCTCAAGGTGAGTGTTGAGAAGTATGATGCAGGTAGGACTTCAGGCATCTTCATTTCAAATAATCCTCCCTGGACCCTGTTTTCAGCAGGCTTTGAGGATGCCGGGGATTTTTTCCCCCCATTTTTTCTGATGCTCTGTGGGCTTTGCAGCGTTAGTGCTGGGCTGGGCTGGTCCTGCTGCACAGCAGAAGTTGCCAGAAGACCTTTCCTCCTGCCCATCTTCATTCCCAGCCGCACTTGAGGGTTGCTTTTCTCCACAGCTCACCCACGGGAACGGGTCCAACCCTGGCAGTCGAGTTCTGCTGACATGGGACATCCCAGCCCAGCCCTGCCACTGCTGCCAGCAGTGAGAAACGGGGTGTCCCCAGCCGCAGCTGTGCCCGACGCATCCCTGAGATGGCCCTTCAGAGGGAGCAGCACCAGGAGCTGCAGCTCTGGCCCCTGCCAGGCTCTGAGTGGGAGGAGAACATCCCTTTGGTTGAATTTCAAGCTCTGTTATGAAGATTGCTTTCCTTGGCCGTTTGCTTGGCACAGCGTTTGTTTGAAGGGGGCAAAAGTACAGGGATGTTTTATGATCAGTGCTTGAAAAAAACCAGTCTTCTGGTTTGAATGTGGGGACCAGAGGCAGTCCCATGAGGAGAGGAGAGATGTTTGCCCTGGTGACCATCACCCTCTGCCCAGCACAAGCCCCACGTGTGGTGGGGCATCGGGAGCGTGTGTCACTGTGTCTTGGCAGGCTCGAGGATTGGCTTTTGGATTTCTCCTGATGTGGTCGCCAAGAATCAGAGACAATTAAAGGCTGAGTTTAGGTGGCCTCTGCATCAAGCTAAATTTTCTGTGTAAGCACAGGAGGTGAGGGGACAGTTTCACCCTCCCCAGATTCGGGCACACGGCCCCCAGCACGAGGGGGACAGAGGAGGGAGGGATGGTGGTGGAGAGCGGAATGCTGTGCAGGGCACCGTGGCTGGTCCGTGCAGTGATGGAGGTCTGGGCTGCAGCACCAGGCTGGTGAGGATTTCATGATAGCTTTGTGCTTTGACTCTTGTCACAGCTGCTCTTGGTCTGTCTAAGGAGGCTGGGGGTGCTGCGGAGGGGGTCTGGAGAAACAGCCTCAGGGCACACCATGGAGGATGAGGACCTCCTCTCACCAAACATACAGCGGTGCCACCTTTTGGCATGCCTGGACCCTGGTCCTTCACTGTCTCAGCATCTCCTCATCCAGCTCTTCCTCCTGAGGACCATGTGGTCCCGAGGCCAGCTTCCTCCAGCCCTGCATGCCATGCTTTCCCTGAGCTTTTCCAGCACGCTGAGGGGCAGCTGCTGGTAGCGCAGGCTCTGCTGGGGGCAGAGACCCTGCCTTGGGCTGGTTGTCCCAGGCCCTGCAGCTAATCCTTTGCTTTTCTATTGCCACGCTGCACTACCCATGGCTAACTATGTGCCAGTCCCACCTTCATCATACCCTGGAGCATCCAAGTGTCAGCTCAGCTGGACCAGGGTCTCTATGTCTCCCTAGATGGGCAGACACCAAGGGTTGGACACTGGCCTCTGGCCAGCTGGCAGCATGCCCTTAGGAGACTCCCCCTTCTCCCAGACTGGGGACAGGAGCAGCTCTGAGCCATACATACTGTGAGTGGCATACCCAGCAGCTGGTGGCTGGCCCGGTCCCTGCTCAGCAGGGCGCTTGCAGCCCAGCTAGGCACTGACCTGTTTCTGGTGGGACATCACCATCCACCCATGCATGGCTGAATCTGTTCCGACACCGTGCAATGGGGCTTGCACACCATGATGGGGAAGGGATGGCCAAGTCCCTGGAAGCACCAGTTCTGCATGAAGCAAAGTCTGTATCTATGGGGTGAATTGTTGTTTGCTCTGAGTGTGTGTACAAAGAGGACTCATGCAGTGCTCCCCACACTTCGTTGCTTTAGCAGACACAAACCGACAACCCTGTCCACCACCCCAAGCACGCTCGCCGGACACCACCCAGAGCTGGTAGCTCACAGGGAACAGGAATGTCCACATTCCCCGGCTGTACCAGAGTTCTCCTTCTCACCCAGAGACTAGGAGTAGATAAGGAGATAGAGACGCAGTTTACCTTCAAGGTGGCCCCCAGCGACCTCAGTCCGGTGGAGTGCCGAGCCAGCTTCAGCACCCGGAATATCCTCATGAGCCGAAACACCTGCACGACCTTGCCCAGGTTCCCCAGCTCCGAGTCACTGCCCATGGTCACGTCCACCAAGAGGGTGAAGTAGAAGGGCAACACTGAGACAATGTCAATCAGGTTCAGCGGGTGCTTGAAGAACTTCCTGGGATTGGGGGAGAGCAGGAGGCGGGAAGACACTTCAAAGGTGAACCAGGAGATGCAGAAATACTCCAGCTTGTGCAGGACAGGTTCATCGAGCATGTTGCCATTCTCATCCACCCCTTGGTACTCGGGCATGCTATGGATGCACATGGTGGCTATGGAAACCAGCACCACGCTGATGGACACGAAGCTGAAGAGCTTGCTGGGGATGGAGTAGCCAGGGTTCTCCATGGTAAGCCAGAGACGTTTGCGCACGTTGCCACAGCGCAGCGTGCTGTAGTGCAGCAGGTCATGGTTGATGTCAGAGATCTCATCAGGGGATGTGTCCACGCTGCTGACCTCGCTCTCCTCGTCCCAGTTGTGGTGCCGGCTCTCCAGCTTGCGCTCGTGGTAGCGGTAGCTGCAGCAGGAGTCCAGGAAGAACTCGTTGATGCCCCAGTACTCGATCTCCTGGCAGAAGGAGAAGACGCATAGCTCCTCCATGACGTGCAGTTTCCCCGTCTGGTAGAAGTGGAGCACGTAGAGGAAGAAGCCAGGATTTCGGTCAAAGTAGAATTCCCTGGCACTCACGTCGTAGTCATCACAGAGCTGCAGGATGGACTCCTCCGAGTCGCAGGAGAGCAGGCGTCCCAGGCGGGTGTCAGGGAACTTGGAGAGGGCGCTGGAGCTGAGCCGCCTTCTCAGACCCCCCACATTGATGTTGATAACGTCCTCCTCAAAACTGGGACCCCAGTAATTTAAGGTCTTGTTGACCATGATCAGCAGAGCGGGAGCTGGTTCCACCTGTGGGCGAGACACGGTGGGGCTGGAGGGGATGAAGGCTCCCCCCAGTCCGGGTGGTCCCGGAGGGGAGAGGGCCAGAAGCACCCCAGGGAAGTGAGGGGGGAAGTCTGCATTTTGAAAAGTGAGGACCAGGGAGAGGGGAGGGAAACAGCTTCAGGCGGTTGTTCTTTGGTGGTATGGAAGGGGGGGGGGGGGGGGGAGGGGGAAGGCAATGATTTTTCCAGGTCAAACTTCTCCTTGCTTTTTTTTAACTTCTTGAAGTTTCTCCCTTTACTAATGGCCTAAGGAAGGCAGTTTATGGCACCGCCAGCACCTCATCCACGGGGCTTTCCTTGTTCAAACAGGTAATTAGTCACTGAAAAGAGGATTTATCCCCCAAAGATCCTGCCCTGTGGAAAAACCAGATCCCGTCAAATCACCACCACAGTGATTCTGCCAAAGAGCTTTGTAGCCTGACTACCTACGTTGCTAATTAGACCTGGTCAAAAAGTCCTTAGATGGTGCAATCTGCACAGCAGCAAAGGCAGTTTTGCCAAAATCAAAGTGTTTTCACAGAAGGTGTCAGTTTTAGGGAGAATTTCAGTGGAATAGTGTCAAAACAATTCATCTGTCTGCTTTGTTTCCTCTTGTGTGCTCTGTCATGTAAAATATTAAGATTATTTTTATAATGTTGAAATGTAACAAAAACATGATTCAGAATCATTGATGACTCTGAATTAAAAATCTGTATGTTGGTAGGAAAATAAAAATCAAAGTTTTGATTTCTATTGTGTTTCAGGATTTTAAAATTTTCAGGGAGCTGGGCTTTTCCGTGCAGCAGAAATCCCATTTTCTAATGAGCAGCCCCTAAAGCATCCAACAGAGAGAAGCTTTCCCACACCTTTGAACGCATTTACCCATCTTGACCAGAAGCTTAGAATAAAAAGGCAAATAAAAAGGTTTGTGATTTTCCTGCATCACCTTGAAATCCGATTTCTCCACCTACCTTATTCATCAAAACACCTGGGGACGCGCAGAGCAGCCCCGTACCCACGCAGTCCCCTTGCTCCTGGCACTTGGGTGTCCTCAGGAGGGACACTGCATTTGCTCTCTTGGTGCAGGAATTACATTTTTCCCCATGCACTGGCTTCTTGGGAAAAATCCCGCTATTAGGCATGACTTGCTCCTGAGCTCTGCTTGCACTTCAGGGTCACTGCTGCTACCGACACTTCTGCAGCCGCTGGTGCTTTTGCTGCAGTGGTCACTGAGGCATTTGTGACTTCCAGACTGTCCTGTCTCCCATCCCAAAGGCTTCCCTCCCTGGTTTTCACCAGCCAGCAGCTTGTTAGAAAACAAAATCCCTCATCTTCTCTGTCTGGTGTCACCCAGTGAAGTTTTCAAACTTTTAGGTGACACAGGGACAGAGGCTATGGACAGAGAGCAGGAGCCAAGGGAAAAGGCTGCAGCAGCCCCCACGGTGATGCCAAGGTGCCACCAGACCCCGCACAGGACAGTCTGGTCCAACAGCAGCCACCAAGGGCCGAGACCAGGTCAGTGACACGAGGTGGGTGCCTCCCGCCCAGGGGAATCCTGGTTCCCCTGCAGACCCCGTCGCACCCCAGCCCTGCATTGCTCACCGGGCATCTCATGGGGTTTACGGGGTGACCACGAAGCAGGGGAAGGGCTCTGCATGTGCTCCAGTGTCTGAGAAATGCAGTGTAAAAAGGTTTGTCAGACTGTGAGGGACCTGGGGGACGTTTTCACATCTAAATCTGGAGGTCGGAGCAGAGCTGAAGAGGAACAGGTACCGGAGTAATGCTTGGAAATAAACCCCAGAGGTACGTTTTGAAGCTGAGCAGGGCTGTGGGTGCAGCAAATGCCAGATTTGTGCCTGGCAAAGGCATCTGCTAACTCCACTGCATCTCCGAGCCAGGGCTCCTTAAAGACACAGGCTTTGCACCACAAAGCCAGCGCTTCCCATTACACCATGTCTGGAGGAGGCAACCGGTTTGTGAGAAGCCTCGGAGCTTAATGGACTCACTGTCTTGCCTTTCAAAGGGGAAGGGAAAAAAAAATAATCAAGGATGAACTCTTTGAATGCTTAAGACAAAAGCAAGGCAGAAAAAGGGGTGTAAACACTCCTTTTCAGGGATAAATTGGAATCGCTGTGACAGATTAGCTTTTCCAGGGAAGACATCACACAGCCCATCTGTGGGGCGGGGATGACTAATCCAGGTTCCTTCCAGAAGGATGCTCATGCATTCAGGCTACAAACGCGCGCGCACACACGCGCACACACACACACGGCCGTGGGGGTGGGTCTGAGGGGTCCAGCTTACCCCACACCCCTCCTGAGCCTCCCCGCACCCTCCCCGTACAGCAGCTGCTCTGGGAGGCCAGGCCAAATGTCACCGAAATCAAAGGCCAGGTGGTTTGAGGGCTGGGCTGGGGCACAGGGCAGCCCTGGTGGCCTGAAGCTTGGTCCAGCTCAGAAGCACCGTCCCCATCGCAGGGCTGCGGGTGAGACGGGCAGAACCCCGAGAGCCAGGAGGGAGCTGGCTCCCACCTCTCTCCCAGCTCAAAAGAAAAAAGTGGGTGTCAGGACCCTGCAAGCCTTTGTATCCCAGGGAAATCCCTCCATCCCACCCTCTCTCCGGCGCAGGAAGCAGAGCGAGGAGAAGGGTCGCGAACTGTCTGAGATGCTCCTTTCTGATGTTCGCTTCTGAATAGAGCAAATTATTTCTGCCCACATACAGCTTTCATCTAGGAATCTAAAGCAGCAATTAATAGTTTTATAACTCTTTTCCCTACTCATTTCGTGATTAGCTAAGCTTGGCTTTAGAACAAAACTGAGGTTTGAATGAAGACCTGGCGTGATCTTCCCTGTTGGATCATCAAAGCATGCACCCATCTCACATTTGCAGGGATATCTGCTGGGAAACAGAAGCTTACGTTGGGAAGGTTGGGTGTTTTTTATTTCAAAACACAATGGACAGAGAATACAAATGTGTCTGTCTGGAATAATGTGAATTTGCAAAATTCTTCTTTAGTTAAAGCAAAATTTCCATAAATGATTGGTAAAATAGAACAGATAAAGCCAGTTTCTTTCTGATTAATTTTGAAATATATTGTAAGCTATTTTAGGGAGAGAACCATCAGAATTATACAAGCCCAGTTGTGAGCTGGGTGTTGGGCATTCAAATGAATATGTATCTCATGGAGAACAAAATCTCTGATATATGCATTTATGACAGTAAAAAATATAAAAACAGATCAAGCATATCTGTAAGAAATGCTAGAAGAGTTTCCCTTGACAACGTATTTTTTTCTCAAAGGCTTTCAAATGGAAGTTATGTATATTTATTCTAACTGGCAGAGGGGACCCAGGGGAGTGGGAAGGAAGATGCTAATAGACATTCAAGAGAGGATGCAGCCAGTGCAGGGAGTATTGCACACAGGGGCTTTTCCAACCAGGTACAATGGATTTAGATTAACAGTCCAAATAAAAAGCCCTGTACTTACAGCTCAGCGAGGCTTCCCAGCGGGGAGTCGTGTGGCTTGTCTCAAAGGAGCCATTAGAAATGCGTAGAGGAGGAAACCCTTCATCCTTTGCCTGTAGCCCAGTCCTAAACACCCTGTCACCCCTGACTCGCGACCCTGCACGTCCCAGCTGTGCAGGGCTGGTGGCTGCAAACCGCTAGAGGAAGTCCTGTGTGGGATGCCCATGGGGCTGGGGTAGGGCTGGGGGTCCCCCGCTGGGTACCTGGGGGGGCAGTGGGGCTGGCTGTCCTCCCAGTTCCTGCAGGATGCTGTCCCCATCAGCCATGCGCTGGGGCAGGACTGAGGAGACACCTGCTTTCTGGTCAACCAGAAGTGCCCCTGCAGAGCCCCGTCCCCATCGCGGAGTGTCCCTGTACCCATCGGCCTGAGAATGCTCAGGACCAAGCCCTTCCTTTGGCGGTGGGGGGGTTTGCCAGGCAGGCGGGGGGGACCATGGAAGGGGGATTCCCACTGCTGGCTACTCCCTGCAGGCAGAGCATAGGCCACCGACATGCCATGGGCTGGGGATGCAGATGATGACAGGGGGACTCCCCGCTCGCTTCGGGGTGCGGGAGGGGGGGATTACCAATAGCTCGGGTTTCTACTGCGAGCGGGCAGCCCAGCGCCTGCTGCAGACGGTGCCCTGCCCTGTGCCAGCCTCCGCTCCAGGTCCCAGGCAGTGGGTGCCCCTCTCCGGAGGGGACCCCCGCGCTCTGCCCGGCTCCCTGGGGAGGGGGAGATGCACCCCCCCGTGGGGAGAAGGCTTCGGGGAGAGGGACTCTCCTACACCCGCCTGCAGAGGGATCAGGAGGAGTATCCCTGTGCCCCGGGTCCCAGCAGCATCCCGGGATGCGGGTGCTGGCACAGCGGCTCCCTGCTCATCCCGGGATGTCGGTGCCTCGCTTCCCCGCTCATCCCGGTGTGCCGCTGGCCCCGTCCCTGCTCACCCCCGCACGCCGCTGCTCCGCTTGCCCTCTCCCCCCGGGATGCCGGTGCCCCGGGTGCCTGCTGCGCCCCAGAGTGCTGATCCCTGCAATGCCCTGGGATGCCGGTACCGCGGGTTCCCGGGATGCCGGTGCCCCGCTCCCTGCTGTTCCCCGGGTTGCCGATCTCACGGCTCCTCGCCGCACCCCGGGATGCCGGTGCCCGAAGCACCCCGGGATGCCGGTGCCCTGGGTCCCCGCCCCGCCCCGGGATGCCGGTGCCTGCAGTACCCCAGGATGCCGGTGCCCCGACTCCCCGGGATGTCGGTGCCTGCAGCGCCCCGGGCTGCCGGTGCCCCGGGTCCCCGCGATGCCGGTGCCTGCCGCACCCCGGGTGCCGGAGCCCGGCCCCGCGCCGCCGCTCACCTGCCTCGGCGCCGCCCCCGCCGCAGCGTGCGCGCCCGGCGCGGAGCCGCGGAGCCCTGCGGGGCCGGCGGCGGCGGCAGAAGCTCGGCGGGACCGGAGAGGGGGTCCCGCCCGCCGCCCCTCCCGGGGTGCCGCCCTCCGGCCCGCCCGCCCGGAGCCGCGGGGTGGGAGCGAGGAGCCGAGGCCGGTCCCCGGTGGCTGCGATGGGGCTGGAGCAGCGCGGTCCCTCCCGGTCCTCTGGGGCGACCCCCGAGCTCTGTGCAAGGGAGAGCGCTGGGGATGCCCGGGGGGGGGAGCCCACCCGTTCCCCCGGGGAAGCCCACCGGGAGTGCAACACGGGGCACCCGATTTTGGCAAAACCTTCTGGTGGGTCAGCACAGCTCCAGCGCAAGGCAAGTGGTTTCTAGCAGTGGGGATGGGAAACCTGGGCCAGCCGTGGGTACACCTGCCCCGATCGCCTTACCTGCCGGGAGCGCCCTTAGCAGCCGGTACAGCCTGCGGGACGGCTGGTGGGAGCCGCGGTGGGGGTACGGGCCTCGTCCAGCCCCGGCTTACCCCAGCTCTTTGCAAAGCCACCCAAATGACAAGCGCTGCCCTTGGAGGGCTGAGCCCCCGGAGCTGCGTGGGGTGCAGCGTGCTGTCCTGTGCTGCGGGTGTTCAGGCCAAGCAGGGCCCCAGCAGCGGTGCTGCCCTCTGCCAGGCAGACGACACCCCTCTACACTTGCAGTCACCCTCCATGCCATCCAGCTCCATCTTCCTCCTTGGGACTGGGGATGCGTTGGGCACCAGGGCAGCCCCCCAGGGAAGAGCCTCTCTGGCTTGCTGAGCTCCCCGTTGTCTCTTTAAATGCTCGTTGGGAAGTGGGTGAAGGCAGAGAGTCCCAGGCATGGCACATGCTGCGTTTCAGGTCAGCGAGCTGCTGCCGCCACCCGGGGCCATCCCTGCACAGCCCGGGGACCACTGCAAGCACACCAACTCCCGCAGAAGTCAGCTGCTAGAACAGAGAGATGGGAAAGAGAGGATGGGAGACCTTCCTGGGGTGATGGCCGGGGCTGCATGTCCGTGCTGCGATGGCTCATTGCTCCGGCAGCCAGCACAGAGCAGCTGTGTCAGCCAGGCGGCTCATACGGGGCGAGACTTCACACCGTCCGCATCGGATCCGTCGGCTTGCTGATTCCAGCCCAAGGGGCTGGAGCCTGCGGGTGCTTACCCTTCTCCAGGCTTGCATGTGGCTGGCTGAGAGCTCTTTTTGGTGGTGAACATCCTTCCCGCTGCCCACACGCCCGCCTTCTGCGGCCACGTGTGCTGCCAGCCCCGTCCCTGCGCCAGGCAGCGCTCGCCGCTGCGGGGCCATCAGCGTGTTTCCATGTGTGTGATGTGTCAGACTGTGTGTGCCGTGTGCTTGTTTTCATGGGAAGGAGGCAGCAGAGGGAGGGGGAAGGGACGACTTTGAGGGAGGCCTCAGAAAAGGAAAAAATAACCAAACAGAGGAGAAAAAAAAAAAAAATGGAGGGAAATTCCTCTGTTCTGTGATATGAAGCAAAAAGCATTTATTTTTATGGCAATTAGGGATGGCTGAGCATCCCTGGAAGCTGCAAGGTAAACATGCCCAGCTTTGTCTGCTGCGGGCACTTGCGGCAGACACCTTCGGCCCAGCTCACAGCGGGCGCTGAGCCCCAGCCGGGTGCAGCCCACGGGGTGGGAGGAGGGCTGGCTCCCACATGGGGTTTTCTCCATCTGCCATCAACATCCGGTGATCAGGGTGAATTTTCTTTTCCCTTCTGAAAAAATTTCTCAGCCGGTCATTTTTGAGGGAAGGAGCCATGCCTCGCGCTGTGAGGATGCCCGCTCCATCCGGCACTTTGTCTCTGCACCAGGGCATCATTTACACATCGCCACAGGGCAGACCTGAGCCCTGTCCCCCCAAAAACCAGCTCTCCCAGCACCAGGAGGTTTGCTGAGTGTTCCCTGGGCTGTGCAGAGGAGCTGAAGCATGACTGGGAAGCGAGGCAGGGAGCTGCCGGGGCTCTGCCCGTAATGCCCGCAGGCTGGAGGGATCTCCCTGGGGAGGGGCTGAGGAGACACGGAGGGGAGACACCTCCATGTCTCCTGCTGCAGCTCAAAGCCCTGGCTGGATGCGGCTGCAGGACAGCAAAGTTCACCTTTTGGGCTGCGGAGGCCCCGTGTAGGCTTGTGCTGGCATCACAGCATCCTTCAGAGGGGACTTGGCTGCAGCATCAGTGGTACCCAAGGTGAATTTTCCCTTTGCTGCACTAACGCAGATGTGAATGGCCAGACTCCCCCGTTAGCCGACCAGAGCTTTTTGGCCTGACTTCACACTGACACTGGCAAGCCACGGCAGGAAAGGAAGACTCCCATTTTAAGGCTCTTTTCCATCAAACTGAGATGCTAGGGTCCTTGCTTGGCGCAGCCGGGTTTGCTGCCGTACTGGGAGGCTGCAGCTCTCCGCGGCACGGGCCAGCCCTGCGTCTCCGCCGCCACTCCTGAACTAACTGGCAGTGATGTGGGGATGGGAACAGGCAGAAAATCAGGTCAGCTGGAAACGCCTCGCCATCTCTTCCTTTCATGTCTCCCCCCATCTTCCTCTCTTGGGGAAGGCAGGTCTCCTCCCGCCAAAGCCCGGGGGGGGATTACGTCGATAACCACATGCCAAATCCTCCACGTGGGGACGGGGGGTGAAACCTCTTGCTGTGGTCTCTTCTGCAGTCTGGAAGCAAATCGCAGAGGCAGGGTGAGTCTGAAGCCAGCAGCCATTTCAGTACTGCAGTGAGTCATCCCGAAAGGCTCTCAGCTTGTGGCAGCTCCGTTCCTTTCTTCTTTCTGCCTTTTTTTTTTTTTTAATAGCTGATGTAGCAATAAATTAAAAAATAGGGGAAAATACGTATGAATATAACATGTCTGCAGAGCTCCTTTAATTAAAAGAAAAATCTTCAAGCACTTTTCAGCCCCTTGGACATCCGTTGTGAAAGGCCGGAGCTGCTGGGTACCTGCTACGTGGGAGGGTGGGACAGAGTGGGGCGAGCAGTAGCACACCTGCCAGCGCTGGGGGATCCGTGGAGCCGGCTGCCGACAGGAGCTGATTAATGCTGGGAACACGAACACAAAGCATTTAACAAATAATCTTTTCCAGAGGGAAAGAGCTAAATTAGGGCAGACACAAAAGCCTGCTCTTGCATTTCTCAGTGGCAAAGACATTTGAGCTTTCCTTTTCCTCTTTTTTCCTGGTGGTTTCTGCGCTCGCTGGTGTGTTTGTCCCCCCTGGCTTCCCGCGAGCTCTGGGAGGGGATAGCTCCGTCTGGAGGAGTTTGGGCTTCTCCTTCCCGTTCCCATGCCATCAGCTGTCCCCGCGCAGCCTTGCCTCTCCCCAGACCCAGCCCACAGGGTAGTGGGGAGGGAAAGCCGAGTCGTGATGGCAGCATCCTCCGAGCAGGACGAGGGGAGTGGGGGCCACCAGCTCGGGGAGTCCCATCCCCACAACCCCCGTCTTCCTCCCAGAACCACAGAGTGTCTGTAGGCGCTGCTGATGGGGGGATCTCAGCCTGCTCCATGCCAGGAGATTATTTAACCAACCTCCTTCAGA
Source organism: Burhinus oedicnemus (assembly GCA_008921705.1). Lineage (NCBI taxonomy): Eukaryota > Metazoa > Chordata > Aves > Charadriiformes > Burhinidae > Burhinus > Burhinus oedicnemus. The sequence goes on along the minus strand of VFFE01007671.1, from coordinate 144,564 downwards.
TTTGATCCTCCCCCAAGGCTGTGCCGGAGCCCTTGGATGTACCCACGGCATCCAGCCGCTGCAGTAAGGTGACTGCGTTGCCATCCGTCTGCAGTGGGCACAGGACAGGCTCTTGGTGTATTTCCTGGCTATAGCCCATGGCTCTGACAGCCTGGAATTTTTTTGGCTTGGAGTTTTACTGAGCCCACTGGGTGCCTAAGCCAGACAAGATTAATGAACATTCACTGAACTTGCTGGAGACCTTGGCTTGCAGTTGGGCTCTGAAGCTGTAACCTGAAACATGAGAAAATTTGGAGATTCTTAATGCAGTAGTGGCTATTTTTTATATAGATGGCGAACCTCTGGAGAGGGAGTGGGGAGACGCTGCAGTGTAAGGTCAGGCACTTCAGAGCAATGATTTACTGCCTGGAAGTCTTCCACGTGCCCCAAGGACATGCATTGCCTCTATCTTATAGCAACTTGCAATCTCCACTGTGCTGCGTCCCCTCCCTCTGCTCCGTCTCTGCCCCACGTTGTTTCACTGCCCTCCAACGCCCAGGACATGTCTCCAAAATCAAATTCAACAAAGCCAAGGGCCATTCCCAGGCTCACCGTTAACCTGCTGGAGCATTTCGGGCCAGGGCTTCCTGTGGGGCAGGCAGCCCTCTCCAGACCATTCCCATCAGGGCTAGGAGTCACCGCAGGCAGGGATGCTGCGAGAAGGCAGGCAGCGTGGTGTTAGAGGAGGGCTCAATAGCCAGGACTTGGTCTGTTCCCTGCCACCTGGATTTGGTTCCAGAGTCAGCCCAGGCACATTTAATTTACTGGTACAGATAAAGCCACAGCAACCAATCATCATACCCAAGCTCACCGCTTGCTTTCTCTGCCAGGAGAGAAACAGGTGAAGATGGAAGCACAAATTTCATTGTAATTAAATCTTATAATATTACAGGTCAAACCACACGAGTAACCAAGACTGTAGCTGAGCCTTTGACTCTTCACGGGCTCATACAGCGCAGACACTTGTCCTGCACTTTGCTTTTGGTAGCCAAGCACAGCCATGGCCACGGCCACGGCCACAGAGGGAGTGCCTGGTAGCCCCTGACCCCCACCAGGCACAGCCAGGCAGGATGGAGCAGGGAGGTCTGTCCCCTGCCCCTGTGCTGCCCCAGACATGGCACTGACTTATGAGTATTTAGTGATGATATGAGGAGACAAGTGTGAAATCAGTCTCTCCGTGCAATAAGGGGGTTGGGATAAAGGGAGATGCCATTGCCCTGAGACAGCTGATCCTGCAGATAGTTTCATCCCATAGCAAACACAGCCGAGGGGCTGGCATCGGCAGGAGCAGGGGCAGCAAACCTGCCCGGGGGCTCTGCCTCTCCACCAGAGCTGGGTCAGACAGTGGCCACTAGGTTTGGGCCCTTTCAGTCCCTGCCTGGCTGTGATGACACAGTTGGAAATTTCAAGGCAAAACCATAAATTGCTGATGAATTGTCACTATTCTTGTTATTCTGCAGGTGAAAGTGCCCCAGGGGTTCGAGGGTCTCGGTGAGCGCCCGGCTCCTATTGCAGCTCTGCCTCCAGCTACCTCTGTGCTGGCGAGGGTGTGGGACCAGAAGCAATTACAGCCGGAGATGAACGGGGCATGGGCTGAGGGGCAGGGGCTTGCCTGTCTTGGGAAGGATGCTGTCTTTTGGGCTCCCAGCAAGAGGTTTCGGCAGTGAAGGGTTGGTGAGAGGGGCTCTGGTGGTGCGGGGTCTTCGGGTCTCAAGGCTCCCAGGGATGCTGGGGTACTTCCTTCATCCCGTCTCTGCCTCTCCCTCCTGCAGACATCATCCCTGCGTGGGCGGGACACCTCGATCCAAGGAGGAAGACTTGGGGCTGACGGAGCTGCAGCATTGGCAATCCGCCCCTTGAGATGCTGGAGCATTGGGGAATGGGGTGGCTCTGGGAACCCAGGCTGGCACAGGACCCTGCTCCCTCCCTCCAGGTGGGTGCCCTCGGTGGCAGATCAGCCCTGCCGTGGTTCAGGGCTGGTGACTCGCTGCCGGCCCCAGGAAGGCTGCAGAGCCACAGGGGAGGGGAGCAAGCGTGTCTGATGGCTCCTTGGCCTCCTGAGAGATACTCCTCTGCTGCTGCATGGGGAATCGCTGCTGTCTTCATGTCAGAGCCCAGATTTTACAACGCCAGCTATGGATCTTTCCTGCCGTACAGCTGGCTTGGCTGCTTGTTGCCATATTTGTGTAGTTTTAGGGTTGTTTTTTTTAACCAGGAGTCTTCGAACAAGCAGTGGAGGAGCAGCCAGGGATGCAGAGGCAGACCCAAGGAGCAGAGCTTGCTGGCTGAGCCTGGCTGGTCGAGAGAGGCACGGGCACTTGCTCCTGCAAAATGCACACAGGATCCCACACTTCATCGCCTCCTTCCACCAGCATTGCCACGTTGTGGGCTCCCCTCACGGATTGATTTACGAGATCCAGGGCTTCCCTTTTTAGGTAGATTCAGGTACCAAGAGAAAACACATCTACCTTCTTTCCAAAGTCTTGGAGCAGTGGAAGAAACATTTGCGTCCCAAGAAAATACCCATTGGTGTACAGCCCATGCTGGGACACACTGTGGCATTCAGGAACAACCCCCTTTTCGCCTGGGCGCTGGAAAGAGCCTCCCGATGACATTTCAGAAAAACATTTTTCTATTTTTAGTGGCCATAGTGCACAGAGCCAGGGAGTCAGTACGTGAGTCCCGAGCGCTGGCCCAGCCCCGTGCTGGAGACAGGGCTAATGCGAAAAGCAGTCGTGCATCTCTGAGGATGCTCGGAGCAGCAGCAGGCTGCCCTGGGCTCATTAACACGATCGAGTCACAGGAGCTCCCGAAGCAGAAAGGTATTTGGGCAACAGCCCATTGCCTGCTTTTGGTCTCCGCTTGGTCAAGCTCTGATCATATTGGGACCAGGGTGTTTCTCCGCTTTGCACTGTATCTCTGATTTGTGCCTTGGAGGTCCAAACCTCTCCGTTTGCCTGTCTGTGCGAGAACACGCTACAGCGGTCTGCGATACTGCACTGCTTTTGCCCATCTCTCCCTGATTAATGTGAAACCCAGCTTCATGAATCATTCATGAAGCTTTATTTAGTATAATGATTTCTGACATCCAGTGCCTGGGAATAGCATTTTGGGACAGACCGTTTGCGACCAGCGAACTCCAGAAATAATGAGCTGACGTTTATCCCATCTGAACCGGGAACATACAGAAGGGGAGGGAGAGGGGCGAAGCAGCCGTGCCTTCTTCGGAGGGAATCACAGGTTGCTCTCTAATTAGCCAAATGTGTAAAAGCTAAATATTGATATAGCTTTGCGGTTCCCTGTGTCTTGCAATCACATTGCATGTTATTAACCTACATAGTTGTCAGGGAAAGGAGCATCTGTGTGCGCCTTGGCACAGGCAGGGCTGAAGAGGCAGGAATTCCCCCATGCGATGCTGCTGGCACTAACGGGGAGCCGGTGCCGGAACCCAAAGGAGCTGGGAAATGGCTGTCCCTCTGCAGCTGGAGACAGGGAGCAGCAGGAGCTCATCTGGGCTGCCCTATAGCATAAACAGCCCACCCTCCCTCTCCCAGTACTTTGCTACGGAGAGGTACTGGTGTCAGCTGGAAGGGCCTTGTTGCAGGTGAGCAGTCCCATTGGGGAGGGGGTGTGCAGGTACCCTGGTGCCTGTGCTGGTGGGTTTGGGGGTGATGGTGAGTTTGTGACCCTGACTTTGCCCAGGGTGCGTGTTGGCTGTGAGCTGGGGTCTGTGCTGCGGTTTGGGGGGTGCAGAGGGGCTGTTGCAGGGCAGGCGCCTGCGGGAGCTGCTTCGCCGGCTGCTGGTGCTTTCCTCTTTGCAAACTGTTTCCTGCGAGAGACCTCAAGCGCTTTGCCAGCCTTCGCCAAAGCTGTCATTTTCGTAACATCCCAGCTGCTTGGCTGAATGCAGGCACCAGCCTGTCCCGGGGGCTGTGGGTCTGGCCCTGGAGCAGGGAGCTGGGGCTGCAGAGAAGGTGTGGGAGAGGGAGCTGGACAGCCTGCATCCTGCCTGCACCGCTGCCCGGCCTCCGGCTGAGCCCTCGCACACGCTTACTGCAGAGGAGAGAGTTTTCTATCTCCTCTGCCCTCTTTCTGCTCGGGGACGAGGGACTGCCGGCATGCAGGGATCTCCCCCAGCTACAGGGTGCTGTCAGTGCCTTGGGTTTCTTTGCCTTACTTTCCTTTTGGTTCCTTGCCTGAGGGAAGCCCTGTCAGCATCTGATGGGCTTCCTGGGTGTGCAACCTTGTGCTGCTGCAGCAGAGAGCTGCCTGGTGAGGATTCCCGGCGGGATGAAGGGAAGGATGGAGCCAAGTGGCTCAGCTGAGCAGGGCACAGCTCTGCTGCCTCTTGGCCATCATGGAGAATGTGGTTTCTTGCCAGATTGAGGGACCTTGTCACAAGATGCTTGTGAGGTTTGGTTGCACTAAAGTGCCAAAGGCAGGAGAGAAGATGTAGCAGGCTGCTCTGGCATCCCTGGGACCACGGTCCTGTCCTCTGCCAGACCCTGCAGCTCTGGGGCTCCCCATCACGCAGGGGACTGGGTGCAGTGCACAGCCGGGGTGACGTACCGGAGCCAGACAGAGAAGGGACAGCTTCCACCCTGGCTGTCTCAAAGGCTTCCCAGTGGCAGCCACAGCCTCCCTCTGCCATGCCAAACTGGGACCTGGCTCCCTCTCTGCCCTCCCAGTACTGCGGGAGCTGGTGCCGTGCATTCCACCTCACTGTGTTTGGGGAGGGTGGGAGGGCACTGGGAAAGGTTACCAGTGCATCCTGGCCAGGAAAGCCGAGGCAGGTTCATGGCAAGACACCAGAGCAGGAAAAAGGCACCCCTGTGTCTTCAGAAAGAAAATGCTGCAGGGCATCAGCTGGTGTGAGGCAGCTCTGGCCCTGACCACCCTCTCCCTGCAGCTGGAGGGTGACTTGGGCCAGGTGAGGAGCTGAGTTTATATAAATAATCCCACAGAAGAAAGCACGGAGTGAATTCATACATCTGTTGACCTTCAGCAGTGTGAGGATGGTTTATTTTTCTGCAGAGGTGTATATATATTTCTTTTATGGTGGGGACCAGAATGGCATTGACTCCTTTTCCCACCTGAAATACTGCTGCTTCTCTACAGAGGAGACGGGGACTGACTGCGGCACCCAGCCATGGGCAGAGCTGCTGCCGGGTGGATCGGCTCAGCCCGGGTTTTTTCTCCTCTGGATTTGATGTGATTGCTGCATCCTGCTGGGACTACAGCTTCCCACTCCTGGGCCAGGCTAGTTAAATAACCCTCCCTTTCGAAAGGTTTTCAAAGCTGTAGTAATTCTTATTAGGCTGGTTTGAATCATCTCTTGAAAAGGTCTCGCATCACTCTTGAGCACCAAAGTGTTCTGTATTCAGACCCCGATCACCACGTCTCCTGAGCCAGAGCATAAAATGTGCAGGGAGAAGGCACTGAGAAAATATTAAAAAGACATTCAGGTGTGCAAGGGCTGTGCTGCAGGTGAGACCTTACTTCTCCATCCTCTGCCCTGTCTCCATCTCAGCGTGGACCACGGTGCATTTCTGTGTGGAACAAGGCTGCCTCTGTGATGCCCGTGGCTTCCCCGAGAGCCCCTCTGGATTCCACCCTCTGGGATGTCAGGGAGTTTTGGATGTCTCATTTGGGATCAGTCCAAGAGTGACTGGCCCCCAGACCCCTGTTCTGAGTAGGCCAGACCTGCCACATGCAAAAGGAGCTGAATGGCTCCCTGCCCTGCAATGGTGCTGCTGCTGTGACATGCCATGACGGACGTTTCTAACCCAAAGTTGAGTCCTCAAGTACAGCCTTTGCCCACGTTCCCAGCACCAGACCTGGTGGGCTCATCCCAGGAGAAGGTCCCACAGAAGGAAGTCCGGAGCTGTGGTAAGCCCCCAGGCAGAGAAAACCAACCCCTCCATCTCCAGGCTGCTCTAGCCCTGGGGAAACAGTTGATGTGGGAAGAACCAGCATGGAAAAATCTCCTTTCTGGCACTTGACTTGCTGCTTTTCCTGCTGTCTCGCTGGCCCGTACCTAGGATGCAGAGGGCAATTCCCTTCCTCCCCAGAGGCCTGGATCCAAAGGATTTTCAGTCAAAGCACATTGCCAGGAGCTCACCACAATCGGTGATCCTGCCCTGCGCATGTTTTGGTGCCTTGCCCAGCTCCTCCCAGGTGGGTGCTGACGGCGGGGGGGGCATAGGTGAGTCTAACCCATGGTGATGGGAGCTCCCCAGTACAGCTGGGGTGGTGAGCTGGGTGTTGCTGGAAATACCATGCAGGGTGGTCGGGACCTGTGCCTGGGGAGAGGAGGGCAGAGGGTTTGTTGAAGCAGCTGGGGGTGGATGTGCACACTTGGAGCATTGCCTCAGGGATTTCTAACTCGCAGTGCTCCCAAACAGAAAGAAGCAGGACGAGACAGACCAGATGTCCCCATAGCATCCTCTGGCCCCACAGCCATCTCCTCCTGCCTGCCTGGGCCAGCAGCTGGGTGACAGCAGTGACACAGGCAAAGCTGGCTCTGTCTCTGGGCAGGAGGAGGAGCCTCTCCGGGCCACCACATGGAGATCTGGAGGCCCCAGACAGCAGTTTTTGGGAGGATGAACCCCTCCTGGGCTGCTGTCTTGCCCTTGTCTCCACTGAGGAGCTGCTGTGCAGGGCCATGAGAGCTACCAGCCAAGAGGCACCCCATGCCTGGAGCTCTGTGCTTAATCAAACCAATTAGCAATTTAATCTTGTTAACAAACCAAGATAATTGCAGCATTATCAAATCAGCCAGCTGTATGAAATGCCTGCTTAATAGCTGATAATAGCTGGTCCTGATGGAGGAGGGAGGGCTGTGATCTGTGACTAATGACCGCGGGAGGTGTAATTGGGCTTCTCAACCCCAGTGCCAGCTGGGCTGCCTCGGTGCGGGGATGGCCAGGGGAGCACTGGGGCTCTGTCCCTGTCACCCCATGGCTTATGGGGCACAGTGCTTCCCACTCAGGGGGGTGGGTTGGTGTAAGGGTGGTGGAGTTATTTTTACCCCAGTGGGATGCTGCACTGGTCAGAAGCAACGTGTGATTTTACACTGAATTTTGCTGATGAGCTCCCAGCCCTTGTTCTGCCTGTCCCTGCTGGGTCACCTGGCATTTCCAGCCTCCCCTGGCACTGCACGAACTCTCCAGTTCTCTCTGCCCTCCCTTGGCTGAGCTAAGCAGAGAGGTGGTCCTTCACCGTAGGACTTCTTCCTGTTCAGTCACTGAATAATTTCTGAGTCTTTGCCTCCCTCCCTCCGGTTCCTCCATGGGGGTGACCGTGGAAGGACTCGCTCCAGCAGATGCTCTCCCTCCGGTTCCTCCATGGGGGTGACCGTGGAAGGACTCGCTCCAGCAGATGCTCTCCCTCCGGTTCCTCCATGGGGGTGACCACAGAAGGACTCGCTCCAGCAGATGTTCTCCCCAGCCTTGGCCAGGGAGCTTCCAGTGTCTGCCCTGGGCCACGTGAGATGTCTTTCCCACAGCCAGAGATTTCATCCTGCTGTATTTGTGGGTGGTTTAAATATCTGGCCAGTTCATGCTGCTCTCCAGATTGCCTTGCCTTGCGCCTGGCAGCAGGGATCATTAGCTCAGCCCTTGTGCCGCAGCAGACACCTTTCAGGCAGTGCCTGCAGGATGCTTTTCCCGGGCAAGGAGGTGTGAGGGGCCGGGAGCTGGGCTGCTTGTGGGGTCTGCCTGGCTGGCAGCTGCAGGTCGAAGGCGATGGAGGCAAAGTGTCTCCTCCCAGCCAGCCACCCAAATGCTCCTTTCCCCCTGTCGTCCAGCACTCGTTCATTTTCTTCTGTTCTCTCTAGTGCATGCAGACGGAGCAGGCTCCTCTCCCAGTCTGGGCTAGGTCTGCTTGTTGAGAATATGATGGTGGGACATGCAAGCCTGGCATCAGCTGTGGCTCCATGTAATGAGGTTGGGGAGGGGCTTTGTGGGGCATCAGGGCAGGCTGGGCGATGCTCTGCCCCTACTGTGCGTGGTGGCAATGCCTGGCTCCGCTGTTGCACTGGGCAGATGCCGGGCAGGTCCCTCAGGCTGTACACACTTTCTCTTGCCGATGTTTCTCAGCATTTCCTGGATTTTTGGCCTCAGCTGTACAAAAGTTAGAAGAACCCCTTAGAGCTGTGGTTTTGTGCCCTGGCTCAAGGCTTTCCCAGGCAATTCTCTTCAGCTGAGTTTTCTTCACCATCTCAGGTTCGGTGAGTAGTGAGGGGCTCAGCACCACTTGGGGTTTAGGTCTACACAACCCCCCTCCTCTGCCCCAAGAGAGGTACCTGCAGGGAGGCTCTGCCTCCTGCATCCCCCGGGCAGGCAGGGTCAGTCCCCTGCCCACAGCCCTGCCTGTCTCAGGGTCTGCCTGGGGGGACACGCTGCTCTCCAGGGCCCCTTGCAGCCTGCCAGGAGCGTCCCCTAAATTGTCCCGTCATGCTTTGCTCCAGCTCCTTCCCATTGCCCTCTCCTCCCAGGGTGTGTATGCCTCTGGATGGATTTGCTCCCCCAAGCCAGCCCCTAACCACGCTCTGGGTGTGCAGCCGGACTGTTTTCATCCTCTTCCCCAGGCAGAAACTCTGGGGTGAAAGCAGCAGTGGGAGCATCTGCCAGGATGAGCCTGGAGAGAGGCAGGAGGAGATGGGGAAAGGAGTTGCACATCATGAGCATCCCTGGAACAAGTTCTTTTATTTGTTAAAAGAGCAGTGGGGAAGCGGAGGGAGAGGGCGTGCAGGCAGTGTGTAATGCTGTGTGACAGATGTCAGCGGGGTGGTCCTGGAGCCAAGGTGGTCTCTGAGCATGGGCTGGTGGCTGTCCCCATCCTCCTGGGAGCCAGCATCGGGCAGGACAAGCCTTAGCAGAGGCATGGGCAGCTGGCTGGTGCCAAGGTGGCATGAAGATGCTGAGAAGGCCCTTGGTCTGTCCTGGGAGCAGGAGCTCACGCTAGGGAAAGGGAGAGAAAGCAACAGCTTGGGTCTGGTGCTCAGAGTAACCTCAGCCCATGTGTTTGGCCATCAGTCACCCCACCAGCCTGACAGAGGAGGGCTCTGGCAGCCGGACACGGCTCCCTGCCCAGGGCCACTGTCACCGTATCCCACCTCTGCTACCTGGGGAGGTGGGTGCAGGAGGGGGGTGGTCCCAAGACCCTACCGTAGGAGATGGGAAGGACAGGCCGGCGTGAGAGGCATCTCCTCCCGCAGAAGGACTGGCAGCACTTCTTGTACTGCGGGCACTGCCAGTCGGCGTAGCACCGGTTCGGCGGGTTGTGTATGGCGCAGGTGACAAGTACGCGTGGGCAGGACCAAGTGCTGCCTGCAAGAGGAGGGAGCTGTTTGCTCCAGGCTGCTGGCAGCTGAGGGGCTGAGGAGGTGGTCCCCAGCAAACACACACACACACACACACCCATCCCACAGGATCCCTGCAAACATGGCTCCTTCCCAGCCCCTGTGCTTTTGCTCCCTGTATCTTATCCTAGGACATCTCATACCTGTCGGCAGCTCTGTCCAGAGGATGAGCATCCCCACCAGGAGGAGGGCGGCCACTGACTTCATGCTGCTGTGTCCCTGCGAGGTGCAAGCACGGCGACCTGGGGTATGCCGACATTTAAACCCTTGGGGAAGATGGGGGCGGGGAGCTGGGCTGGGCACTGATGTTTGTGCCTTTTTCCTCTGCCGTTGCGTTGTGTTTTCCGGAGGCCTTTTGCACAAGACACAAACGGGATTGTTTGATTGCTCAAAAAGCAGTTATTCCATTGCACAACTGTCCCCTGCAGCCATACCTGGGGCTGAGGGACAAGCCAAGGGGAGATGGTCCAGGGCATCATCCCCCAAGCAGGCTGGAGGCAGTGGAGCTGCTTACTCCTGGGCAGGTATGTTTCTCCAGGAGAAACCATTGTGGTGACCATGTTGTGTTCCCTTCTGGGGGTCCATTTTGTGGGCTTCCCTCTGTACCTTGCTTCCACATGGACCTGCAAACCAAACCTTACTGCATGATCCAGATCAGTGTGGGGCTGCCTGTGCCTTCCCAGGGATGATCCTTTCAGGTTTTCCCAGAGGAAACCTGCCCCAGCCCCAAACCCTGCTAGCTGCTGCACCACTGGTGGCATAAGCTAGTGTGCGGAGAACAGCTTTGGCTTAGCAACGAATGAGTCTTTTCCAAGCTCTGTGGGGGTCACCTTAATCCCAACATCTTCTCTAGGTGGCCGCTGCCATGCGGGAAGCAAGTTGGTGCTGCAAGAAAGTGGCTGGCCTCACCTGGGTAGCAGCACTAGCCCCATAAAGCCCTGTCGTTGGCCAAACATCCCTGGTGTGACTGAGCCCTAACTCTTGATGGCTGTAGGGATAAGGGACTGTAGTCCCTGCTCAGAGGGCAAAGATCTCACTAGCCTTCAGGCCTCCATCTTCTCCCTCACAAGGAGACTGTACCCCTGCTCTGGGCAAAGCTGTTTTCTTTAGGTGCTCTTGGGCAATGGGAAATTACTCCATTTCCCACCAATGGGTCAATGTCCCCCTTGCCTTGTGTAACAGGTTCTTGGAGCCTTTCCTTGGGATTTCTGAGGCTGGCAGGAACCTGAGCTGCGCTGGAAACAAGTGCTGGGAATGCCCTGTGAGGAGAAGGCACCCTGCAGCCAAGCACCCTGTGTTCCTGCAAAAGGCCAGCCTGGGCAGCCCCTGATTTTGCAGCCAGGCAGGGCAAGGACCAGCAAAAGCCCAGGCATCGCCCCTACGTGCTCCACACAGCCCCCCACCATTGCTCTGCCCCAGCCCCTGGAGCCCCTGCTTTCCATCCAGGGCACGGTGGGCATCTCACCATGCACTTTCCAGCTCAGACTTCCCTTCTCATGTGTCGGTGCCACATTAACTGGACCGTAACTTACTGCATATCTGTTAATTATTGTCCAGTTTACCTAATGATTCTGTGGCTGCATTTAGCTCTTCGTAAAGTCATTTATTAAATAACTGGGAGAGTATTTAGCCAACGCAAATAGACTTTCTGGGCTGTGCACCAACAATTTAACAATTTTAATGAGGAATACAAGCATTGGATTAATTTTTAAGGAATCTTTTGGCATTCAGCTGCTGTCAGGACTGGAGAGGACAGTGCTGTGCTTCCAGCTGGTGCCAGGCCGAGGTGGTGCTTGGGGCTGCACCTCCAAGAGAGGAGAAAACACCAAGAAGCAAGGCTTGGATTCAGCTGCAGAAAAGCTGAGGGGGAAGAAATCCATCTGAAGGACTTTTGATAGCACTTGATCCGTAGCAAGACCGTAGGGAAAAAGTCTAAAATCTGCTTCTATTGCGAATTCCCATAGAATAAACCAGACCACAGCATTTCTGTGCGCAGGACCGCCGGCAGTCCCTGGTCCCTGTGTTGCCCTCTGCCATGTGTGCAGCACCCATTGCCCCAGGGTCCCCAACCCACACCGCTCATACTCTCCTCCACGCAGAGCACTTCATGAGCCTCCCCCCAGGCAGCAAGGCCTGAGCTGTGCAGGATGCTGCCCGCTGATGCTGCAACTTCCCAGCCAGGCCAGGGCTCTCCAGTTTGTATTTCCCGGGGATGGCAAGGAAGGGAGGCCAGCAGCCCCCGGTCCCCTGGCTTGGGGCTTGACCATGGCCAACCCCCAGCCTTAGCAGGGTGCACAAAGCACCAGCTTGTGCCCCACAAAGCAGCCCTTCTCCCTTTGTCCTGGTTTGAGCAACACAGGATTAATTTCTCTTTCAGTAATTTTACTTTTCTGTAAGGTGTCTTCTAATGCTTGGGAAAAGTGCACTTTTAGAAGACTCCAGTGTCTGCGTTTGTGAAAATAGGTACTTTATAGCCAGCTATGGCAGGTGGGTTTCATGGTCTCGGTGGTTTTGAGCTAGCCATGTGCAGGGACGAGGAGGAGCGAGACCCGGGCACTTGACCCAAGCTGGCCAACAGGATTTTTTCCGTCCATGAACATTCCATTCCATATAAATTAGAAAGTTTGCTGAGGACTTCTCTCTCTCCCTTCATGGCTGTGATCCTGAGAACTCCTTGCCACGATGCTGGACCCCTGAGCCCTTCCCTTCGTCCCGAAGCCGTAGTGCTCGCAGTGGCCGACATTTGCTGTCCCCTGCTGGGAGTGCACGGCTGCCTAGGGATGGAATGGGCTGAGTATAGTCCTTGTACATTTTATGTTGGTATTGAGGTCAATACTGCTTCTTTAGTATTATTAATGTCAATTATTTAGTCTTATTCTATTAAATGTGTTGCTATTTCAACCCTGGGGTTTCCTTGTGTTTTCCCGATTCCCCTTCCCGGGTGGGGAGGGGTCATCGGGTGACAGAATAATTATCTAAATGACAATAAATTGTTGTGGGTTCTTCAAACCGCAGCACCCTTCCTGGGCGATGCAATGCTTTGCTTGATGCCGAGCTCTGTCCCTCCAGCCCCAGCTCGTGGCTGAGGACGCTCCGCTCGCCCCCGGGCTGGGTCCATCTCGGGGTGCTCGGGAGAAGGGGATGCCCCCAGCCCAGCGCACCCTCGGTAGCGCTGGTGTCTAGTGCCATCTAGTGAAAAGCCAGTAATAAGGCTCTGCAGGACCACGCAGACACAGCCCTGCTCCCAGATGCGATCTCGCAGCCTGTCCTGGGCATGCTTTCCCGAAAATCCCACCTGAGCCCAGCTCCTGCTGCCCTTCCCCGTGCCTCCCACCTCCCTTCTCACATCTCCCCACTGATGAGATGGCCATCTCCGAGGCCACACCATGCTGCCAGCCCTCGTCACGCCTCTCCATCTCACTGCCAGCCCAGCTCCACTTTATCTACAACCTCCCTCAATATTTGCCAAAATTACATTGGGCTAACTGAGGCTTATTCATGCCCTCAGGCTGTGCGTTTATTTGCCCTAATCAAGCCTGTTATTAAATCCCAAACTCAGCTAATTGCTCCCCCCCCCCCCATTTTTAATTTTTTCCCTGCAGTTACTGTGTGATTTTTCAGGGAGCTGCATACAAAGCAGGGAAGTCCCAGCCCCCAGTTTTGGGCTGGCAGCATGCTGCTGTGGCTTGTTGGTCACTGTACTCCGTAGCAAAGCATCTGGCTTGGATGTGGCTTGTGACCATCAACGCCTTTTTAACCCCCTCCCAGGGCTGTCTGTGGGGCAGGTGAGAGGGATAGGGGGATGGGGATGGGGGGGGTGCATGGATGGGCTGTGGGGCTGATGGGTGGGATATGGGTCTGACAGGAGAGCTGTGGGGCTGCCAGCTGCGATATGCACAGAGCTAATCAGCAGTGCTTCATTTGCTGGCCCAGCAAACAAATAAAATGAGGCCGACAAACGCCCCCGTCCATGCCAACCAGGACAAGAGCCCTGCTCATGAGCCATCAAACCCCCACACTGCACTAGGGAATTGCTGCTTTCGATTGCACATGGAAAAAGCTACTCCTCGCCTCGCAAAGTGAATACCTGAGCGCTTCCCAGCTCCTCTCCCTGGAGCGGCCCCAGCAAGCCCCCACACCCCAGCCCAGGACCTGCTTTCAGTCTCCTGCTCCTCCTCTCCACATCTCAGCCTCAAGCACACAAAACCTTGCCACATCCCAGCTCGCACCCCCTAGGACACGCATCCCATGGAGCAAACCGCTCCTGGAAGCAGGACCAGCAGGACGTGGCCCCCAGCCACCCCTGAAAGTGCCCTATAAACCCACCGGGAATATTTACAGCAGTGGCAACACCCAGGCTCTGGAAAGCAAATTGGCCAAGGTGGGTGCTGGAGCCACTAACAGGTCCCTGGGGCAGAAGGAGCTGTGCCGAAGTGGTGTGAGCCCAGGGCTGTAACTATCCTCCTCCTCCTCCTCCTCCTCCCACCAGCCCGGGGCTGCGCAGAACCCTGCACAGCCCCGTGAGCCCCCCCCCCCGGGCACACAAATCCCTCCTGCACAAATTCCCAGTCCAGAAGCAACAGCTCCTCCCAGTCCCGCTTCGCTCTCGCCTCCTGGGTACCAGCAAGCAAGGTGGGTACATGAAGGACCCCCTCCAAAAAACCCAACCTGTTGTTGTCCCCATCCAGCAGCCTCTGCCTGCACGCAGGAGACAGGACTAAGCGGAGACCGCCTTTCCCCTGGGTGTGGGGTATGGAGGCTACAGCAAGGTGGGCTTCTGTGGCTAAAAAGCCACCTCTGCCCCATGCACCTGCAGGAGATGTGTCCCCTGCTGCCTTGGCATCCCTCCCCTTGCAGCCAGCCAGGGAGCTCCACAGCTCCCCTGTCCCGAGCAGAGGCATCCTGGCACCAGGGCCACGTCCCCCGTGGGTTTAAGTGGCCCTGCACCACTGACTTGGCATGTTTGCACCCCCATAAAGCAGGCACTGAGCTCCCCATGCTCCGACAAGGGCAGGCTCCAAAGCAAACACTGCGAATGGCGACACAGCGCCTGTGCCACACTGGCTCCCTCCAGCTGAGGCCAGGCCTGCAGCATCCTGGAGTGTCCACAGAAGAAGGATTTTCCCGAAGGATTTTCAGAGCCTGAGGACAGGGGGTCTTTGCAAAAGCCAGAGGCCCCTGTTCTGATGCAGAGATGACTCCATGGCCCTGCAGCCCAGCTGAAAGGAGAAGGACATGTCATACAAATCTTCTAGGTGTTTATTGTCAGGATAGAAATTTCTTTATATAAAAGAAATGTTTAAAAATAGCACTACCCTGCTCTCAAAAATGAAATATATATATATATATATACACACACACGTAGATATTTATAGAAAGAATTATTACCATTTTGCTATGTGCTAAAAAAACCAAACAAGATAATGACCGATTCCCCAACAATTCTGCCAAAATGGGAGCAAAGGGATCTGCCGCTTCCTGCCGCCCGCTTTCCCATGGGTGCACACCCGGGCACCGTGCTGGGAGCCGGCCGGGCAGCACGCATCCCCGAGCACTGCCCGCGGCGCCTGGCTCGTCTTGCCCCAGCGTTTGGCAGCAGACACCGAGATGGCAGAAGCTCTCCGGGTGCGATCACTGCAGGTTTTTTCCCTCTTGCAAAGCAGGTTGCTGGGCTCTGGGGGCCAGGGGGGCTGCGCAGGGGCTTGTTCATCCCAATTGCTCGTGGAAAAGGCCAGGTGTCATGTCTACTCATCCAAAGCCCAGCCTGCCCACACAGTCATCCCACCTCATCCCAGACCTGCCAGTTCAGGGGAATGAGGCAACAGCGAAGGCTGAGTCCCTTGGCTTTGCAGCAGGGGTTTTTGCTCAAGTTCTTCTTGGTTTTGGGGTTTTTTTAGGATTTTTGGTTTTTTTAAATACACTCCGCATGCCCCTTGGGATTTTGCGATACAAGAACAAACACTGATGCTTTACAATAACCTAGCAATAACAATGCCACGTAGCTACTGAACGTCCCCATGCCCCGTCTGAGCGCTGCAGCCCTCTGCAAGGATCACTTCTTGCCAGCAATCTGCTTTTCCAAGTCTTCAAGTCTGGCAGTCATCTGAGCAAGTGACCGTGCTAAGGAAACAGTGTGAGCCAGATGGTCTGGTGGGCAAAAGGCTTTTTCCCCTTGAAGGAGCCTAAAATTTTCCCTGCTCCCATTTACCCATCCCTCCCGCCCCTGTGTGCAGTCTGTCCCCAGGCTGCCCCGCACCCCGGCAAGCCCAGGCATCACCCCAAAGGATATTCTTCTCGGTCAGGCTCTGCAGGATGGCCACGGTGTTCGTCTGGAACTGTACCAGTGCCTCGCACTCACACGGGCTGCGGATCTCCATCTCTCCTTTGCCCTCCTCTGTGACCATAGCGGTTTGGGTGCAGTCAGAGCCACAGCCACACGGCACCTGGCTCTCCCTGCTCCCACAAAGCATGAGTCCCTTGTCCCTGCAGCCACCTGCCAGGGCCGGACCTGAGCCCCGGGGCTCTCACCCCCCTCTTTTTCCAGCCTTGCTCCTTTTTGCCAGGCTGCATCCCTGCAAGCCCAGCAGTCTCGCTGCCAGGCATCCCACCAGGCATCCCACCAGGCATCCCACCAGGCATCCTGTGGAGCTGCCATGCACATGGTCACAGTGTGCCGAGGACAGCCAGCACTGAGCTTTACTTTGCCTTCAAGCCAGGGTGGCAAGGGGCATGCTGACCCCACATCTGCAGCCCTGCGGTGGTCCCAAGGGCACTGGGGAGTCCCAGCCTGCCCCAGGGCAGAGAGACCCTCCCAGTAACCCGTCATGGTCCTCCTGCACCTGGCAGCAACAGAAGCACTGGTCTGGATGAGGAGTCAGGCCACCTTCAGAGCTGGGGCGACATCCCTCAAGGCAGGGTGCGACCCCAGCCTCTGTCCATGCAACGGCACTGCACTTGGCCACTCACGTTAATACTTTTGTATTAAACCCCCCAGCTCCACCTTCTCCTATTCTAAATGCCTCCCTGAGACCCACCTCTATACCCACAACAGCCTGGTGAGATCCAGAGACAGCCTAGGCTCACACCAGCCCAGCTCAGCCCTGGGATAGATGGCACAAGGTGACAGACACACAAAGCACCCCACCAGCTCTGCAGGGAGAGGAAGGTTCCCCCGGCTCAGGGCTGGGCCCCTCAGTGTGGCCAGGAACACTCACCTGGGCAGATGTTCAGCTTGAAGTTCTCCACAAGGTGGGTCATGGTGGTGAAGTCTGCCGAGTAGGAGAAGTGCTGCTCCACCGGCTCGGAGGCGATCGCTCTCAGCTCCTCTTCCACGGCCTTGCCGACACCCACGGCAAACATGACAATCCCTGCATGGCAAGGATGGATCCTGACCACTGTGCCAGCCACCCCACACCAAGCAGCCCCAAGCCCAGAGGGAGCAAAGATGAGGGCGTGGGATTTCCCCTGGGCAGGTGAGGATGCAGGATTTCCCCCGGGCTTCCCAAATACACAACAGGAATTTGGGAAGCATGGGGAGAAGCGTGGCAGCACCGCCACGGTGCAGACTGCTGCGTGAAAGATGCTGCCCAGAGCACCCTGCAACCACAGCGGAGGCACCTGCCCCTGCCCCTGTGGACCCAGGCAATGCAGCATCCCAAGGTTGGGTGCTGCAGCCTCCCCCAGAGCCAACCACCCTGAGGAACCATCCTGGGATGCCCAAAGCACTGCAATTTGGGGTTCCCTGGCTCCCCGCACCTGACTCCTTTGCTCTCCTGGCCCATTCGGAGATGTCATCCTGGGAGCGCCCGTCTGTGAAGACAAGCCCAATTCTGGGGATGTTGTGGGAGAGAGGCCTGGCGCCTTCCAGCTCTGAGAAACTGTGCTCCACCATGTGCTTGAGGGCAAGGCCCGTCATGGTGCCTTTCTCCATGTACTCCACCTCCATCACCGCCTTCTTGATTTCATCGGCGCTGTGGTACTTGTTGAGGGGGAACTCGGTGCGGACACGGCTGGAGTACTGCACCAACCCCACCCGTGTGCCATGGGGGGACACCTCCAGCAGGTCCACGATGCGGTTCACAAACTGCTTCACCAGCTCGAAGTTTTGGGGCCGGACGCTCTTGGAGCCATCGATCACCATCACCAGGTCAACATGCCCAGCCCCGCACTCTGTGGGCACAGGGGGAAGGTGAGAAGGGACCAGCCTGGCTGGGGACACTGTCAGGGTGAAGATGCCCAGGGCTGGGGCAGAGCTGCTAGGCACCATGCGGACCCCCTGGATCTGCAGCCAGGGTGAGGCCAGGAAGCAGGGCAAAGCACGCCCTGGGATCTCAGCCCAAAAACCTCCACTGCCACCCCCGTGTCCCCTGAAAGTCTTTCCTAGTTCTCCCTTTTCCTGAACCTTTACTCAAAGCTCCTGTTGCATATTCTGGGCCATATCTCCGAGGATACGAGCCTGCATCCACCCCCGCAGCAGCCGGGGCGCTCCCCCAAGACCAGCCAGCTCTCCACTCTCCTTCCAACCCAGCTCAGACAAAGTCCCACTTAGACCCCCAGCCTAGTTTCAGGTAAGCCCTCGCCAGGAGCACAGAGCTCAGACGAGCAGGACGCCAAGAGCCACGTCCCGGTACTCACTGCTGCACGCCTTGCCATCAGCCTGGAGCTGCTGGCCCTCGGGGCACACGCAGCGGTAGGAGCCCTCCATGCTCACACACTTGAACTCGCAGCCATGATCCACCCCATTGCAGAGGTCGGTGGCTGGAAGATACAGGGCATAGGGTTATCCCCATCCAGGCGGGGTGGCCCAAGAAGAGCCCTTCCCCTGGGGACCAGGGCAGGACATAAAGGTGTCTGCCGTACACCGCAGCCTGTACCGCGCCACCGCGGTGGGACGTACCCCTGCAGGACCTGCTGTCAGGCTGCAGTGTGAACCCGCTGCGGCAGCGGCAGTAGTGCCCGTTGGGGATGCTCACGCACTCGTGCTGGCAGCTGTGGTTTCCGAAGCTGCAGTAATCGATCACTGGAGAGAGAAGGAGAGGGGTGGGCAGAAAGGGAAAGACAAGAGAGAAAAGGGAGAGCGAGAAGCAAATGAAGGGATAGGACGGGAGAGGGACACTTACTAGAGCAGGTCCTCTTGTCCTGGTTGAGGTAATAACCCACGCGGCAGCGGCACGAGTACGACCCACGAGTGCTGACGCACTGGTGCTGACAGCCGTGTCTCCCGTCTGCACAGGCATCGATGGCTGCGGGGAAACAGGACGCTCATCACCCTCCTGACCTGGTCTCCCCAGGGCAGCCGAGCAGGGACTGCTCCAGGGCTTGGAGGAAGCTCCCAGCACTGAGATAAGAAGGAAAAGTCCCAGGGTGGTGGCCAGAACCAACTAATACCACTTTGTACTCAAAATACAGGGCCAAACACTGTGCACTTTGGTGGCTGGGATATGCATCATCTGGTACCCATTGCCCGCAGCTCCCTCAGGTGACAGACAGTTATGCCCACATAAGCCCCAAGTGTCCCATCCCAAA
Organism: Burhinus oedicnemus; assembly: GCA_008921705.1. Lineage (NCBI taxonomy): Eukaryota > Metazoa > Chordata > Aves > Charadriiformes > Burhinidae > Burhinus > Burhinus oedicnemus. The sequence continues at coordinate 125,636 of VFFE01007671.1, read as the reverse complement.
GAAGGTGACCAGGATTTAGCAATGCTGCGTGTCCGCAGCCATTACAGACCCAGGAGACAGCATCCCTGGTGAACAGAGCACCCAGGCTGCTGCTGGCCTCGCCGGGTCCTCTGCTGCGTTTCAGTTTCCCTCTGTGAGACCTGTAACTACAAGCCTTCTATGAGAGTTAGGATAAAAAAAATAATTTTTACGGGAACAGGTCTTTCCATCCACATTGAGCCTGTAGCCCGGGTTGCATTCGCAGTAGAAGGAGCTGGGGGTGCTGACGCAGCTGTGCTGGCAGCCGTGCTCCTGCTCCATGCACGTGTCCACCCCTGCAAGACAGAAAGGGCATCAGAGCAGCCCACGGGCAGGTCGGATGCGCAGGGACCCACCTCTGGCCTGTGCCCTGTCCCTACAGCCAAAGCCACCAGGATGACCCACATGGCCCCAGCCCTTCCAGCCCCAGTGCCCACCCAGTGATTTCCAGTGCACGGACACGGACACTGCACAGGGCAGATTTCTGAACTGCCTCGGCTTTCTGACCTACCCAAGCACTAAATCAATGCTCGGTATTAACTGATACTGTCGATGGCTTGAGCTGAGTAACCAAAAGCTTGAGCTCAGCCAGAACATGGCGAAGGAGCCAGGTCTGTGCATCCGTGTGGCCATGAGCCTCCAGAGCCGGCTGGGAAGTGGGCACCAGGGCAGGCAGCTGATGGACAGGGCGTTGCAAGCAAAGGCACCAGGCACAGGAGCACGTCAGGGCCCCGGGGGCACTCTCTGGTCAGCCCTGGACCCCCACCCAGCGAGCAGGGACTCACCATGGCACTAATGCAGCCCTGCAGGCACGCGTGTGTCCCTGACTGGAAATGCTGCCTGAAAGATGCTGGCAGCTGCCTTCTGCCCTCCGACAGATGCTGAAGCACGTGAGCAAGGTCTTGCCAGCCCGCTGCAGTGCCAGGTCTCCGGCAAAGCCTGCCAGCATGGCAGAGGACAGACAGGTCCCAGCCTGTGAGCTCCCGACCCGCGCCAGCATGGCCACAGTGTGAACCAGCCTCCCGGCTTCCAGCCGAGACCATCCGGACGCTCCAGAGCAGCACCACGTGGCCAGGGTTTTATTAAACACAAATGTGCATGCAGTGGATGCCATGCACGTGTCTGTGTAGGAGGAGACCCTGCTAGAGCCACGTTGAAATGTGTACAGCGCTCTGGGACGTGTCACCCATCCCCGTCACATCCAGGGAAACCAGCTCCACATTTCCTGCTCTTTAATATTCCCGTCACTGCTGCCACGATGTCCTGGCTTGGGGCAGAGCTACCAGGCATGCGCGAAGAAAAGCGTTTGCCTGTAATGCTTTCAAAGCTTTCCTTATTTCCCCCCAGGAAAGGTGAACAAGAAGAAAGGTTGCCTGTCCCAGCACCCCACTGCGGAGGTTGCTTCCCTGTCCACACTGCTCCTAGCAAGGGCAGCCACCCCAAACACCCCTCTGAAGGTCATCTTCTAGCCTGTATGAGGAGCAGGCACCAGGGCAACCCTTGCCACCCCGCAGCCACAGCTCTCACCCACCGCAGAGCTTGTCCTGGAACTGCTTCCCGAACTGCTGGATGAGCTCGAAGGACTCCACCAGGAAGACATGCTCCTCCAGCGGCGGTGAGGCCATGGCCCGCAGCGAGTTCATGTCTGCCCGCTGGATGCCCACGGCATAGATCTCAATGCCAGCATTCCGGGCCTGTGTAGCCACCTCCGTGACGCGGTCCTGGGGCCGTCCATCCGTCACGATGATGGCAATGCGGGGGATCTTCTTGTGCAGAGGGCGTGCGCCCTCCTGCGTGGTGAAGGCCACGTTCATGGCGTACTGGATGGCTAGCCCCGTCATGGTGCCCTGGGCCAGTGGCACGATGTTGTTGATGGCTTTCTCCATGTCTGCCCGCGTGAAGAAGGTCTTGAGGGAGAAGATGTTCTGCACCTGGCTGGAGTACTGGATCACCCCCACCCGCGTGGCGTTGGGGCCCACGTCCAGGCTGCCGATGATGTCCATCATGAACCGCCGCATGGTCTCAAACTCAAAGGGGCGCACGCTGCGGGAGCTGTCGATCACAAACACGATGTCCAGGGGACCTGTCCTGCACTTCATGGCTGGAAGGGGGCAAAGAGATGGTTCAGCTTTGCGGCTGCCTGTGGGGAGCAGGGCTGGGAGCGGAGACATCCCAGCTGGGTGGCTGGAGGTGTGCTCAGTGGGGGATAGAGAGGGCAGGTCTGGGAAGCTCCCACAGACCAGCACCTTTCCACTGCCAAATAAACCCATGGAGGCACCCTCTGGCAGAGCGGGAGCAGGGACGACAGGCTGGGGAGATACGCCCTGGCCGTGGGGCTGTGGGGAAATGGCAGTGTCCCCTCCTCCCCAACACTGTCCCTGCAGCCAGACCCAGCTCCTGCTCCCTGTATTTCCACAGCCAACGGCCCCAGGGGCTGCAGAAATGCCTCTCTGTCTGTCGGCATGTGCCCTGGCAAGGTTTAGGCACAGGTTTAGGCAGTGGCATCTTCATCTCTGCAGCAAATCACAGCATTAAAGTGTAAAAACAGCCCAGTGCCTCGTGCTGTCCTCTGCAAGCTGCGGCTCCTGCTCCAGACCTGCACCACAAGGGCTCCCGCTGCTGCGGCGCCAAGCATGAAAACACTGCTTTGGGCAATTCTTCTGTTCCCCCCCGGCTCCAGCCTCCCCTGGTTTTACTGCATTTTGCCAGTTTCTGCCTAAAACCAGGGCTTGCTTTGTTCTATTTTTTTTAAGGGCAGAAAATGAGACAGTGCAAAGCACAGCTACGGGCACGCACATGGTGGGGATGGAGCCAAAGAGCCTCTCTTGGACATATGGGTGCAACTTCCAGTGCAAACCGGGAGAGTGTTTAGCAAGTGAAATGCCAACGAACATATTTTGCTTGGCTTGTGCGTACCCGAGCCTGGGAGAATTTGGCCCTAATGGTAAGCAAACACTTTGAGTCCCCTTGGGATGATGCCCAGACCCGGGCTGTCATCTCAACCGCTCTGAAGGTCTCCGAGACTTTCACGGCTCTTTTCTCTGTTTGGTGCCTTCACTGTTTTCAAACTGGAATTGATTTAGCTCTCTCTGCCCTGGGAGGAGAGAGGCTGGTGCCCCCGGGTTTGCATTGCCCCCCCCATCAGGAGACCCATGGAGGGAGGGGGTTCCCCCTCACGTGGTCGGAGCCTACAGGCAGGAGGGTGACAAGCCCTGAGCTGGGCTGTGCCGAGGCTGAGGACATGCCTGGAGCAAGTGGCACCAGACCCACCATGCTGGGGCCAGGCTCACGCTCCCCTGGGCAGCGCTGGGCAGTTCGGGTCCCATGCCCCCCATCCTCCCGGGGATGCCTCCAAAGAATAGGCATCAGGTCCCCCCACCTGAAGCAGCAAGCTGTCCTCTGAGGGCTTCACTGCCCTCACACACTCGTTTCTCTCTCCTCCAAGCAATTCCCACCCGCCAGGGCTCACCTGCAGGTTTTGGTCTGGCTTCCAGTGTCGTCAGGAGAAGCAGGAGGAGAGGGGCAACAGGCAGGAGCTTCATCATGGCTCTGCGAGACCACACGGCTCCGGGGCTGGGGGGACTCGCTGCGGGGAGAAGACGATGCGCAATCAGTGCTAAGAGCGGGCAGAGCTGCGGGGCCACACTCGCCTGCAGTGGGTGTCCCCAGGCAGTGCCAAAAACCCTGGGCAGCAGCCGTTGTGACAGATCCATCCCCAATCTTCTCTGAACCCACGTGGCACTTTTCCCATTTGAGGACTGGCAGTCTCAGCACAGCTAAATTTCATTATAGTAGCAACAATCTGCCAAAGGGTCTGATTTTCTGCTCTGGGTGGAGCTGGCCATGGGACAAACCTTATTTTCACTTGCAAACCAGGCGGATGGGATGTTCAGCCAAATGCTTTTTCACTGGCGGTGCAGCTGCTCTCCGCAGCCAGCCGGAGAGTGGGAAAGCTGCACCCAGGGACGCGAAGCACCGGCCCTCCTGACGCTCCCTCCACAATGTGCTGGGAAGAGACGCCCCCAGATGAAACATCAGCACAGACAAAACCTGCTCAGAAGTCTCTCGAAGTCACTGGCAGGGACCGTTTTTCCAAGAAAGTTCCATAAATTTATTCTCTGCCTTTTTCCAAACTACCTTTGGAGAGCGGAGCGCAGAAGCCTCGGCAGGCACAGGGTGTAAGGATGCCCGTGCAGCTGGGCTTGCACCCGTGTCCCCCCCGGGCACGGCGCTGGGTGAAGCACTGCCAGCCTGCTGCTCTCCTCCTTTGCAGGGAGGGCACCCCACTGCTCTGTCGCCAGCGCTGTGCAGCTCTCCCCATCCTACTGGCTTTTCCCAGGCATGCTCTGCACCTCGACAGGTTTTTCCATGCGTTTGAGGTGGGAGAGTTGGGGGAAAGATATTTAGACCAGTTACCCAAAACCTCAGCTTGTCACTTGTCTCCCTCCCTGCCCACCTCTGTGTTGCCTTTCCTTGCCTTTCCCTGCCCTTGCCTGGCTCCTGCAGGGACATGGATTTATTTGGCTTATTTTTATTCCAGCTCTGGTTGGAAACCCAAGGTGGTGGGGGGCGGAAATGCCACAGTTAATGCAGCTTTCCCCAGGAGACGTGCAGCACCGTGACCAGGCACAGATACTGGAAGGGTGCTTTTAAAAAAAGCACATGGAAATTAATTTTATCAGTAGTTATCAGCCAGTATTTATTTAGCCCCAAGAGGTCTCAGTTGTAATTCATCACCAGGGTTGCCATTTAATTGCTCAGTGGTTACGTGCAGCCCTGAACCTAACGCATTTGATAGCAGCGACGCTGATAATAGGTTTCACAGCTGCATCTTAAAATTGTCTCCAGACTCAGTGGTCACACCTGAAAAACGATATTGAAGAATCAGAAGGACAGAAAAGGGTTACAAGAGGAAACTGGGATCCAGAACACCAGTCTCAAAGTGGGAGACACGGACTTTTCCTGGGGAGCGTGAGCAGCCCAGCCAGCCCGGGACACGCCGTGGGCATTGGGAGCTCCTGCAGAGCCATGCAGTGGAGGGGCCAGCGGGACCACTCCGGGCTGGGAGACGATGGGAGGCTGCAGTACGGCAGGCGTTTTCTAGGAAGCCGCGGGGCCGAGGCGAGCATCGCTTTGTGGCCGGGAGTGCTCAAGCGCCTGAGCCCCCTCACAAGAACAGCATGTGCAAGCGGAGAAGCAAACAGCCCCTCCTATCCTAGCTTTGTTTCCCCATTTATTTAGCAGATTCTTTTTCCAGCAATGCTTTTTTTTGGGAGAAAGCACTCACTAACCGCTAAATATTTTGGGGACAGCTATGCCACCTATAACGTTTCTGCAGCTCTCTGCTCTCCAAGCCTCCCTGCAATGGCAGGCTGGCACGCAGCCTGCGTCTTGCAGCATCCAGATAGCTTCAAAGCCAGCCCGGAGAGAGGAATGAGCTCTTGGGCCAGGAATCAAGGAGGAGAAAACCAGTTCACAACTGATCTATTTTTAACAGCATCTCAGCTTTGGATGAAGTCTTGGCACTCCCTGCGGCTGGAGGGGCTGATGCTGCCTGGACAGGGCAGGGCACGGCGGCTCAGCCGTGCATCCAGCACCAGTCCTGGCAGCAGAGACCCAGGCTGGGACAGTGCCCTGGTCCCCAATTCAATATAACACCCAGCCCTGCCCCAGCAGCAAAGGGGAAGCAAAGCTGATGGGACAGATGCCCCCAAGTATTCCTCCCACCATCCCGCGCTGGGTAACTTCCCCTGGTACTCGCTGTCCTCACTCCCCCAGGGCTGGCAGCGCTGGGGCTGACATGCAGCCCTGCAGGGGTTCCCCCCACCCCAAGGGCTCCTACGCTTCCCCCCTCCCGCCCCAAGCCCCCTGCCACCACGCAGGAGCGGGAGGGACATGGGTGGGAAGCGACCGGCTGGCAGGCAGGTGCTGCGAGGCAAGGCAAACACGGCACCAGCCGCAATGCCGGCGACCTTGAGATAACGCTGGGCTATAAAGGAAAAAAGGTCCAGGCAGGGCAAGTGCTGCCGGTCAGACTGGCTGAGCCAAACCCCGTGGCGGCTGAGCCGAGAGGGACACTTGGACTATCTCCTGACCTTTCTGCGCAACGCAAGGGGAAAACCAGCCATTGCTTGTCCCTGTCGAAGGAGATGCTCAGTACATGGCACAAAGAAAGTGACCAAGGGAAGAGGCACATGTAAGGACAGAAGGGACAGCAATGACCCCAGCCTCCTCTCGGCTCCCTTGGTGACCTCAGACAAGGAGGACATGGAAATGACTCCCCAGAGGCAAACAGGTAAGCCAGCACGCCTTCCCCAGACACCTTCCCTGGGCACCTCTGCTGGCAGCACCGCTCCCTAAGGTGCTTGCATCCCTCCCTGCTCCGCCGCTCGTCCGTCTGCTCTCCCTGCCAAGTGCTGAGTCTCAGGAAAAACAGCTGCTTCGGGTTTCAGCATGGCCTCCTTGGCAGCTCTCTCCTGGCTACAGGTTAACAGAAGTGCTCTGAATATTCCCCTTCTGGTTCATCCACGCAGGTCGGACCTGGGTGCATCCTGCCTTGGGCAAGCCCAAAGGACAGGGCACGGCAGGGAGCAGGGTGAGGGATGCAGCCAGCTCTGTACCTTCTTCAGGTTACAGGGGTGGGGGCTTTACATATTGAATTGTAGAGGGGATGAAGCAGATGGAGAAAGAAGGGGTGGAAGGCTCAGGAGATGGCAGTGCATTCACAGCCCAGGAAAAGCCCTGACCGTAGTGTCACGAGGAGGACAGCAGGTTGTGGACCACGGCTACGGAGTCATGAGCCAGGTCTCACGTACGACCACATGCAAGATTTCATACATCGGGGCACATAAGCCTTTAGCTGAGATTTCCATTTACGGCAAAACGCAGGACTCCAGCCACCTGCCCGGGCTCGGCAGAGCTTTGGCACATTATGGGAGCAGCAGCAGCAGCAGCAGCTCTGCCCTGGCTGCAGACCCCGCGAGAAGCCAGGACAAAGATTGCCATGCATCGCAAGGAGCAGGGCACAGCCAGGGGTCTCTGACCGAGCACACTGTCACCCAACATGAGCAAAGCCGGAGGGCTGTCCTATGCAGCAGTCCCATGTGCTGCAGGAGGCACGCACAGCATGCCTGGGAACACGTGGCAGGGGTGCATGATACCGATGCCGTATGTGCTACCAGCTAATAGCACGTATTTCTGTGCTGGAATCCTCGGCTGATGGTAAAGCAGCCCTAGATGTGATGTTCCTGAGACTTGCCCATCTCGCCTGCCTCTCCATGTAGCCTGTTTGTTCTGCAGGGCTTTTCTTTGTGGAGAACCGATCAGGCTGTTTTGGCAGGCCACAGTTCAACTCCTACATCAATGTTATTTGATGAAAGTGTCAAAAAAGCCCCAAACCAGGCTCAGGAGCCTGGACACAAACTCCTTGTGCTTAGGACACGCGAGTCCTGCCAGGACAACACCAGAAAGACATCAAGAGCTGGCCTCAGGCTGGAGGACAGGGGGACAAATTTGCATCTGTCCTTGGTGGGACAGCAAGTCATCCTCCGGGTCCATGCCTGAGAGAAAGACTGCCCAAAAGTGCACGCAAGACCAAGAGAGGACGACAGAAGCCTGTCTTACCCCAGGCATGGAGGACAAGGAAGCAACCCGAGCTGCATGGAGAGATACAGACAATTTACATCAACCTGGAGGCACCCCTTGATGTCACATTTTGCTGTGGAGACCCTGATGGACCACTGGCATGTTGTCCATTTATTTGCAAGACTCTCAAGCCGTGTGAACAGATGAGGCCCAGGACAGCAGTGGAGCTGGATCTACCCTCTCCTGGAGGGTTGCCCAAAGACTGGTTTCTCCCAACACAAGCCACAATCTCTAGGCACCCCCTGCCTGCAGGTGCATGCCTCCCAGCGATGCCTCTGCTGCCCATGAGCACCGAATCCACCCTCAGGACCATTTTACAGGCAGCGTTGAGCCTGCACTCAATCACAGTTCCAGCATCTCAATGCTCACCCTCCACAGCAGCTGGATGACAAGTTGCAACTCCCATGAGAGAGGGATTTTTCAGAGCAAGGAAGCATCAGGGAGCACAAGCACATCGAAACCAGGAAAGTGGCATGAAATTTTTTTTTTTTTTTTCCTCTCTTTTTAAGGACTGCTGTGTCCTTGGTTCTTCCCAAACACACGAGTGGGAGAACAAGAGCAGACTCTTTCCAGGACATCGCACTACTCTCCGGTTACAACGCTACGGCAGCTTTACTGGGCCAAGTGCCACCTGGAAGGACACGTTGTTTGAAAAACAAGGCTGCGTTTCTCGAACAGCCCATCACGGCTCCAAACCCGACAGGAGCAAATCGGCAGGAGTGTTGTAACAGGAAAACCTTGCTGGGACTTCTATTTCTCTCCCCTTGCTCCCCCAAAAAGCCAATTCCCCGTTTGATGAGGCCCACTCCTGCACTCGTTAGCATTAGCATCTTCACAGGGAGGGCACAAGGAAGATGGGTTTCTTGCCCAGGTCCATTTGGTGGTTGAGTGACAGAAGTCTTTGTCTCACAGCTCATCGTACAAGTCCCAACAGGCTTATACTATGAGATGACATTTGCAGTCCCCTCGGGAGGGAAATGCTGGGTGTAGCAATGGATGGAGCATCCCCTTTTAGAGGTTCTCCACAACAGCACATGGGGTCCTTCTCTGCTGCCAACCAATTCCTAAAAGACCTCCCAGTGCTCTGCCGCTCAGCGAGGAGGAAAGCCTCTTGCCCAGCCAGCCTCTGCCCTGAAACACGCTGTACCTGGGCTGCTGCGGCAAAAGCTGGCAAGAATAAATGCCATATTCACTTGCAAATTAAACATGGCCTTTTGAAGCGTGTGTTAAAGATCTAGCCAAGAGGAAAACACGGTCAGCCAATTCCCCTTATCCAACTGATCACGTCAAGAGATGGCTCCTGTTTCAGGACTGCTGGTGGCATTTCTCTCTTCCTCTCTGTCCCACTCAAGACCTTAGGCTGCACTTGTCCCCTGAGCTGCACGACAGGCAAACTCAGCCCTGCTCCTGACTGGTATTTTAAGCAAAACTGGAGGGATCTTGGAATATTTTTAGATTTTGATAAGGAGCTATCAACAGGGGAGAGACCCACCTTACTGACTCTCTTTAAAAAGCAAATGCTTTTCTGCAAACAGGCCCCTGGAGGACAGCTGAACTGGGCCAAGAGACTTCAAACTTTGGAGGGAAGGAGGTCTGGGCCATCCAGAAGCTGAGGCAGCAATCCATTGCCCAAGTTCTTCTTCTGGGAGGAAGGTGTTAGAGAGCATTTTTTTCCCCCAGAAATATGCATGTTCAACCACAAAGGAAATAGAAATGGCCCAGAGCAGCTCCTGGGCTGGTGCAGGGTTCGTCAGCTGAACTCCCGATGCAGCAGAGCCGGTATCTCTAAGTAATGAGATTGATAGCTACTAGCAGGGCGTCTGTCTCCTGAATCTGCTGGGACCAATATCCCCAACTGACCTCCAGCAACCTTACACAGCACAGACAACCACAGAGAGCGCCTGCTATTTCAGCCCCGCAATCATAGATTCATTGCCTGACCTCCTTCTCTAAATCTTTATATCATATTTCTCACTCTGGAGACGTGACTCAATGTGTTGGCATAAGGAAACACGCCAGGAGAATATTCTTGTGCCTCTCCCCTGTATCCTACCCATCCTGCTATGTGTTTAATTGAAATAGCAGAAAGCGAGGAGTGTTTGGCGCCTGCAGAAAAGCACGCAGAGACTTTTCGGCCCTCCTCGAGACAGAAAAGCAAGCTGGTAGAATTCTTTGTCTAGAAATTTTTCACAGGGAGAACCCCAAAGGTAGCACGGGAAACTGTTCCCACCTAACTTCAGAGCTGCCACGTCCCTCTGACAGCACGACAGCAGAAGAACTGCTGTTCCAGGACCAGGACGCCGTCAGCCCATCGGAGAAGAACTTCTCCCAGTGTCGCAGTGGCCTGTGGCCTCACTTCTGCCCACACTGAAGAGCAGACGCCATGGGGACCCTTGTGCACAGCATCATCCTGTCATTGTCAGCACACACAGATGTTGTGTGGAAACCTCCTGCGAGACCTCCCCAGGGCCTTGAAGCAGCATTGGAGGCCATGACTGAGAACCACTTGACCTCAACCTCACCCCTATATGGGATGAGCCCTTTCTGGTCAACCTGTGAGCAACCAGTTCAAATCACCTAATTCTGCTTCATTTACCGAGTTCTCGCCAAAGGTGCCTATGAGGTCTTTGCTTCCAGGAGAGATCAGGGAACAGACCAAGGTTGCTTCACTGAGGCTTTCAGGCCTCATGAGGCTCTCCAAGGAGAGTCCTACGTGATGGCATGAGGAACTAGGGACCAGGAGAGTCAAAGCCACTTGCTCAAGACTGTGGGAAGCCTGTGGCAGAGCCGGGACCCGGGCTGGCTCTCCCACCTGCATCCCGGGGTGAGGGCACAGACCCAGCCGGGGTGAAACAAGAGCACTTCAGACAGACGAGGGAATGCCCAGACATGCTTTAGGGAGCCTGGGCACGGGGCAGCCGCTCTCGGCCCACCATCTGCCTCAACAACCTGACACGAGAGGTTCAGCAGATGACAAGGAGAGCGAAATGGAGGAGCGGTAGTGAGATTGCTGCCTGGCGTTTGAGCGCAGACTGAAGTGTTTTGTGCCACTCTCATCCTGGCTGGTATAGTTAAAGCCAAAGCAAGATGCTGTGAAAAGAGAAAAAGAACAAGGGGGAGGTTTAACGTGACACTTTGGGGAAGCCATCCAAGTCCAGCTGCAAGCGCAGGAGCTGTGCATACCCAAAGGCAGGGTTTTCCCATACTTTTCAGCTCATGGACCCTAATACAGACTTGTGTATAGTGGGTTACCTCTCCTGTCAATAGATCCACTCCCACTGATACCTGCCGTAGACCATGGACTCCTACGGGTCCGCAGACTACAACTCACGACTCCCAAACTTATATGTTGGCAATCAACCAGCAAAGCAGCACGAGACAGCCCACAGACGGGACGGCTGCAGTCTGGAGAGAAAGCAACTTACTGCCACCTCTCTGCGAGGGACCACAGGTGGTCCCTATAGATCTCCTTGACAGGCACCAGAGGGACCAGGTTAGTGATGGATTCATACGCACTGCCGAGGGCTTGCAAGGCGAGAGATCAGAAGTTTGCAGACAAAGAGTCACAGGCAAAGGCAGAAAGTTACTAGGGATGAAGGATCCAGCCTCCAGTAAAAATCACCAGGAAGGATAAGCTGCCTGTGCACCAGAATAGCTTCAAGACACAGGATCAGGCATGGCAGCCCAGGGATATCCCACATGGAAACACTGCCACAGCTGTGCACCAGGCTCTGGAGTCTCAGAGAGCCTCTCTGAGCACACACCTACACCCTCCCCTGCCCCAACTGAGCGGTATTTAAACCCTTAATATTTCGCCAGGACGGGAGAGGGGACGAAATCCTTCTAAGTGCTAAAAGTGTCACTCGACACCTAAAGGTACATCCGTGCTGCAAGTACCTACAGAGGGGCGATTCTTGCCAGCCCGCAGCAGGTAACAGAGAGCGCAAAGTCCAGGTCCCCAGGCCCGGCTGCTCAATGGAGCCCTTATGGCAGCCGCGTGAGCTCCCTTCCAGCCAACGGAGCCCCAGTGAGCAATTTGCTACTGTTTGGGCCCAAAGTGGAGAAAACACGATCACAGAGAGGCACGGCTGGAGGAGACACGTGTGACATCTGGCACAAGAGGGACTGACTGTTTCTGGGGGAGTAGCTGATTTTTATAAGTTTCTTTATAAGCACCACTCAATCTTTTTTTTTTTTTTTTCTCCCCGTGTTTTTTCTAGGTCCCATTAATTCACTCATGGTAGGGTTTGTTGGTAATTCTCACGTGCGTGTAGATACAAACACTACTTCTCTCCCCCTCCGTGTTCCAGCCCTATTCATCAAGCATTTGTAAATGGCATTTTATGAGCGCTGAGTTTTTAAGAAGGCAGGCACACTGCTCGGAAAGCGAACAAAGGGGCCCCTATTGGAAACTTTAAAGATGTTTAAACAAAGGCTTCTCTTGAAAACATTTAACCCCTAATGCCAACCTCAAGGGAAATGCTATGTTATGAGCAATCGGAGCACAAATATCTTCTGTGACCGCAGATTGCCTACAACGGGCTGCCTTGTTGGCTTCGTCCTTTCTGTTTGCTACCGTCGCCAACAAGGGCAGCACCCGAGCCCATCTTGTACTAATCACATCAAATTTCTTTAATTCTTCAAGAAAAAAGAAAGCTACAGCTTCCACAAAAATCAACAACAGCCTTTTCCAGTTGGACGCAGCCACACCCCGCCCGCTTTGATGGAAAGTGTCATTTTACTACAAACACCAAGATCTCTTGCATGCTTTCCAGATGGGAATTTATATTTCGGATGAGGCCAAATTTATCCATATCCTGATGGCAAATATCAGGGCTGAGATCCGAGAGCAGATTTCCCCACACACACTTTTTGCCGATATCAAATGCCAATCTAAAGAATCCCTGCAGAGATCACAAGAATCTGCTTGTGAAATGCAGTTTCTACTTGTTGTTGAGAACCTGCACGCTCACTGCCTGTGATTAATCGCTCCTGTTCTTGGAAAAAGAAAAAAATTATAATCTTTACTATCCAGAGACGCTACAGAGGGTCCCACAGGGAGGACTTCATAGTAACTATAAATAAACTGGGCTTGACTGAAGCAAAAATCCTACGGGTTTAGGCAGAAGAGGTGAAGTTGTGTGCCTCGGCTCAGAGTGGGGGCTCTAAACAGGTTCCTCTCTGGGAGTCCTCTTACCCCCCCCAGTCCCACTGCACACACATGGTGGCTTCCTTCGAAGCGGGACAGTCCCATTTCTGTGCTGGCCTCCTCACCGACACCAGTTCCCGCTCTGGAGCCCTGCCTCCCGGCCGGATTCGGCAGCTCTCTGCACGGCAGCAAAGGCTGTCCTCCCGGAACGAGGGGCAAAACCCCAGCAGAGCACGTACCACCACTGGGCTATCTGCTCAGCTCCGCTCAGCTCTGTCGGCTCCCTGTTAGCACAAATACCATGAGCGCAGAATAATCTGATTTTCCAAACAAGTTTTCCCACTTAATTGCTTGGAAAATAAGTGCCCAAAGCTAATTTTTGCCTGTGAAATGGTTGGAATTATAAGCCAAAGGTGGGTGATCGCTTGTGCAAACGTATTTATGAGTATGCACAGACCCAATCTTCCAGTCGTGCAGAAACAGTGCATAACAAGCTCAGGGCTCACTTTTAAGCTTATCTTTTTGCAGGATCTCGATCTCCTGTTGCTCAGTACGCCTTGCCCAGGTGTACCAAGCCTTATTATTCTCTGCTAAAAGAGATCCTCGATTGTATAAGCAGGAACCTGCCCGAAAGCTAGGCAAAAGGTGAGCGGAGCAGGCAGACTGCAAACTGCGCCATCCCGACAGCGGAGAAGCGTTTACATCCTCCGCAGGGGCACCGAGGGGCAGAGCGGGGTACCATGCCCTTGTACTGCCCCCCCAAAACATACCCCCAGCCCAGCGCGCTCGGGAGGGCAACCCCTGGCACCGCTGCAGGGGGACAAGAGCATACAGCCGGGGGGCTTCGGGAGGGCTCCAGCCCCCAGCTTTGGGGGAAAAACCCATGTCAAAGGCTCTGCTCTTCCCCCCCCCTCCCCGCCTTTGCATTCTGCCCCTCATGCCCAGGGTCGCTGCTCCCCTCTCTGCCAGCCCCGCTCCAAGGAAAAGCCCCCCCCCGCCTTCCACCGGGGGCTGCCAAGCCCCGCGGGGCCGGGCTCACCCTCACCCCCCTCCTCTCCCTTCCCTTCCCGCAGGGGCGCCGGCGCCCGCGGAGCCCCTCACTCACCCCTGCCGGCCGCGGAGCCGCTCGCCGCCGCGCTGCTGGGTCAGGTACGGCGGGCGCGGAGCTGCGCGGGGCGCGGAGCTGCGCGGGGGACGGGACGCTTCGGGGCGCGGGGCGGAGCGGGGCGCGGAGCTGCGCGGGGGACGGGA
>VFFE01007671.1:89619-111554 GCA_008921705.1 Burhinus oedicnemus | reverse complement strand
TTTTTTCTTTTTTCTTCTTCTTCTTCTTTTTCTTTTCCTTTTCTTTTTTTTTTTTCCTGCTTTCATCTGCCCCTGCTGTGGGAGTGCACCTGGGACCCCCATAAACTGGGAAAGTCCTGGAAAAGGAGAGTCCGACTTAATGTCCATTTGAGCTACAGTGCCCTGGGAGTTTCAGAACCTCCACGGGTGGTGGCTGCAGTCAGTGCAGGGAGGTGGGTTTGAACCAGGGAGCTGCAGACCAGAGCTCAGAGGGCTGTAGAGCCTCAGGTTGAGCTTCCAGCAAGAAGGTCAATGGATGTGCCTGACTGTAGCAATGGACACCATTAGCAGAGGCTTCTTAGACACCCTGAAATACACCTTCCCAGCCCTCCACCTCTTCTCAGCACTTGCATCAGTCTAATGGCATAGGAACCATTTTTAGTGCTTTACAGGACTGTGTTTTAGTGCTTTAATGGCACTTTCCTTCCTTTTTCCAGTAACATCGATGGCTACATGAGGAACACACAAAGGGGACTACAGTAAATCACCCACATTATCTGAATTTTCTAGCAGACGAGCCAATACCGCATTATCCAACTCGGGCATCTGGAGGGTGTTGGTGCTGCTGGGGCAGGCGCGGGGCAGCCGGGAACATGCCCGGGGTGACCACCCCGGCTGGCCCCCGGTGCCCTGCAGAGCTCACCACTGCAGGGTTTTTGTGCTTCCTGTTCTCCGCTGGTGTTTGCCGTTGGTGTGGTCGATAAATCCCCCAAGCCCAGAAAAGGCTGAATTTCACTTGTGTGTGCAGTGAGGAAAATATAGGATTTATAAATACCCATGCATATACAAGGGCTTGCGGGTTGGGTTGGTCTGGATTAAAGGAGGTATTGAAAAATGAGGGAAGCCAGAAACTGCAGGCTTCTCATTTCTGTGATTTCTAATGGCTTTTCCTTTTGCATAAACATTGCATTGACTCCATACCCAAGAGCACTTCAGGCATTTTCTGCCCTGCTCTGTACGAAATATAACCCAGACCTCTAAAATGGATATTTTTTATTAGGACGTTTGGTTTCCCCAAGCCCCGGAAAGAACAATTGCCCTCTGTGGCAGCAAGTCCCCAGCCAGCTGCTGGGCAGCCACCTCCTGAGCAGGGCAAACGGCAGCTCCGTTGTGGGGGAAAAGCAGCGAATTAAATCTCTGTGCTTAAATTCAGTGGTACCTGTGCTTGAGGACAGCGTTACCATGAGTTAAAGTTCTTGTATGAAGAGTGGATTTGAAGACCCAGTTTCTAAACAATAGGATTGTATTTTGGTCTCCTGAGTCGGGTACTTTCATTCCCAGGGGACCAAAAAAATCAGATCCCTTCCTCTGCAGGCTGAGCTGGTGAACATCAGCAAACTGGAACCCAGCAGTGCAGAAGGCGGTTTGCTTCTCCCAGTGCCTGTAAAGTGCTTTTTCTGCTCCTGCGGTCGCCCAAGGGTGCGCACAGAGGGTGTTGCAGGAATTCTGGCCTGATCTGCCCTCGCAGAGCAGAAGGTGATGTGGGGACCAGGATACGTCCCACACCACGAGCACGGCTGTCTCAGCGGGCACACGCGACCCAGCGGCAGGGGGAGGATGAGGTGAAAAGGCCGCTCTGCTGAGTTCCCCCCTGTCTGTGACACAGGCAGGATGGTCACCCGGGGGAGGCAGGACGCCCCGAGCTGCAGTGCTCTGCGGTGGGAGGTAGCCAGCGATGCACAGCCCTGCCCGACCCACCGGGACTGAGGAAGGAGAAAATGCGTTTCCCAGCTGGAGGCAGGACAAAGCGCTGATTGAGCCCCCCCCTGCACTCGCTGCTGGGAAGGTGAGGGCTAATTTTGAGCTGCGGTGCGAAACATCAGCTCTCCTAAAACCAGCGAGGTGACTGCAGGGTCTGACCCTACCAAAGCCTCCCAGCACCTGCCTGGGTTCCCTGCGTGCCCACATAAAACAGCTCTTCACGAGCCGGTCCAGCTGTGCGTCTCCTGCGAAAAGCGCAAGGGCATTCCTCCTTTTCTGCTTCTTTTCCCATGGAAGAGGGCACAGCAGCACGGCCAGGGTGTGCAAACACCCTCCGGTGCTCTGAGTGCCTCCCACCTCCGACACCATGGCAGAGCCACCCCAGAGATGCACCTCAAAGCGCGCTCGCACCCTCTCCTGAGGCACAGCCTGAGCTAAAGCGAGGGAAAAGCCTCGGCGGCAAGCGATGCCAGGCTGAGCAGGGAGGGGGAAAGGCTTACAAAAATCAGCATCGGAGAAAGGTGGTGGCTCCCCTCTTGCTCCCCCCCCCCTTCCACATAATGCCTAACTGTGTGCGAGAGCAGTCGAGTCCCAGCTGAGACCTCAGGCTCTGAAAAGGAGGCTTTTAGCCCGAGCTCTGAGAGCCCGGCCCGTGCGCTGCTGCTAACATGACACTGAACTAACACTGCACTACAATCAAAGCATTTTAATAATTTAATATAATAAACGTCAGAAGGAGTGAATAATTCCCTGTAACCCTGAGGAGGCTGTAGGTGCCAGAAGGAGCCAAGTGGGTATATTGAGCTGCTTCAGCAATAGCCCTTTGACTTTCTGAAGGTAAATTTAAACCAGATGATGGATGCTGGGTGGTCGCCTCGGTGGGCAGAATGGCGAGCACTGTTCAGAAGTGCCTCACTGAAACAATTTAGCCCCAAAATTTGGAAGGCAATGGCTGCAGAGAACAGACAAAGAAAAGAAAAACAAGTTTTCCAGTTGTTGTTCCTCCAGCTAGACATCAAATCTGAAGTCTGTTTACCTGCCTTTGGCATGCACGTTCCCACTTTAAGCAGTAAATAGCATGTGGATAATTTTTCCAGAAGACTCTTTAATAAGCTCCGGGCAGTAACCCACGTGCCTCTGGTATTACGTATGGATAGCAGGGAGCAGTGATACCGGCACAAGCCTGGCCCTGTCCCGAGCCGGTGCCGTAGGAGGCTCCGCGGAGCAGGCGTTGCTGCTGGCCATGCTGTCAGCACACGTCTTAATCCACAGGTTTTGGCAATTTGCTCCTGAACACTCCCTGCTGCTGCCTGGCCTCGGTACCAGGCTGATCCTTACTCTGCCGATGGGTTAATGGGAGAGGCTCCCTCCAGCAGCGCCCAGCCCAGCAGCCCTGCGAGGATCGATGCTTCCCAGGCCGACCATGAGCTATATGGATGGGTGCTGGTGAGCGCAACAGTGCTGGTGGGTGACACCAACAGGGATGGAGCGTGTGTCCCCGCAGCTGAGATGCGAGCAAGGACCCGAAGATACGCTCCTCATTTTGCACTGAATGCTGAATGCTGAGACTCACCAGGAAAAAAGTCACGCACCCAGCCTGCTTCTCCCCTGCTCTGTGCCCGTTGTCTGACAAACCGAGGGAGAAATGCTGCTGAATGGAGCCAGCAAGGTTTAATACTCATTTTTCACCATGTTGTGTTAGTGTAAAAGAATAGCCAAGGTCAGGCCAAGGGGCAGCCTTTTCCTCAATCCATTTCCATATTTATCCTGATCACAGTCAGTAGTTCTGTAAAAAGAGACTGTTGCAGAGAGATTCCTAAGTGGTGTTTTTAGATGAAGGGAAAAATAGCAAAGGTGGATCAAAGCTGAAATCACCCTATTGCTTGGCAGCAGAGCAGTGAGACAGCTGCAGATTGCCATCATGGAAAAAGACTAAATAACTTTCTTACGGGATCTCTTTGGCTGTGCAAAGATACAAACCAGTCAGCAGATAGTCTTGCTGGAAAGCTTCACTCCAGCCTTTCTAAGTAACTCATCCTAGAGAAGGCACTGGTGGGATACTGGTTGATAAAGCTCACCTTCAGCATGCTGGAACAAGACTCTCCCAGCCCCGTGATGAAGCATCGGAGGGAGCAGAGCCAGCCTTGCCCTGGGAGCTGTTAAGGGTGATCCAAGGGTCTGTCTGGCAAAGGAGATCCTTCTGCCTTGCCGCGAGTGCCAGCCAGGCTGAGCCCAGAGCCAAGTGCTGGCAGCGGCACGGGGGCTGCTGCGGGAAGAGGAGCTCGGTTGCAGCCCGTGCTCCGCAAGCCCTGCTCTGCGGTCAGGAACAGGCTTGCTGTGGCCATAAAACATTCATTTCTCAGACACAGAGCGGCAGCTAATGCTGTGGGTGACACTGGCACCAGCGGTAAATCAGATTTTGGCAGAGCTCTGTTGATTTATGTTTGCCAGTGATCCGGCTAACACGTCTAGGAGAAAGAATGGAGAACAAGGAGGGCAGGAGATTATATTGCCCGAACACAGCAGCGATGGGAAAACCTGTGGAGTGCAAAGCATCAGGTCCCCGTGGGACTACCCAGAGCTGATGCT
This sequence comes from Burhinus oedicnemus, assembly GCA_008921705.1. Taxonomy (NCBI): domain Eukaryota; kingdom Metazoa; phylum Chordata; class Aves; order Charadriiformes; family Burhinidae; genus Burhinus; species Burhinus oedicnemus. The sequence goes on along the minus strand of VFFE01007671.1, from coordinate 107,225 downwards.
GGGTAAATATTTGCTTATATAGGAGATGCGTTTGTCTTCCACGCACAAACAGGAGGTCATCGGCTCCATCCACGAGATGGGAAAGCGGGAAGTGAAAGGATATAAGTTTAATGCTAATTGTAATGTGGGTCCTAGAAGCTGTAAAGGGCACAGCCTCTTTAAAATACACGTGTTGCACAGGGAAGAGAAAAACTGGCTGATGAACTCGTCACTGCTTGGGATGGCAGTGGGAGCTGCCTCTGGCCTCTGAGCCCAGCAAGAGCTCCCCATAGCCCGCCTTGGGGTGCTTGGCAGGACCTGATTTACCTCTCTTCACACATCTGATCGTTTATGCCTTCAGTTATTCTCCATTTCTAGCCCATTTAAGAGCATGAGAGACTGTTTTTAAGGGGGATGCTCCACTGAGTGCCTCTTGCAAGATTTTCCCTTGCAAGAGCCCCCCATCCTCACCACTTCTTCTCCGAGTGATACCCCGGAGCTGCCTGCAGTCCCTGTCTGCTGTCTGCCGCTGGCTCAGCAGTGTGTTTGCAGCTGTGCTTGGGGCTTCCCAGCCTTCTCTGGCCACTGCTGTTTCTCTCTGTCTCCGGTGCAAGGCCGTTGCTGTGTGGAGAGGTCGTTAGTGACCCCAGCAGCCTTGGGAGGGCCAAGAGCCAGAGCCTGAAGCCAGTTTCCATACAGCTTTCTGTCTGCTGAGGAAGCTGGATCTGGTTTGGGTCTGATGCTCATCCAGGTGGGTCCAAAAACATCCCCTGGGCATGCAGAGCGGAAACACAGAGGCATTGTCCAAGGACCAGCAGGCACGAACACCCCTTTGGAGCCACGCAAGGACCTCAGCACATGGAATAAGTGAGCTCAGGCTTAAGTCAAGACCTTTTCATAACCAGCCAGGCTAGGTCCCCTTGGTAGGAGCCTCAGTGTGCCCAGCTGCAACGTGCCGGACATCGGCAGATGTGCCAATGAGGGGCTCCTGCCCAGACAGCATCCCTTTCCTCTCCTCTGGTTTCTTCTTATCCAGCTAAAGGTACTGGGGGGGTTTAGGGGATCTCCGTAGGGCAGGACCTGATGGTTTTCAGATGGGCAGGCTCGCCTCCTCTGAAAGCAAGTCAGCACCACAAAAGGTCTCCCCAGTATACACCCCACAACCCTCCCCTCTCATCCCCCGGTTCTTGCACACGTGTCCCCGGTAGCAGAGCAGGGCACCTCGGGCTTTGACCCAGCTCATCTCTCTCCAGCTGGTTAACGCCCAGCCCACTAAGTTAGCAGAGTTAAATTCTGGGTGCATGGGAACTCCTTCTAGTTAATAGAGCAGAAACAATCAGCAAAACCACCCACTTCTTAGGTCTCGGAGAAAAATGCAGCGATGTTCACCCAGCAGCCCTTGCAGAAGCCAACGAGCAGCTCCTCCTTGCGTGACAGCTGCCCAGCTGCACTCACGGCTCAGCAGCAGCATTTCCCAACTCACCAAAAAGCCATACAGCAACAAGCGCATCAGGTGGAATAACAAATAAGTGATCGATTAGAGCACTGCCACCATCGCGTGGGACTGGAAGTCTTAGAAATGCATGTTTTAGAGCTATAAACACAGTGCCCTCTGTGTGTTTGACTGAAACCTGATGAAGCCGTTATTGAGTTATCCAAACTTGATATTTTTCAATGCCAACCCTGGTCTTGCAGCAGCTGAGATGTTCTCTGAGCTCCAGAGCTTTCCGATGGGAAAGCCTCTCCACCTTCCCCGCCCCGTCAGGCTGGACACAGAAGGAGCTCCAGGCTCCCAGCTCGGCGTAGGGCTGGTAGGGCAGGCAAGGAGCCCACTTCTGATGTTACAGTGCTGGGGGACCGCTCTCTTGTAGATCCAACCCATACCAAACCAACCTGCTTCGAGACGGCGTGCGGAGGTACCTGCAGCTGCCGGCAGACCAGACAGTACTGATACTGCATGCCAAAGTCGCACAGAAGTCATACGGCAATGAAAAAAGGTAGGAGATGGCTCCAGCTTCTCCGATAGCCACTTCCAAACTGAGCTACCTAAAGCTCAATTTCAGCCTTGCTAGATTTCTCTGATCTAAGCTGGTGAAGCAAATGATTTGACATATCCCGTCTCCATCCATTCGTGACCTCTTTGCCTCCAAAACTGCTGCTTAGTCTTGAACTAATGATATTAACCCCACACCTGCATCCATCCCAGTTAGACATTCCCAGGGGTTAGGTTCCTCCCATGGCACACTGGAGCTCAGAAAGATGAAGTAAAAGAAGGAAATAAACTATTCAAGAAGAAGAAGAGGGGAAAGGTTAGTGTTTTAAGTGCTCTGGAAATCTTGTCTTAAAATCTGAACCACCACAGCAGGGACTGGGGCGTTTCTATCAATGCCCACAGTCTCCAAAAAGCTGCTATTTTTGAAAATCCTTCCCGCACTGCAAAAACACCTTGAGGTTCTGGCTTGAATCTCCAAAACTGCTACTCCTGGGCAGTGACGTCAGACTGTGGCACTGTAATATAATTAATCCTCCATTAATCCTTGTGTTATAAATAAATCCTTCGTTATTACCAAGTGTGGAGTAGCTGTGAGGTGACGAGCTCTCCCTCTAAGGCGTAACGGCACCCAGACCCCAGTGACCCCAGCAGACAGCTCTAGGCTGGGCTGGCTGTGCCTATAAGGTCCTTGTTACATCCAGCCTCCTGCCAGGAGCTGCTGGTCCACAGGTAAAGGTTTTATTTTGAGACTGGGTCTCCCAGCCAGGAGGGAAGCCCCTGCGTTGCTGAGCCTTCAGGACAGCCTCCTTCTCCCCATGCTCTGGACCCCGTGGAAGGGATGAGCGTGAAAATCAGATGCCAGGTCTGGAGAGGGAGAGAAAATTGGCACAGAGCTGCCAGGTTAAAGTTTAAAGGTGCTGATGTTGTTTTCCTTCATGGTGGGAGTCAGGGCCCCATCCATGCTGTGGATGACTTGTTTAAATAAACCTGTACTGAGGACTTTAGGGCTCTGAAATATCCACCCCCCACACTGGTGTTTTCTCTGCTAGCGTTTTACCCAGTATCAATAGAGGATGAATTTGTACCATTCACACAAGTGCAAAGACAGTGGAAACCCAAATAAAACACAGGAAAATAGGTTTCCAAAACCCTGGCTATAGATTTATTTGCATTGGGCTCCAAATCTGGCTGTGAATGCAAAGTCTGTTCCCGACCTGCCGAAACTCCCCCATGGCAGGCGGGCAGAGGCAGGGGGCCTGATCCCTCCTTGGCTCGGGGCAGGGGGGGCCAAGGTACCCTGTCCTCCCCTCCCAGGGCCATCCTGTGGCCACCAGCCGTGCTGAGACATGTGGCAGCCACCCCAGGCTGGGGCCGGACGCTGTGGCTGGAGGCAGCCAGCGCAGGGCAGAGGGGCTGAGAGCTACTTCAGCAGAGCCAAGGTCCTCCAGCCAGCCCTGCCCGTGACCCCCAGATGGGAGTCCCCGGCCCCTCGCTGCAGCACCACGTACCTCTCCGGGTGCAGGGTCGCTCCCGGTGTCAGAGAGCCCTGGGTGAAGGTCTCTGCTCTCCGCGCAGCCATGCCGTCACCCCCAAGCACCTTTTCTGGATGCTGAAGTGCAGTAAGAAAACGTCCTCTCATCTCTGCAGGTTTTTCTGCCCCCCACCTTGCGTTTACCTGAGCGGGCCGGGATGGAAGTTAAAACAGGAGCAGATAAAAGGTAAGCACTGGGCGGCAGCCCTGGACCTCTCCTCCCTCCCATCCCATGCCACAGAGAGCTGCCCTCCACCTCTGCAAAGGAGAGCGTGACCCAGTTTGTTTTATCTTTGCCCCCTCCAAACTCCTCTTTCCCTCTCGAGGCTGAGCCCTCCGCAGTCCAGACCCGGGGAGGGCTGGAGCCTGGGCCACCCACCGTGCCAGGAGGAGCAGAGCCCACGCCTGTGTGGGGGCTGGAGGGTGCTTCTCCCCATCTCTTCCAGCCGGGGACCTGGGAGAGGCTGGTTTTCGGGTGTGCGGGTACATGGGGCTGGACAGCATGGGCAGCAGCCTGATGGAGACCCAGAAGCTCAACTTTGAGGAGCAGCCGGACGCAAAGGTAAAGCCCACTGTGCCCTAGGGCGGTGGGGACCCTGCTCATGCAGGGGCTGAGCTTTCCCTGGCATCACCCCACGCCCTGGGATGTCACATCGTCCCCTTCCTCGGGATGTCATGGTCCTTCCTTCCTGCTCCTGCTCTGCCGCCGTGTTGTGGCACATGCAGCAGCCCGAGCAGCTGGGCAGGCTCCCCTGCCTTGCAAAGAGCTTCATCTTTCTTCGGCACCATCTTTTCAGGTCGGCAGCCCCGTGGCAGGCGAGCTGCCAAAAACTGCGCAGCTCCCTCAGCCCCGGTACCTTCTCCCGATGAGCAGCACTGCCGCTTATCGCAAAATGAAAGCCCAGTCTTTCATTTGCAGATAAACAGCTAAAAAACCCCCGACTGATCCCAAAGTTCAAGAGCTTCAGCAGAGATCTGGCATCTTTTGATGGGGGGTGGGGGGAATGAAAAAAAAAAAAGCATTATCTGGGGTCCCTGAAGAGCGCCGGGCCTGAGTCGGGCCAGAAACCTTACAAAAAGAGCCTTTGTTTGCAGTGCTTGCGTTGCTGCTCAGGCACAGCGTATCGGCCAGGATGGTGGGGAAACCATAAACCCAGGGTGATTTCTCATGTTATGTGGGATAAATCACACGTGAACATTCATTTCCATGAGGAATTCTCTGCCCCCAGTGTAAATAAAGCCTCTGCCGATCCCCAGCTCTTCATTCCACCTGTAATAACATCTCTGGTCGTTTTCCCCTTTAACTAACCCGGGGCTCTTTGAAAGAGTGCTATTATGTCCTTGTGGGGTGGTGAGGAGGGCGAGGAAGGCTGGCGGGGCTGGGCTGGAGCTGCCCACGGCCCCTCTCTGTCCCCGGCAGGGTTTCGGCTGTGCCAAGGCGCTGTACATCTCGGATGCGGACAAGCGCAAGCATTTCCGCCTGGTCCTGAAGCTCTTCTTCAGCAACGGGCAGGAGATCGGCACCTTCCACAGCAAGCTGATCAAGGTCATCTCCAAGCCCTCACAGAAGAAGCAGTCGCTGAAGAACACAGATCGTGCGTACAGGGATGGCTCTGCGGGGAGGAAAGTGGACGTGAGCTCAGGGTGGGATGCTCTCCGAGTGGTCACAGCTTGGCTCCAGAGTGGTTGAGGCTGGACCCAAAGCCCATGGGAACCTCCAAAAGAGGCAGTATGTGGACATATTGATAGAATCATAGAATCATCTAGGTTGGAAGGGACCTTTAAGATCATTGAATCCAACTATCAACCTAACACTGCCAAAACTACCACTAAACCACATCTACCCGTCTTTTAAATACCTCTGGGAATGGCAATTCCACCACTTCCCTGGGTAGCCTGTTCCAATGTTTGATAACCCTTTTGGTGAAGAAATTTTTCCTACTATCCAATCTAAACCTCCCCTGGCGCAACTTGAGGCCATTTCCTCTTGTCCTATCGCTTGTTACTTGGGAGAAGAGACCGACCCCCACCTCACTACCTCCTTTCAGGTAGTTGTAGAGAGCGAGAAGGTCTCCCCTCAGCCTCCTTTTCCCCAGACTAAACATTTCCAGATGATTCACCCACCACCGTGTGTAATGCCCCAATGCCAATGTGCTCCCTACACCGTGGGCTTCACCTGCACCTTTGAGAAGCCCAGCTGGGATGGCCTTCACACACAGAGAAAGGCAGCCAGCAGGATGCTGGCTCCTTCCAGGCTGGTTACGCCAGTAACCAGGACTTGTCCTCCCTTGGCTTGACAAAAGCCGTAGTTCAAGCACAGACCTGGCAAGCGCTAACCCAGCCACCTCTCCCCGCAGTCTGCATCTCCTCGGGCTCCAAAGTCTCCCTCTTCAACCGCCTGCGCTCCCAGACCGTCAGCACCCGCTACCTCTCCGTCGAGGGGGGAGCCTTCGTCGCCAGCGCCAGGCAGTGGGCAGCCTTCACCCTCCACCTGGGTAAGGATCCTCACGGGCCCGTTGACACCGGCCGTGCCCAGGGCTGCCTGCCTCCGGCCCCGGCTCTCCCCTCCTGCAAAGCCAGTTCTTGGGGGTGAAAGGGGTGGGAAGTAGTCTGGAGATGTGGGAACCTGGCTCATGTCTCACCTCTGCCCGGTGTTCCTGGTGTGGCTCTGGAGTCGATGGCCATTTCCCACTGGTTTTGAGGGTTGGCATCATGCCCTGAGAGCACACAGGCTGTGACCAGGGTGGCAGGAGCTGTACCAGTCTGGAGGCTCAGGAATCCAAGCAAGTAACTTGTCTGGAAGAGGCCAGAGCCCAGAGCATCCCTGCCTACACTGCCTCCAGCGGTGCCCTGCGAGGTACAGCATCCCAGTCCCGCTCTCCTGTGCTGGGCTCCCAGGGAGCAGTGGTCTCTCCCAAGCAGTGAGCACCCGCAGAGCTGAAAAAGCAGTGAGAAAGCACCAGGACCATGGCCAGACCTGCGCATAACAAGGTGGCCCAGGTTCACCTGCTCCCTGGCTGCTCGAGGTGGTGACTCTGCCTTTCTCCTTCCCCACAAGCCGATGAGTGCTGCACCCGGAGCGAGTTCCCCCTGCGGGAAGGGTATATCCGCTACGGCTCCGTGGTCCAGCTGGTCTGCACGGCCACCGGCATCACCCTGCCTCCCCTGGTAAGCCTCTATCCCTGCGGGTGTCAGGCATGTGGACCTGGTAGCTCTGTGCCTCTGAGGGACAGGTGCCATCCCTGGGATGATGCTGCTGCCTGCAGATCATCCGGAAGGTGACGAAGCAGTACGCCATGCTTGATGTGGATGAGCCCATCTCCCAGCTCCACAAATGCGCCTTCCAGTTCCAGGGCAGTGACCGCATGTACCTGTGTCTCTCCACAGATAAAGTGATCCAGTTTCAGGTATGAGAGCATGAGGAGGGGGGTGAGGACCCCCGGGGTGCTCCCCATCCTCTTTCCAAGCTTCTCCATTTTGCTGCTGGCTGGGGAACGTGTCACTGGGAGGGTTCTTCCAGCAAAAGGGGTTTGCATCCACATTAAGGTCAGAATCACTGCAAAGCCATCTGTCTCCAGCTTGCCTGCTTCGTCGGGGACATCGTCACTGAGGTCTTTGCAAAGGCATCATGATCCCCATTTCCCAGCAAGCGAAGCAGCCACTTGCTGGAACCGAGACACCGGGGGCAGAAGCCAGGCATCCTGGCCCTGGTCCCCTGCCGTGCGTTTGGAGCTGTGACACTCTCCACAGGCATCTCCCTGCCCAAAGGAAGCCAACCGGGAGCTGCTGAATGACGGTTCCTGCTGGACCATCATCGGCACCGAGACGGTGGAGTACACCTTCAGCGAGAGCCTGGCCTGCGTCCGCGAGCCTGTCAGCCCTGTGCCACTCATCATGGCCCTGCAGGTAGGCACAGGCCACCCTCGCCTCTCCATCACCTGCCTCCATTGTGGTTCCGGCTCCTGAGCCCTTGCACCCGCGCTCAGCATCTCCTGGTTTTGGGATGCTGTGGGAATGCCTGGGTCTGGACCGCTGTGGTGGGGATGGGACACACAGGCAGAGCATCCTGCAGGAGAAGGAGTCTGGCTCATGCCACCACGTAACGCGCTGCTGTGTGATCTGCCTGTCACAGCTCACGGGTGGCGGGGACGTGGCCATGCTGGAGGTGCAGGGGGAGTATTTCCATGCACACCTCAAGGTCTGGTTTGGAGATGTGGAAGCAGAGACCATGTACAGGTAACGCAGCTGAGGGGGCCAGGGAGCAGGCAGGGAACGGCAGCTGGGTTTGGGCTGTGCTGGGCAGCTCTGGGAGGGACATGGCTGCCAACCTTGGGGACAGGAGCACTTGCACTGCCCATTCTGCGGGACCAAGCACGAGCATTGCAAGGAGAGGCAGAGACAAGTCTGACTGGTGCCTCTGGCTCTAGATGCAGTCTGGGATAGTGGTGGGTGGGGGACAACAGGGACCTCAGGGGGCTGCAAAAGACCAAACAGCCCCAACAGAGGGGAATGAAACCCTGGGGAGGAGAGGAGAGACCGCCGGAGGCTTTACTCTGAGCTCCAGGCTGGAGGAGATGTGCCGGCACTTGCTGCTGGCCACTGCTGCATGGGGCCCTCCTGGGTTAATGCACATTTTCCTCTCCTACGCTGTTCCCAGGAGCCCCAAGTGCCTCGTGTGCGTCGTCCCCGACGTCTCTGCCTTTGGCAGTGACTGGAGGTGGCTGCGATACCCCATCACGGTCCCACTCCTGCTGATCAGGGATGATGGCCTCATCTACTCCAGCTCATTCACGTTCACCTACACCCCAGAGCAGAGCTTCATCCCGGGACAGCAGGTCCTCTCAGATGTTCCCCAGGACTCGGACAAATTACTTGACAGCATCCATCAGGAGTTCACCAGGACCAACTTCCACCTCTTCATGCAGAGCTAGCAAGCTGCACGGGCAGAGGCTCAGCCTCGCCACTGGCCCCGGGGAAGGGGAGCAGCCCTGAGCCCTGCTTGGGGTCCCCGTCCAGGGCTTGGGGTGGCCCTGCCAAAGGGTCCTCCCTCCCCACTCATCAAATGCCCACCAAGTTACTGTGATTTGCTGACTTGTGTCTTCTTCAGGGCAGCATCTCAGCCTGCTGAGATCTCACATGAGAGCATCAATAAATCAGGCTTCAAGGACTCTTTACTGATTCAGCTGCTTCTTTACTTACCTTCACGATTTGCCTCCCGTGCTGGCACAGAGCATCACAGCTCCCTTGGTGTCCTCAGTGCGTATATTCAAAGGCCAGGAGGGATGATGAACGAATGTGACCTTAAGTGTTATTGGTCTATAGCAGGAGTCCCTGCATCACTTCTGTGCTTTTCAGTAACGAGGAGCTGATTTCCAGCAGCCAAATCCTCGGTACCAGATGGTTTGGGGTTTTTTTTCTAAAAGAGGCCCAAATGGGGTTATTTCAAAAGGAAACGGGAAAAAGAAAGAAAGAAAAACTTTAGTGTGAAACCCAGCCCCTTCCTAGCTGGCGTGGCTCTGCCGAGCTCTGCTGTTTTACACACTTAGACACATGCAGAAATTGCAGTGCTGGCATCAGCAGGAAACTGCTGATCTAAAGATGCCATAAAAAGAAGCCAGGTTTCTTGGAGCCGGAGCCGAGCGTTACACAGAGTGGGTCTTACAGCTTTATTTAGTCTTCAGATCTCCGTGGCATCAAAAGGCCCATGGTGTACCTGGAAACCTGCTGGTTTGGCAGTTCTGAGCTGGGTTTTGAAACAACCCCACTGCCAAACCCACGGAGGTGTTTAACCCACACTGACCTCGGGGCAGCGGGCAGGGGAGCAGGGGAAGCATGTGCCCCATGACCTGCAGCACCCCAGGAGCGCGGGGCGCCCAGTCCCGCACACGGGCATCCCTGGCTCATCGCCCGGCTTACCTATATGTTTTGTGCCATCCAGCACGTTTCGGACACCGGCACTGCACAGACCGACGGCTCCGGCATGCAGCCCATCCTCAGCCTCGCCGTCTGCATCCCCTGCCACGCTGCAGCTCAGGATGCCGAATTTGGGGCTTCAGGGGACCAACGGCCTCACACCACCCAGCATGGAGATGCACAGTCATGCCCGGTGTCTTGGCCTCCTCCCTCTGCAGCTTGTGCATGGCCCTGGCTCCCGTGGGAGCACAAGAGCTTGGGTCTCTGGGTTCTAACTCGGGGCTTCCCTGGGGGCAGCACCTCCTTAAACTCCACCAGGAGATGGGGTTCCTTCTTCCTCAAAACAGGAACCTCACAGAGGGTGAAAAGCTGTTGGCAGACACACCTGTGTGCATCTGGAGCTGCAGCTGCTGGAGGAAAAATCTCAGGGAGAATATCACAGGGCATGCCAACAGCCAAGGGCCGGTGGAAGAAAGGGCTGGAGGACAGAGGAAGGGTAACCATGGGAAGATCCGCAGGGGTTTTCAAAAGAAAGCAAATCCCTCTAGCAGGAGGCAGGTCCCGGTGCGCTCATCAGGTATTGGGAACAGTTGGTACAAGACCTTAGTGCTCCCATTCCTGGCAAATGTTCGAACATCTTATACAGGTGGTGGGGGCAGCAGGAGCTTCCCCCCTGTGACAGTCACTTGGGCCACCCCATCGGCCCATGCTTACCATCCCCTACTCTCATCTCCCCACAAAATCCACCCCAGCCCTAATGTAACTGAGGCTGAGACGCAAGAAAATCCTTTAACCAGCCTGAACAGAGGTTCCCTCGTATCTCCCCCAAAAGCATTTCCTCCCCCATCTCCCCGTGAAGGGCTGGAGGGCAGTGGAAGGATGGGGCCAAGCCTTTCAGTTTCTGCCTGCATCCCACGCAGGAGTGTCTGGAACCTGCAGACTCCTCAACCCGCTCCCTTCCCTCGGAGGCCGGGGCATAATTCACATTTTATGAATGGAAAGCACTCTCGGCTATATTTAGCAGCAGCTCAGTCCTGAAGGGCAGGAGGAGCATTGCTTGTTGACTCCAAGGGCTTGGAACAAGCCTGCCTTGTTATGTTTACGGCGCAGCGCTTTGCCGGAGAGGCCAAGAAAGCACCGAGTGGCTCATTCTTGAAGCCTGATGGATTAAGCAAACAGCCGCAGTAATTCAAGCCACATGGGGAAAAGAGAGAGGTGGCAGCGGGTGGGCTGGGGGGGCCTCCAGGGGCTCCCGCCTTCCCCCGACCAGCCACGGGCTGCTTTTAATCTGCTTTTCACAGCAGGACCTGCAAATGGAAACAAGGAGCTTTGCAGCTCCTGGAGGAGCCACTTCCCTGCCACGGGGAACATATGCTCCGCGTCGCAGTGGAGGAGCTAGTGGCATCCGCAGAGCTGTTTATTTGCATAATCACTGATTAACACAAATGTTTCGGACAGGCGCCAGCCATCCAGTTGTATGTTCTCGCTCATGAGTCGGCAGTGCCCGTCTCCGCCACATCCTACAATAACCCAGCATGTGTTGGGGAATCACGCAGGGACCGTCCCGCCAGCTCCGGCGAGCTGGGCTGCCTGGTCGGAGCGGGGCAGCCCCACAGAGCCCGTCTAGCAGCTCTTTTCTGTGCTCCTGAATTGTACATGGAGCTTTTCCCTGTCCCCAAGGCAGCCAGAAACATGGGTATAAAATGAAGCATGAAAAAAACCTTTGCATCACTCCAAGAGCTGAGGATTTAGGAAAAGCATTAAATGCCTTAGGGATGCTCAGGATAACTTACGCTGTGTGCAGCCATGGCATTGCATGAGCATCCCGGGGTGATGGCGAGGCTCAAAGGCAACAGGGATTCCCTGCTCCCACCGGGCTGGGGTGCAGCTGGGGCTGCCCAGAGCCCTGTCCCATCAAGGAGCCGTTTCAGGTCCCAGAGGTGAGCATACCTTCAAAAACATCGAGAAGAAAATAAAATCCTGGCTTTCCCCCCATGAAACACTACCCCAGAGGAACATGAAGTCCGGCCTTGGTCTGTCTCCCTTTCTGCCTAGGCTGTGCGGCACCATCCCGGCCGTTTGGAAGAAGAGTTGCTGCCATCTAGTGAGCCCAGCCACCAGCACCCTGCCTGCTGAGCACCGCCGCACTCATCACACTGCCTGTGCCCACGCTGCCCAGAGGCTCAGGCCAGCCCGGGAGCCACGCTGGGTGCTGGGGGTCACCTGGGCATCTCTGGCCATCCCCAGGGAACATCTTCTGCCCAGCTCAGAGGGTTTGGCTGTTTTTTTTAAAATAGCCATTGCATTGCATTTTGCCCCAGACCATACAGCAGGTTTCCTGATGGGTTGGTTGAGTGTTTTTCAGGGAGCGGGGGGCAGCTGTGGCACACAGGGGGTGCAGGGAATGTCCCTTCCCTGCTTACCCAGCAAAATCCAGCCTGTTGACACCGTTCTTGGCACCCGCAGGCTGGCTTGCTTGTAAGGCCATTTGCAACCACGCCTGCAGAAAAGCCAGAAAAACTCCGGTTAAAGGGGATTTTTGCACCGCCCTGAGCGTGAGGGGTGAGCAGAGAGGGGGAGCTGGCCAGGGGGCTGTAAGGAACAGGGCTGCTCTGTACCAGGGAGGTGTTTGCCTTGGCACGGGCAGCCCAGGGCAGGTCCCTCTGCTTTGCTGCGACTTCGTCACCTCCCCGACAGGAGCGTGGTCAGGGCAGTGGCAGCGCTCCCAGGTCCCTGCCCATCCCCTGTGGAGCATTGCCGGGGACCCCATGTCAGGACGAGCTGCTGCAGCCAGTGCTGGAGACACGGGGCAAGCGGGGCCACCCCCCCTCAGAGCAGCCCGTCTCCCCCAGCCCTAAGCCCTTCGCCTGGGGCTGTCTGTGCCCTGCATCCCAGGCGGAGCCTCCGAGTGGTCCAGCGGGCCCATGGTCCATGCTGCTTGGTGGGAACACCTGGATCACCAACCCTTGAGAACAGGGGATGCTGCTCTGCCCACCAGCCAGGGGAAAAGTGCACAGAAAAAAAAATCCTTTCTTGGAAACATGGTGCCCCTGGGGCTGATGCAGTGCACAAATGGGGCTCGGCCAACAAGGCTGAACCAAGAGGTCAGTTCATCAGGAGCCAAAAAATCCCCTTCCCCACCAATCCCTCACACTGGTCCTAGCCCTTCCCGCAGACCCCAGCGGGGTCCCACTACCCCGAGCATCCCTCCAAGGGCACCCCTGGCCCCAGCCCAGCGCAGCCCTGCGTACGGGGCCGTAGGTTTGGGCAGTGGCCAGAAAACCCGTGCTGACTTTATCCTTTTTCTGACAGAGCTATGAATAACCCAGCTGGGCAGCGGGATGCAAAACTACGCCGGGGCCAAAATAAGCTGAGTTGGGTCACTGAGGAATTACAGTTATCTGCTCAAGAGACTCCAGGCGCATCAGGAACTGCCCAGGCATGCAGCCCCACTTGCCAGACTCTAAAAAAACCCAAACAAATAGCATTAAGGATGCAGTGAGGCAGAGACACCCATGGGTGCCTGCATCACCGGCAATGCGAGAAGCGGGTATTAGTCCCTGTCCCGAGATGGGCTGTTCAGGGGCAGAGACCGCCACGGTTCTGTGCCCACAGCTCTGGGTGCTCAGCCCTGCCCATGCAGCCAAAAAGCCCATGGAAAATTTGGTTTCCAGTGAGTGCTTTGTTTGGTTTTTTTTTCCTTAAAACAAGAAAAACAAGTTGAAAACAAGCTGACTCCTGGCAAGCTCCAGACTCCCTGCAGCCCAGGGAAGGACTGAGCCCAGGGGCTGGCAGCATCCCACTGGGATGCAGGGGTGGACCACTGCTCCAGGGCTGACAGCTGGGGCTTGGTGGCCGGATTAGAGGTGCGGGATCAGCACTGGACATGGCTCGCCATGGCTGGCCCCACACTGCAGCCCTGCCGGGGGCTCTGGGGAGCCCAGCTAGGGAGTCAGGATGGAGGGAGCTGGCAATCTGCTTTCATTCCCCTTTCCACAAAAATACACAGACAGTTTTCTCAGGGTTCACTGGGGAAGGAAAGGTGATTTTTAAACAGCTTAAACAAACAACTAGGCTTGAAAAACACAGATCTGATTTCCATGCACCATTGCTGTAATTAGGCATGCAAACCAAGCAGTTACAGAGCAGCACTGAGAAAGAAATGATGGGGTGCAGCTCCCTCCCGGTGAGCCCAGCAAGGACTTGGCATCTGTGGAGCCACCAGCAGAGCAGCTGAACAGCACCCCGGGTTCTCGTCCGCGGCCCCAGGGCCGTGGGGCTCGGTGCTACCCTGGCGTGGTTTTTTTGCTCGGAGCACTGCAGGGAGCAGGCAGCACCGTGCAGCGCTGTGCACGGAGCGTGCCAGCACGCTGGCTGCGCAATCATTCTGGCTGCAAGCACCCCTATACCCCCTTGCCCTGTTAAATCTGACCTCCCATCCTGGCTGGTTTGGGCTGCGACAGCTTGGGGATGCAGCCCCAAACTGCCCCATCAGTGCCCCTCACCTCTGCATCAGACCTGGCTGGGACATCCCGCTCCAAGTGGTCTCTGCAAAGGGATCGGAGTGTCAGGACAGGCACCAGGCTCTGCCAGGAGCCACAGCTTCAAGGAGAAGCAGCAGCTGGAGGGCTTCGACCCCGCAGTGATGTGTCCTCGCTCCCTGCAACCAGAACAGGGACCTGGCCCTGGCTGCAGCCCCGGGAAGCCCTGGGATTTCGGGGTTGTGGGCTGGGTGGCCCCCAGGCTGGAAAAAAAAAGGTACGGGCTGAGAACAAAAAAAAAAAAATTAAAAGACAGCGGTAGCGAATTGCTACAGCTTTGATGTGTGAGCACAGCGCCATCCAGCACAAACCCCTTCCCAGGGAGGGAGCCTGGCCCTGGGAACCTTCCCCAGCCGGACCCTGCCACCCTCCACCCCACATCCCTGCCAGGGGGGCTCAGCCCTGCCAGGGGGACACGGCGCAGGGGGCAGCACGGGGGCTTTAGCCCTTCGCACACCCGCACCCCACGGGGATGCTCGGCAGGGTCCTCACCTGCCAGACCCACGCGGGGGTGACACGGGGCCCCCGGCACGCTGCTTGCGGGCGGGGGGCGATCATCCCCAAGCCGCACAGAGGGGCTGCCAAGAGCTGTCTGCCTGAACGGGAGCTGCCCCCCCCCACGCCCCCGCCGAGCCCCAAACCAGCACCCGGCCAGGGAGCTCGCAGGGGCTCCCACTCGTGGGAAAAGGCGCTTTATCAAACCCGCTCCGGCTTCGGGCTACATTAACAACAGCAGCAGATGGGTGCTGGGAGGCAGGGCGAGATTTGCTCTTTGCTTTCCACCCCGGGGAGCACAACCAGGAGGGTGGCTCCGGGAGAGGAGCCCCCCATCCCCTCACCCTGGCCGTGGCTCCCAGGGGAGCTGGGGATGCACCCAGGGTTTGTTCCCACACCACTGCCCAGCGTCACCAGTCCCACCGGGCTGCCTTCGCTGGTGTGCATGGTCACCATTCCCTCGCACCCCGTCGAGAGCCGACACGCGTGCGTGCACACAGTGCACGCAGCCCCCTGGGGCTGTGCTGGGGGGAGTGGGCAAGTTTGAAGGGCTCTTTGTTCCCCCGTGTAATTATACCTGAGCAGGGGAATAGAAACACGCTGAAAACTCCTCGCTGGACCTTTCTGACAGGAGCCAGGGCGTTTGGCCACACAGTGGCCCCATTGTTCCCTCCCGCGTGCCTGGGGCCGCCAGCCCACCTCCTGCACCCCCCACTTCCCCAGAATAACCAGCCTGTGATTAAAAACCAGGTCTTTTCCCTCCGCAACATCAACACTGGGCAAAATGCCCCAAGCCTCACCCCTGCCCGAGGCTGGCAGGGCGACGCTGTGGCAGCAAGGCCAGAGCCCGTAGTGAGCCAGTGCCTTTGGCACTGGGGGCATCCCCATCTCCCCTGGGGGGGTAACTTCAGCCTCGGGTGCTTGTTGAGGCAGGGAGCACCCCCAGCACCCTGGGCCCTCACGCCAGCCCGGCTGGGCAGAGCCACGGGGACATCCACGCTCGTGTCCATCCTTGCCCGTACCAAACCCCACACAGGTGTGAGGACACCCAGCCCTCGTCCTGCCCCACGCAGAAACACCCACGCCCTGGGGATGCAGAGCAGCAACGGACTTGCAGCTGTAGCAAATGGTTTTCCAACAAGGAACTGGTTATCGGTGGTACAGCTGCTTGCTGGGGCAGGGGAGAGCATGCCAGCCTGCCCCTCGTGCTGGTCCCGGCAGGTTGCCTTCAAAATTAGGCAGCCCCAAGCTCTGTCTCGGCATTTAGGCTCTGCTTCTTCCCGAGGCTGCTGGCAGGAGACGTACACGAAGGGGCTCTGGCCATCACCTTCCTGGTAGCTCCAGGAAAGGTTCAATGGGAGGACCAGGGTTTTGGATCACCTTTGTCAAGGATGGACTTGCAAAACAAACCCGCAATGAGCCCAACAGCCTCTGTAGCCTTGGTGGCCAAATCCTGAACGGGCACCACCCAGGCTAAAGACACGCAGGGACCGGCTGCTAGCAGATGCTCAGCATCCTGCACACCCGCCTGTCTTGGCCATGCAGGCGAGCACCCAGGACGAGGGGCCACCAGTCCTGGGGGAGCTTCCCATCCCTGCAGCTGAATGGAGATGCACCCACAGGGCTCAGGACGGCCCCGCTCGGCTCAGCCTCCCGTGGCAAAGCCCCACGGGATGGGGAGGCCAGGAGTTCAGGCTCCACATGGAGCCACCACCGCCCCCCGCCCCAAGGCTGGGGGTGCCGCTGGGAGCCAGGCTGGCTCCACCACACCCTCTGCCATGCTCGGCACAGCCCTGGCAGGTCCAGGCTTGCCAGTGGCTCTGGGGACGTGGCTCCCGGAGCTGCGAACGCAGCAGCTCATTGCAGCGTGCTGGTCCCCAGCCAGGACAAGCAGGAGGGGCCTGGGGGAGCTGCTGGGGCTGCCAGCACCCACTGTCACCCACAGCCTGGCGGGACCCCCACGCTGGCTGGTGGGTTCTTCCATGAAGCAGGCTGCCTGGCACCCCCAAGCCCCTCCCTGGGCAGGGTCACACCAGACACGCAGGAGCTGCTCCCCTGGGGTTTGTTCCCCACCATCGAGCTCTGCCTCATCTCACTGCACGGGTCAGACGCACCTGCGCCGCAGTGACCCCATGTTACTGAGTTTAATCTCTTCCCAGGATGAAGGCATCACTGCAGCTTTTCCCACCCACACTTTTCCCAAGCCATCAATATTTTAGGATGGCAGGAGAAATCCCTGCCCCTCCTGGTTCCCACGTGGGGACGGGCGATCTGCATCTCCATCTGCTCTGCTGGGGAAAGGGAGAGGGGAAAGACCCATCCCCGTGGCACTGGGGCGGGAGGGGTTGCAGCCCCCCTGCGTGGGCTGCCCTGCGAGGCGCAGCACGGTCTGATCATCTCCAGACAAAACGAAGCGGATCCTTACATCGGGGGGTCAGGGGTGCTGTGGGGGAGGCGCAGCCTTTCCCAGCCCTGCTCACCCACCGTGGCTCAGCAGTGACTCGGGCACGGGGGGAGCCCCCAGTATGCAGCCTTGGGCTCCTGAAACACCCAGCCCACGCGCCCACGGAGAAAGCCAGGTCAGCATCTCGCCGGCCCTTGCTCAGCCTGAGCACCTCCTGCCATGCAGCCACTCTGGAGGTCCCCCTTCCCCCCGGGCTCACACTGCACCCCCCACCCTCCCCAGGTAACCAGCCCCTATGGGTGACCGTCCTTGGCCTGCTGCTCCCCACAGCAAAGCCCCACAAAGGCTATTTTAATGCGTTTTGCAGGGAAATTACATTTCCCTGTGGGTCCCAGATGCCTCTCAGACCCCAGGCCACCTCTATAGAGGTACCCAAGAGCTTTGGCTGCAATAGCTGGGCTGAAAAGCCACATAGCTAATGCCCTGGTAAGGCTTTCTCTGAATCCTTCCCATAAGGAGCACAAACCTGGGCTGGGGAGCACCCTGGGGAGCACTTGCTTCCGTCTGGGAATTCAGGAGCTGGTGGTACCTCCAGGTAGGAAGCTCTTTCAGTCCCTCCTCCCCGTTCCTGCCAAGGGCTCAGGGCCTTTAGCTGCATTGAGGCTCTTGCAATGCACTGGAAAAGAAGAAAGAGAAAGAGGGGAAAAAAAAAAAAAAAAAAAAAAAAAAAAAGGAAAAAAAAGGGGGGGG
>VFFE01007671.1:66979-86827 GCA_008921705.1 Burhinus oedicnemus | reverse complement strand
GGGGGGGGGGGGGGGGGGGGATATCAGTAACAGTGGAAAACCCCCAAAAGCAATTACACAAGAGAATCTAAATATCCCGAGAAGCGGACACGGCTCCTGCCTTCCTGGTAGTGCTGTCCATAGGCAGTAAAGTCCTCCCTCTCCTCCCCAGTCTACAGTGAACTCTGTGCAGTTTCTAGAGCCTCCCAGAGCCTGCAACTTCCCCGAACACACTTGTGCTGGGACCAAGTGAGTCAACCCGGAGGAGCCTTGGGAAAAGTCCTCTGGCACCGACGTCTCAATACATGGCTCCCCTACGATCTCCACTCTCTGAGAAGCAGCTGCCACCGGCTGAAGCTGGATTTCTTCGTTCTATCGCCTCTTAAGAATTTGGCCTCAAGCCTACAACAAAGCCTCGGTAAGGAGGCTTCAGGAGTCGATGAGATTTCTAAACAGCCTTCGCAACTGTCTGGTTTTGTGCTGCCTACCCAGTTACACAGTTCAGGGACCCACACTCAGATTTTGTCTTAAACCACACCAGATTCTGAGAGCTGCAGTAGGACACGACTTGCACAAAGTAGTTCTGTAATACCTTCCTGAAACAGAGGCATCGGTCACCCACGTTACCCCTCGCTCTGGGAGCACTGGGGGAATTGGTCTAACTCTCAGTAGAGGTAGGAGCTATGTACATGATATATTAAGAAAAACCCACCGCAGGAGGTTCAGAGCTAGCTGTCTGTGAAAGCTCAGCGCTCCCAACTGGGAGTTGCCACCAAGGCAGACTTCCAGCTACCAAAGCCAGCCTTCTGCAAGAGGCAGGTACTCGGCACAGTGCCGCAGGGGACTCTGCGGCGCTGCCAGCCCCCAAACAAGAGTTATGTTCTGTGTACTGCACGCTTCCAACACTTGCTTCGGAAAGCAACCCCAAAACAGAGATGAGGATCTCTGCTCCAACTCAGAGGTTCAAACACAGCACATCGCCGACCACAGCCTGCTTCCAGACACAGCCCGGGACACGCGACGGAGCCGCAGGGCTCAGGCTGCTCCCAGCTGCCTTCCCTAGCACAAGCCCACTTGTGCTCTAGGCAAGACACTGGACAAACAGCAGCACCAACGAGATCAAGCCTCTTACACACAGTAAGGCTGCTTAAGAATTAACTCCAGCCTTTTTACTCTTTACTGTGTATTTCTCAGTAAAATATATAATATATAGCTCTATAGGACTGATTATAATATATTACAGGCTAGAAATACTCTCATCTTTTCCCTACTTCAATCATATTATGAATCCAATTTTGCATACAGATTAATCCTAGAAGTTATTGCCTTGAATTCATAATTAAAATTCACAGAATAAAGCTTAAATAGTTTTCACAGAGACTCATTATATTAGTGTTTTACATAAAAAGGATAAAAGTTACCAAATGAGAAGAGCAGCCATTTCAGAAGCTATAAATAATTCTATTTAAAAAAAATAAAATCAAATCCTAGAAAAGTTGTGGGAAAACCATAAATACCTTTACCCTCTACAGTAGCTGCTATAGAACTAAAAGAAACCTGTAACACACTGTAGCTAACTCTGCTTCAGTTCAGAATATGAATCGTATAAAACAACATCTCTACAGAAATGCCCGGCCAAAGGAAACACAAAGGGATTGAAAAAATATATCTGAGGAAATTAAAAAAGTAGATTTTTTTTTATTATTATTTCAAAACAATTTCTACAAACTTTATATAAACATTAGGCTATTTTCTTTAAAATTTTGTTATAAAAAAATCCTACAAGCAATCCTTAAAAAAAGGTAAGAGACTGAAGGCAAGGAATGGGTGTCGTCATAGCCAAACAAAACTGGCTGTCCTGATTTCATGGATTAATGACCCTTGCCTGGGGCCGACAGGAAGAGACAGAAGTCTCCTGGGGAAGACATTCCCATAGGCCCTTTATGGCATTCAGGGATTTTGAGCCCCTATGAGCCTTTTGCTCCCTGATAAGGCAACATTATCTGTAGTGTAAGAGATTCATAAATAGTTCTCCACAAAAAATGCTTCACATCAACAGCCTGCTGCAAGACATCTATTAGCAAGGTTTATAAAAAAAAAAAAAAAATAGCCATCTTCTATAGAAGCAGCCAAGCTGAGCACGGCACACTGGATGCAAACACATGGTGTTTGCTTCCATACAGTCTGTTTTGTGTTTATATACCCTCTATAAAACCAAGCAGAAAATTTGGCATCTTTATTCTTTTTACACTAGCTTTAGAAAAAATACACTGAGGTGGGTTTTTTTCAGACTCTTTGTATTTCATTGGGCCCTTGTTAGCGGAGGAGGATGGGAAGGGTCACGTAGGAAGTTTGTTTTTTTCTCGAAGTCGCTTTGAAATTCAATCCAGAAAGAGCATTTGTTCAGCACATCTCATCTGAGGGCACAGTGTTTCCATACAGTCTGTTTGTCCCTTGATGGGCACAAGGTGCTGCTGAGCTTTAGGCATAGAACTCATTTGTAGGGGCTTTCTTGTAGATGGGTTTCTTCCCAAGGTCGTAACTGCCTTCGTCCTTTTTCTTCATGCGATAGACTAAAAGGAGGATCAGGAAGACAGCAAACAGGAGGCCCACCGCCCCTCCTGCAATGAGAGCTGGGGAGAGAAAAAGAGCATGGAATAAGTGTAAACTCCTGGACAACTCCAAACCATCAGCTACATCTCAAAATCTGCTTCGAGAGCACCAGCCCCCAGAACTGCCTCCAGAGTCCATGCTGTCCATGTGCCTGTCACCGTATGTGCTGGCATTTTTAGCAACAGCAGATGTTATTGGAAAAGGCCAGAAACTGCTTTTCATCCAACCATAGAATAATCACATGTTCCACATTAACCAGTTTGCGTTAACAGTTTAGTGCAAGAAGGAAGTTTTGACAAAAAGACATCCTCCTCGCATGGCAACAA
This sequence comes from Burhinus oedicnemus, assembly GCA_008921705.1. NCBI lineage: Eukaryota > Metazoa > Chordata > Aves > Charadriiformes > Burhinidae > Burhinus > Burhinus oedicnemus. The sequence goes on along the minus strand of VFFE01007671.1, from coordinate 83,909 downwards.
AACAAAAAAACCCACCCAAAAAAGCCCCACCACAACCCACAAACACCATCAACTCCAGGATAATGGCACAGCTCTGATTTGATTGCTTTGTTAACTACCTGTGTGAGCGCACGCTGAGGACTGTATTTTAATTAAACAGCAACATCCCACTACCAACACCATCTCCCTCCAAAAAACATCCCAACAACAACAAAAAAAAACACAAACCCACAAAAAACCACCAAGATTTTCTCTCTCCTCACACCAAGGGTGGCCACAAGACCTCAGTGAAATTTATCCTTTGCTGCGACACCTACTCCTTGCACTAAATCAATTCATTCATGCTGTGGCTTTGCAATCCACTCTTCCAGTCACTCCTCCAGCTGGAAGGATGGCTGCAGATCAGCAAGGTGTGCTGAGGTTTGTACTCGGACCATCAGGCCAAGCGCTTGATGAAGTGTGCCTTGAGACAGATCTATCCCACATGCTGAGGGGAAGCCAGTTGCTTGGTTTTGCTCTAGACAGAGGTAGTTAGATTCGTAACAACTGACTAGGTGTTCATGTCCCTCAGAGGAATTTGGTTCCTGGCCAGGCTCAGAAAAGGCAGGACTCGGGCAGAGGTTAGAAGGAAAATGCCTGCATTTGATACATAAGTCTATGATGTCATTGATTTACGGCTAAATACGCCTCTCATTGAGGTAGTATCTGGGTGCAGAGCAGCTGCCACATGACTTGTGTGGCACTTAAGCCATCAGTCAGCTGGCAGGTTCAAAACCAAGCTGTTTACCCCAGCAAGGCAAGCAGTAGGCGGCTTCTGCTGTTTCAGGACTAGAAGGCAGAAGTGACCCTACTATAGGGAGTCACAGAGGTAACGCATCTCACTGCTCCTCAGAGAAACAGGGAACAACAGAAGCCATTTTGATTTACAGTATTAATGATTTATCAGGACAAGGTGGAGTGTTACCTGTAAGGACTTCTGTTCTTTCAAAGATGCTGCTGTTGGCTGTGCTAGCCATGGAGATCTTGTTGGACAGGTTCTCTTCAACAAGTACAGCTTTGTCTGGAATGATTTCATTGTCCACCATTGTGTTTTTCTTCTCACCTTCTATCTTTCTCCCAGTATCTCCCGGGATATAGTTGTCAGATATCTACAGAATACAGACATACCACACCCATCAGTAAGCAGCACCCAGCCTACCTACAACTAAAAGTAGGAGGGTGTGCAGGGAAAAGAAAGTTTGCTTAGTGCATTACAGGTACGCTGTTCCTGCTCATGCAGGTAGATTCATCTTGATGCCACGTCTTGCAGGGGGAAGGGTATTCAGAAAGCTTCACAGACAGACCAGAGTAGCTACGTATTGCTTAAAACATGCAGAGGCAATACCTACCGCAGGAGTATCCATGGTCGTCAGATATATGGCATCTTCAGAGTCTGGGTAGTCTGCAGAGGCGGGGGCGGAAAATAAATAAAATTAAAAAATAGAAGAGGAGACTAAATTTTCCTCTCCATTTTTCCTCTCCTCTTCCATTTTTCCAGAATTCAGGCACTTCCTGCAATACCAGCAACTGCAGACAAACTAGGACTCATGTTCTCTGCTGACTACAATTCCCTCTTATCTAATAAGTACTTTCGCCACTTAATGGCTTTGATTGCACAAGACCATGAGATGTAATCTTAAGGCCAACACCTCTTGCATGGGAGAGATCTTCAGCTGGATCCATTGGCCCCTGCTGCAGATTATCAGGAGTTGCCCTGCAAAGCAGGTCTGCTACAGCTTGCGAAGCTAATGCCAATGGAGGGCAACGCTCTCGCCACCCATCCCTAAAGGGTAGTTCGCCAACCCTCTAGTTACGAGATCTGCCCAAACATGTCAGGCACCGATTTCAGCACTTGTTCTTTCCCTTTTAGAGAACAAATGTTCACATAAAGGGGACACGGAGCTACAGAAACTGGTTTGGGCAGGGAGCTTTGCATGTCACTGAGAGTTCACTTCAACACCAGTTAGTCCTTTACCTTGTTCGGCCTCAGCTGAGACACTAACTTTAAGCCTTTTAACACAACCTCAACAATAGATTTTTTAATTCCCCCTGCCCAGGTGGCTCAGAAGTTCTTTGGAGTTCAACAGCAAAGAGATCCAGCCAGTGTAATGCCTTTTCACTTGCAGTAAGACAAGCTTGGCTGTACTCCATCTGTCCTTCCCCCTGAGTGATTCAACATCACGGTACAACCACTTTCACTGTTCTCATCTGTGAGTGCCTATGATTCACATGGCTTTCTCATCTCCACCTGATACTGTAGGTCCCTCTGGAGCTCTGGCTGTTCACTTAGCCCATCACTCATGACTGGTGGCACTGGGAAGAAATTCACAGCATCAACTGAGGGAGATCCATTTCCCCGCTTACCTCCAGACCCAGATGCCTCATCTATATCTAACTCATCAGAAGTCAAGTGAGGCCTGAATTCAGCAATGTCTTCATCGTCTGGCAAGTCTCCGGAGGCAGGGTAGTCAAGCCACCGGGCATCCATGGTCTCGGTTTCTCTCACCTGAAAACAGAGGCAGAGAAGTGTTAAGTATCAGGCAACTCCTCAGAACCATTTCACAGAAGGTCAGGAGTTCAGAGCCTGTGCTGAGCACATCACTTCCATCAGAAGAACATTATACCCTGAACTTCCTCTCCACCAAGAGCATTATCTTCATCAGCCTGGAAATAGCTGAATTCCCCTAGAATTTTTCAGAACAGAAGTGAGAGCCTGCCTGTGCGTGCAATTTCCGGAGGGCTACAGATTCAGGAGGTTCACTTGAACCCACAGGGTGAAAAATAATACAACAGGATCTTGGTCAGGAGTTTGTAGCAAAAGCATTTGGAAAAACAATACCTTCAGTTTGCGATAAGGGGGGATTTGGAAGGACTCGCTATTCCGAGAAAAAAAAGCCTAGCATCTATAGGTCAGTTTTTTGCATAGCACTGAAGCTTCATGCCAAGACAATTCGTTTCTTCTTGCATTGAGAACAAACCTATTTTATCACCCAAGAGTTAAAAACTGGCCTGTCAGTTCAGCTGAACTGCAGTGCAATATAGTGTGACCTTCAAGAGCACTTGCTATCAATAATGACTTGCCTGAAGGAAGAACTTCCCCTGCCTCACCTCTTAAATCACATGTAAACAAACAAGTCTGTAAAATGAAGTCCACGATCCCACGGCCGGATGACTGCAGCTAAAGACACATGTTAACCAAACAGCAGGAGAGCCTCCCAGCAAATCAGCTGTTTGGCCACAATGGCCATTTATCCACTGAGCTCATTTGCACTTGGAGCTTCAGGGAGCCACAAGCCCAAACCTCCTGCCCTCACCAAGGTTATGCAATTTCCCCAGAAGTATTTCTCCTCGCCCCACAGCCCTGGGGCCAGCCCCGGTAAGGGTACCACAGGTATGAGCTCTCGGGTTGCTCAACACTAGCTCCAGATGCTTCCACAGCCATGAAGTCATTGCCGTGGTGGGGGACTCAACCCCCTCCCCTAAGGCGCAAAGCACAATGCAAATGGACGGGTCCCATAGCCAGGGGCTAAGCTGTCAGCATTTTTTTCATGCTGTCCCCACAGAAAGACTGGGCACATGTTCCCTGGGTGTCTCCTAGAACTTGAGCTCACATCCTGAAGGTTTAACTACCCAGGAGAGCGTTTTTAATGCACTCCACAGTCCTGCACATCCAATGGCTCTTCTTAATGTACAGGTTTACCGCGAGCTACAGCCTCGCAGGGGGTGAAGAGCGGGGACATTAGAGCTGGGTGGCTCCAACTCGCCCTCGCTTCATTAGGGCAGCAGCGAGACCCCGAGTATGAGGTAAGGGGTTTTGCAGCTCCAGTGGCTGGGATCAGCCTTCCTGCTCACCTGGCCTCATGTGGCCCATCCTACAGCCCAGCGGTGACAGCAAATGATGAATCGCATCCGCTATCGATCTCACAAGCAAAGGCCAACAATCAGCCCGAGCCATGTGTCAGCTTCCTCTGCCCACAGCCCCAGCCCTGCTTCCAGCCCAGATTTCCCTGCCCATTAGCATACTGGTTTTGCCACAAACAAGGTCCTGTGGTTAGGACAACATGTTTCTCATTTTGCATAAGGAGCAGTGGCTACTAGATGTGCTTATTGAGGCATCTTTGGTTTCCCCAGCAACTCTGCTGGAGGATAACCAAATGAACAGCCTAGAGGGCATGAAGTGCTGAGGCCAGCTCTCCCCCTAGACCCCCCGTCTCCGCTCTGCCCGAGCCTGGCACTACATGATGGGAAGGGGGCTGGGGAGGAAGGCCAGCTGGGAAGAAATCCCCTCCCAGCCTAGAACCAGGCATTCCTAACATTATGGATCACTCGCTCCAAGGCAAATTCATTTCAAGATATGTGAAACCCAGCCAAAGCCAGACCTGCAATGGAAACTGCTGCCAGCACGCAGTAGCTGTTCCCATGAGAGCTTCTGGCCATTTGATCGAGGGGCAGGAAGAGCCCAATTCCCATCTGCCCGAGCTCGGGCACCGGGGCTGGGGAGCACGTTTGCTGCAGATCTCTATAACCCGGCGGCTGCGTCAGGGCAGATCAATGTTGGCAGGAGCGCCGTGCTGAGCCGCACCCCTCGGCCAGCTCACACCATACTTCATTATGAATCACGGCCAGCTAACTTCCTAACGAGGGCGGCTCAAGAAAACCCACATTTAGGCTACCAAGTGGCTGGACAGCAGGCTGGCCTTATCATATCAGGCGGCCACAAGCAAAGCAGTGGCAGACAGCCACGGTGATTGGTACATACTGTGGAACGCACCAGGTTTGGCTATCAGAAAACCCTATTTAAATCAGGACAGACAGTGTTTACAAGCCAGAGGACATAACAAGGAAATTACTGACTCACAAGTGTAAATAAGATTACATGGGAGCGTTCCCTGAACTCACTCTTCATCATACTGTTGAGCAAGGACAGGGAAGTTCCTGGAAGCCACGAGAGCTTCTCAAACTGTACAGGAAACTTTTCTTGTGGGCAGTGAGCCTCATTTTACAAATTCATCTGCCGGGCAAGTTAGAGGGCTGCTGGGCATCTCCGCGCTTACCCTTCAGGTTTCAAGACATGCTCTCCTAGGGAGCAGGCTCATCCTGGGAGCTGGGGCACGGACAGCCTGGGAAGAGTTAACACCAGAGTGCTGTGCTCAGAAGGGCAGGTCTGGAGCAGGCACATTCCTTGCATACACACCTGTGAGAGGGCACACAGGCACTTTCACAGGCTTTAAAAGCAAGGCCTTCAGGCTTCCCAAGTGCCACATAAAGAGCTCTTAGGAGTACTCCTTAAAATGTACATCCCTTTCCAAGAGGATTCAGTCCTCCCTACAGCTTCACTACCAGGTGAAGAGGCACCACAGAAGGTGCCCTCGTTTCCTCTCGGCTGGCAGGCTGCAGCCAAGAGGAAAAAGCTAGGCGACTGCCGCAGGATGATGGCCAGCCCTTGCCAAGTCGTCTCTGGCCACGTTCAGCTTAACACCTTCTGCAACCGCCAGCTGGAGCAGGGCACCAGCGCTGCCCGGAGTCTGCTTTCCACCACCTGTTACCCCAGCACTGGAGCCGGGCCAGGGACCGGCTGGGAGAGTCGGACTGGGTGGCTGCGCAGCCCCACCTCGCCCCAGCAGCTGAAGTCAAGCCCTACTATTAATATGCTCCTCTCTAGGAGGAGTCTGTACAGAAATCAACCTTTTCTGCAGGAGTCTAGTTCCAGGATTTCTTCCTCACGTTAGGCAGCTTCATTCCCAGTAAGCACCATGGGGGATTAACAAACGTGCTGGGGAGCAGAAGCTTTTCCTGCCTGCCACGGGCAAAAAAAATAAGAGTTTATTCCCTGCCAGACAACCAGCACGTCAGGCACGTGAACTATGAGCGTCATTCCTGGAAAAGCTGGGCACAGAGGTCTCATGTTTGAGCCCGAGACAGGCTGCACTACTGGATGAAGCCAGACACTGTTTACTCAGTTCAGGCACAGGAATTACACCCCTGGCACCCCAGGCAGGGGCTTGCAGCCTTGCTGGGCTCCATCCCTAGCCCACCCCACCCCATTTTGTGCTCCTGGGGCCTTCACTTACAGCCCCAGCATACTACTAGCTCCTTCTCAAAGCAAGAACATCTATTTATTGAGGCAGCAAGCAAAGTTTCTGTCCGATGTGTGGATTTCCCCAGCCACTGGCTAGTTCTGGGAAGTAACAAACCCAGGCAGCTCGCCTGCCCCAGTCCACATGTCCTCACCACAGCCTTTGCAAACCCTTTCAAAAAAAAAAAAAACCCAAATGATGTTTTAGGGAAGAGACAAAGTCTTCCAGACATTAAACTGGCTGCCCCTTTTCTCTGATCAAACACACCAGAGTTCATTAAAAGCTTCTTTGAAGGGTCACAGCCAGCAAGCTGCAAAGGGAGTCAGACCTGCAGAGACTCGGGCATCCAAAGCGCAGAGAGCTCTTTATCAAGTTCATAACTTCGGCGTGGAGACCCAGTGCTTGCTCCTTCATCTCCCTCCCCAGCACTGTGTACACAAGTCTAGGAGTAAACAGGAGCAAGGTGAAAGTCAGCCTTTCCTAGACAAAGGCACATGGAGCTGGGCCAGTCTGGGAGGTGGCAGAAGAGGGGGCAGAGGTGCAGACCTGTTAACTCTTTGCAGCCTGCAGGGACAGGTAAAAGCAAGTGGCTCCTGGGGCTTTTCTCAGGGTCTCTGTACTAGGGGACAGTCGTGTGGATCACCTTACGAGCAGTATTACACAAAACATCTTTCCCAGACTTGTGCTGTTACCTTGCACGACCACAACGCACATCCAGATCAACTTAACAAGAAAGAAAGGGCTCCTGGATGACATGAGCAGCTGCCTGCATGGCCCAGCCTTGGAGCCTGGTTATTAAGAGATCATTCTCGCAAAGCCACCACCCCTGGCCCTTGTGCTGTCCTGCATCATGGGCCAAAGAGCACCGAACCCACTGGGGCCTTTCCAGCTCAAGCATGCAAAGGTCTGTAAAACACCAAGCTCGAGAGAGGGGATTTCCATACAGTTTGCTTCCACCGAGCTCTTGCAGGAGCACATAAGCCAGGAAGGTTTTAAAGCTCACGCAAAGCGTGCGAAGGAGCCAGGGTTAGGAGCTGAGCTCACCTCAAAGCATGCCAGCCTTGAAGCACGCCAGCCCCCCAAAACCAGGGAAGTGGAAGAGCCATGCAGCGCTGGAAACAGGGTGGCTCAGGTTAGTGCGAGTCAGCCAAATAGAGCTGACCTCCGAGGGAGGGGGGCACACAGTGAGGTAACAGGCAAAGACAGCTCTACCTTCCCATCCTAATAAGCATTAAAAGAAAGTTACTAGAAGTGACATGAGCTTCCAGCAGAAGCAGCTCCTGCCAGACGAGTAAGGGAAGGGTCTATGTTTCCCCCCAAACCACCCTTTACTCCCTCCCCTCCCTCCAGGCTCCAGCTCCATGGAGGGAAAAAAAAAAAAAAGAAAAATACAAAAGTCACTTTTGTCCCGAGAGCAAAGCAAATATCGCTATTTCAATCTAGGTCACACCTAACTCCTTCAACACATCAGCCACAGTAACAAATCCACTTGTGCTAACTCCTCATGCCCACGCTTGGAGGGTACCATTTTAACTCCCTCTCATCCCCGGTCAGTCTGTCCCACATAATTCACAGCACACACGGCCCGCACTGGCCTCTGTGCCAAGGGACAGAAGTTAATCAGCTTCCATCCAGGCGCATGTGTGTGTTTAGCTGCATGACAGGCTCACCCCGAGGCTTCCAGACATGGTTAAATACTACTGTGCCTTTGCTCAACACTGTTCAAGCAGTCCTAGAGCAGGACACAGGCACAGCGGCTTTGGGCAAAGCCAGCCTTGCCCGTCTCCTCTCTGACAGCCGCTGTACAGCTGTGCTCCCATCACAATGAGCTGCAAAGGTAAATCCATGACACCTCGGAGGACTAAGGGGGAAATCAGAGACACAAGCAAAGACCAGGGCTTGCAGACAGCTCCTGGCTGGCAGCAGGGGATAGCACTGCATCTCCAGTACCCCAGGACCAGTTATTGCATGCTATCTCTTTGTGTGTCTTACCAAAGCGGGAAAAACCGTATTTATTTGTTGAATTGTGCTCAGAGGCAAGGAGCAGGGTCTTGCTTAGTAAGATAGAGCAAGAGCAACATGCAGGCTGATGAACTGTTCGGCTGGTAAAAGCATCATTCATTCAAGGTGACTTACGAGAAGCATCCCCAGTCCCTGTCCAAGCAGGTATCCGTCTCCCTGCAGCCACATAACCAGTCCCGTGTGCTCACACTCGGCAGCCCACGTGCTACGGGGGGCAGATGCAGTAACGCACCTCCAGCACTAACACAGCCTCAGCCCGGCTCACTCCCCCACTTGCCCCCGCTCCCCGGGTGATTCTTTAAGCTGTGTCGCCGCAAGCGGCTCTCCTGGGGGCTCATGCGGCAGCGGAGGCATAATCCCCGTGACAATTACACTGTAATCCCAGGCTCTGGAGAGCGACCCGCTGTCACGGGTGCCTTCCCTGCAGCAGGGATGAATCCTCCTGGGCTCTGCTTGCTCAAAATAGGCTTCCCTGCACTTACAAAGTCAAACCTCAGGTACCTTTTAACCCGCCTGGGTTTACTTACATACAGCCTGCTCTCTCTTCAGAGCACAAGGAACGCGCGTGCCTTTCAGGCCACGCCATAGAAGCAAGCAGGAGGAGGACAGAGAGATTACAAAGGAATGAATTCTTGTTTAACTGCTCTTGCCTGATTATCAACCAAGAGCAAAGCCATAAAGATTGAGTCCTTTGCCAGACAGGCACATGCTGGGATCTGTTTACTGCAATGCTGGCAAAATAGCTGCTCCAAATACTCAATGCCCAGCTCCAGAGACCTACAGAGCCTGAGCGGGAAGGGGGCTTGCTGCATCCCCCTCCAGCTAGAGGAGATAAAGCCCAGCAGGCAGTTGCAGAGGGCTGTGTGTCAATCACTTGCCCCGAAGCAAATAAAGATAAGGTTCAGAGGAGAACTGCAGGAGGGGAAAGCAGGAGCTCTCATGTGACTCAGGAGGAAAACAACTGCGGCAGAGACATTTCGTGCCCCTGAAAGGTTCTCCCGGTCATGGGCAGTGATACACACCTAGTTCATAAAGTGATTTTATTTTTTTATGGTATTTACAAACCTGATCATAAGTATTTCACACACTTCACAGTCCAGGGCTCAGTTCAGAATTTGGAGAACTCTATTCAAGGATAAAAAAGGAATTCAGTTTTTCTGAATCACGACACACTCTGAGTTGCCCTACTCTACACCAGGAAGTTCCTATTGCATCTTTGTCTGTGGAAGAAAAAAAGGATATAAAGGCCCCAGCAGAGCAGCTTTTCCATTGAGGATGATTTCTCATGCTGATACTTCAGGCTTGGGATATTTCATACATCACATTTCCCCCTCACACCAGGGAGAGGCCTGCCCTCCCTGCCCTTTCCTAGAATACAGCTACACCCCAATATTTCCCTGGACACGCATACAAGCAGAATTTCCACTTGGCAAGAAACACATGACGTCCATTTTGGGGATCTTTATGCTCCCTCATGCCAGAATGTTAGTAAAATTAAGCCAGGCAGACACCCAACTTCAAAGGGTGCCTTTCCTAGCTGGCTCACCGTGCAGCTAATCTCAGCTTGTTTGTACAGTCAAGATTCCCAGTGCTGCGCCCTACAAATGTTTCCCCTCCCACAATCAATTTTAATCTAATCAGAAGTAGTAGCCCAAAGATTTAGGCTTAGCCCAGGCGGTTGAGCTCTGAGAGCACGGTTATGCTATTTAGTTTTGCTCTCTTGGCAAAGCTACCAGCAAAAAATTGTAGCAGAGGAAGTTATCAGCACAAAAGCACTCGAGATGGAGTATCCGTGCCACTCCACTATCAGGCTATACCCGTGTAAGCATTTATTCAAACAAACATTTCAACAGCAGGGGTTTTCCTAGTTAGCTACAGCAGCAGAGGCTGGGTTTTCAGTGTGTGGGGTTTTTGTTTTCTTTTTTAATAGGAATAAAATTCCTGACTTGTGCAGAGGTTGCCTTGGCTTGTGCTCAGAAAGCAGCAGACACAGCATGTAGCATTAGGGATAATGCAGCTGTACTTTGGGAAACTTGTCACTCCTGGGAGTGTTTTCCTCTCCTGAAGAGTTCTGGACTCCCAGCCAGGCTTCCGCCCCTCTCCGAGCCGGGGCTGAGCAGCTGGCAGCAGTTTTCCAGCCCTCCCTGACCACTTCTCTGCACCCTCACTGTCACAGCCAGGAGCAGAGGGACCCAGCTTTTGTTTTGGTCACTCCTTCCCTGCCTCTGCAAAGCCCGCGCTCGGCTGGACTAGCAAGTCGTTCAGCAACCAACATGCAAGACCAACTCCTCATACTCAGCCTCAGGAAATTCAGAATTTGTGCCAAGAACAGCCCGCACATAAACAGTCTTCTGCAAGATCCTGGCTCCAGAGTCTGCTCCACTGCACACTGCGGATTTGCAATAAATATTTATCTCGCTGGGGAACAGAGTCTTCCAAGCAAAAGCTCCTGACATCAGTAAGGACTATAATTCCATTAGGGGGAGAGACTGCTAGAAGCTCCTCTGTTTTTAAAGGGGGACACTATCCCACAAAAGAAGCTTCTGCCACCCTCCTAGCACCACGCTGGTCAGCATCCGTCCCTCCACCCGTGGGTCCCACTCTTCTCCAGGCCAGGGCGGCAGCACCCCATGACGCCAGGCACCCTCCTTCCAGCCACGCTGCCCACACTCACCTCGCCTCATGCACCGAGATTTCTGGCTGCTGTGCAGGCCATTTCGGTGCAAGTCCAAGGCAGGTGCTTTCACAGTCATTAATGCACGTTAGCACTTCTTTTTATTGCTATAGTTTGACTGTAATGGCAGCTAAAGGGCAGGAGGCAGGGTTAGCCTCCCAGCAAGGTAAACAGGGCAAGGCCACGGCGCTTCGTATTCAAGTTTTACAAAGGACAGCAGCAGAGTTTTCGCTGTACTGTGGTGGAGACACCTTTTCCCCTTCAGCAGCTAAGGCAGAGCAACATCAGAAGACAGAAATCCTTCCCATGGCAGGCTTGGCTTTCCTTGACAGAACGCAATTTGTTTGAACAAGAAGAAACCTTGGTTTTGCTTGACGTGACACTAGCTGCGTGGGTAACAGGGCTATGGGTCTCCCAGTCTCCTTCCCACCCCAAGGAGTGTCTCGCTGAGATTTTAATTAACTGCTTTGATTTTTAAGTTATCCCAATAATTTGTCTAACAAGAGCCACTTGGCATTTTATAAGCAGAGTCTCAGCCTCAAAGGATTGAAGGATGAAACCGACAAGAGTGTGTATTTCCAGGAAAAAAAAAAAGAAAAAAAGACTTTTACAAGAAGTGTATTTTTGAAGTCAGCCAGCCTTCAGCAACTGAGAGGGACGTAGCTACATCTTGCGTGTTTTACCCTCCTACGCTGACATTTTCTCCAGATTCAGAGTTAAGTCTTTAACCCCCTCTTTTGAGACTTTCCACTCCTTTAGCTTGCTTTGAATACTTTCAGTCATTTCAGATAATACTGCTGCTTTCCTCTCTCCCCCATGCAACTCATTTCCAGCTGTATCTGTCTGAAAACACAACAACCACAGAGCTGCCAGAGCAAGTTAGTGGCTGCTCAAGACAAGGCCGTTTTCTGATCTGCCTTTGCCAACACCAACTCGGCTACTGGCAGCAATCATGCGTCGGAGTCCCGTAGCTTTTTGCCCACCATAGCCACAACTCACGGCAGGTTAGACAAGAGGCAGCAGTGAAGGTACTCAGTGTGGAGGGCAGCACGGGCCACCTGCCGAGCAGCACTAGTTTTGCTTCTCTTCCCCCATAAGAAGAGATCCACCTCTGTGCTGCAGCGCCTCGGAAGCCTGAGTCATTGCTTCGGGTAAGGGGCCAGGGCCGTTACTCAGAGGGTGACAGCAGTGGCTCCAGGAGCTGCCGGGCCAGGCAAATGCCAGAAACCCTGAGTCAGAGCATGACTCCTGCGAGTCAGGGCTGATGGTGATACACAGCAGACCTGGTCAGAGGCAGCAGCATTTACTGGACAACCATCCAGGCACACGCTCAAAAACATTAAAAAAAAAAAAGTCTGAACTAATCTAGAAATACAGCTGTAACAGCTCATTAACATAGGATCTTTTATAGCCCCTCCGAGCAGTAGGCATATTGCAAGTTAAACTCTTTAACTAGGCTGCCCTGTCTGTTCAGAGCCACCAAGTCCAGTCTCATCACAAGAGTCTCATTCTAGTGCAAATCATTTGAATCCTTAATCTAAAGCATTTGCATTCCACCGAGTCTCAAACAAACAGCCACACATGCTCAGCAACGGCAGCCGGCAGGTCAGGCGTGTGCAGGGTTTGTCCCCACCGGTTTTGTAGTGCTTCAACTACATTAGCTTCTACTCGGAGGCTGTAAAAGCAGCACAACCCTGCTGTTGTTACAGGGCATAAAGGAACAAGCTGTACCGAGTGGAGGGGGAGAATGCAGCTGCAAGGATCTAAGAGCAGGCTGAAGAGGATAAATGTTAACTCAAGAGCAAGGAAGTGTTTGAAAGACAGACATTCCATTTCATCTAGTTGAAAAGATAACTGGGGAGTTCTGCGGGATCCACAAGCCACAATAACTTAATCAAGTAATCTTACGAGTCAACTGAAGTCACTTATATTGCAGACTGTAGAACCACAGTTACCATGCTTCCCCTTGTTGGTACAGTCACTACCACCAAATTTAAGAAAAAAGAAGAAGTTGGTTTTAAAGACAAAGCCCATCAATTTTGAGGAAGAACAACTTAACACACACAAAATGCAATACAACTTACAGCCAGCCAAGTGGATTCAAACAGCCAGCACATTTTCAACAGAGCATTTACCAGCACCAGAGTCAGAGGGAAGGGAAAAGTAGCTGCAGGAGCTGTACTGAAGTCTGCGTGCCAACCAGCCAGCCAGGGTCCCTCCTCTCCATCGTCACTCCGAAAGTCAAGTTAGCAGCTTCCAGCTTGTGGTGGAAGCGGGACTCAAGTGTATGGAGAAGGCAGTAAGCCACCACAGGAAAACCACGGCAAGGTCACATTAGGCTCCACTTCAGACATTTGAGAGCAGCAAACAGCCTCCCCACCTCAACCATTCAGACAGCTCAAGGCAACAGTAAAGCCATTAATAAGAGGCTTGGAGGGGAGCGGAAGACACATAGGAAAAAACATTTTCACAGTTGTTGGACTGGATGTAGGCCTTTGCAGGACCTCAAAGTGCCAGGGACTTGGGACACAACAACAGGAGGGGCAGGAAAGAGAGCAATCACCTTGGCTAACAGCCTCAACTTCCTAGAGTGAATAGGTCTCTGGTACCATGAGTCTGAAAAGTACCAAGATCAGCCCCGACTTCCCTCTTGCGTAAGCTGTTTGGAAAACTCTGAACAACAAGAAAGTGCTCTCCAGCGTGGGAGCTGGCAGGCGCTTAGGACCGACGAGAACTGGGCAGCAAGCGCTTTTTCCCAAGCACCGTGGGGTGACTGCTCCCACCCGCGTGGGTACCTCCACGTCTAGCATGGACAAGGTGCTGGGCTGCAGGGGGACCGTGCACCCCCAAACTTCTACCCCATGAGTTGTGCATGCAGTTCGACGAGGTACGAGGTGCTAGAGAGGCTATTTCTTTCTACACGTTACACACTTTTCAACCTGACAGCAAGCTCTAGGTTTGGCTACCAGAAGTCACAGGCTCCTTTTCTTCAGGACTAAGGGACATCATCTTAGACACTGTAATTTTGCTGCTCTGCGTTTTAGGGAGGCTGAAGCAAAGCAAGGATTTGCTCTACACGTTCAGCTGCCCCATGAGTTTGCCAAGTCAGAAGGTAAAATAAAGTAAAACGTGCAGATAGCAATGTCTTGATTTGATTGGGAGGGACAGATGAGAAACTGGGCAAAGAGCAGAAAGAACAGGCCTCGGGGATCAATGGCAGCAGGACAAGCCAAACCGGTTTTAACATTAATAATGCTGCACTACTTTCCAAACACAGCTATCATCAACAAGACACCAGCTTTGCCAATCAGGAGGCCTCCAAGCATGATTGCTTTAAACCAGCAAACAGAGCTCACAAACAGCACGAAGCCTCCCCCCTCTCCCTGAGCAATCCTCTGCCAGCAGCTTCTGGGTTGGATTTCTGCTCGCCTGCACCGCTGGGGTCGCACACACACGATGTGGTGCTGCGCAGAGGCTTTTTCTGCTTACTTCAAGGCAGAAAAGTAGGGCTGCTACAACAAGCTTGCAGCCCGTTAGCACTGCTACGGCCCTGCTGGGCTCATGGAGCCCTCCTGCAGCTCAAACACAGGAGCAGCCCAAGCCCGCAGCGGGCAGACACCTCTGCTGCAGGGGAATACCCCTCGCTTGCCTCCTGTGCTGCCAGGGGCACTTTTAGAGGCTAAAAGCACAGGGAGAGCTCAAGGATGCTACTCTGCCCAAGCAAGGCAGACCTCAAGTCCCTCACCGGCTCCACTGATCCCATGCCTTGGCTGCAGCGGTGGCTCTCTGCCCCTCCCCAGCTGCAGGTCCCTAAAGCATCTTCTGCAGGAACCCCATCCTCACACAGCACAAGCAGAAGGGAGCACTCTGCCCGCACAGCCTTTGCTTTCTAAAGCACTCTACCGGAGAGGGCCGGGGACCACCGGGAGACATCAGGCTTCAGCTCCAACCTCCCCCCACCCCACGGGAACACAACGATGTTCTCACACAAAGCTGCCGGGCTGTTGTAACACAACCCACACACAGCCTAAGCACCAACGTCACACTTCGGCACTTCAGTAATATTCCCCACCCTCTTACACATCCAGGATTGCTTCACGTGGAGAAATCCCATCTATGCCAGAAAGCCATGCAAGGGGGAAGGAGCCAAGGAATTTTTGTTTGTACAGGCTCGGGGAAATATTCAAGCACCGAATCACTCTCAAAAGCCATGCTCTTACATAAGCACAAGAAATACAATCCCTGTCTTGTTAAGAAACAGCTACCTGTCTTCACCCTCCCCGCACAGAAAAAACTTAGAGCCACATGCTGTGCAGCCCTGCACGTTTTGCGTGTGCTATTAAAAACTCTATGGGAGGAGCACCAGCAGAACTCTCCCAAACCATGCGTCATCCTCATCTCCTCCCCAGCAGCCTGTAACCCAAACAATTTGTTTGGATAAGGCTTTATAGTAGGCCAGTGTTACTTCTCAAGCATACACTCCATCTTAGGTAGCTTAAAAGATACGGACAAATAATCCGTGTAAGTTCTATATAAGGAATTACAGAATACATCTGTGCAAAATTTGTTGTCTTTGCAGAAATCCGATGCTTGCAGACCACTCAGTTCCCTAGGGACACCAAGTTGCATTTCATACCAAACATGGTCAATGCAACTTCCAGATGCTGTCTGCCCCAAAGATTTGCCCTACTAGTTTGGGCCAGTTCTCAAACGAGCAATTCACGTGCTTAATAGCAGGAGATAAAGACACCAGATCAGAGTGAAGTGGATTTGGGCTGGTTGGTCTTAGCAGAAAGTAGCTCACAATTACTACAGAGGCTCTCTGTGGGAGTTTCCTACTCTACCACCAGCAACCCCCCCAGCCCCGTGTCCCTGTTAGAAAGCAACCAAGCAGCAGAGACTTACCAGTTCTGATCCGCCCACCCAGCCTCCAGTCCAGAAGAAAGCAATGTGGATGACTCAACCTAGTTGTGAGACCCCCTGATCTCCTGCAGTTCCCTTAATCTCAGCAGCTCTTTCAGACTAGCAGAGGAATCTGCCCTGACTGCACTATCAGCAAGACGGACACACGCACAACACAAACAGCAGGGAAGGCTCTGCTTCACCACAAAGATCCACAGCTTGAAGCACCCAAACTGTTTCACCTCATATATTTAAGAGACTCTTAAACCCTCCATGGTAGTGAATTGTTTTTCATTCCCATGTGGAAGCAAGGAAGGTTTGGTACACGCAGAAAGACACCAGGTACCGGCATAACCAAACTTAGGTAATACTGCAAAGCCTACCCAGGTGCCGTAATGCAATGCATGTATTTAACCCATCACACATTCACAATAAAAGAAGGACTAAAGGACTTAAGTCCATGACCAGCAGTGGGAGATCAAAGCCGTAAATGCAGAGCAGTTCGTTTCTATCACATACCCTTGTACCATGTACTGCTCTAATTCCACCGAGCCCGATTACAGAAGAGCAAGGTGAGGCTCACCAGCACGCAGGGGGAAATAAGGGATACGTGAGGAGCGCTACAGCCACCAGGGCAGCTAATGACAGGGCAAGGGGTCTACACGGGGCACGACCGGGCCAGGACGACACTGCTTTGGCATCAAACGGAGGAAGCAGCGTGCAAGCCAGGAAAGAGGCAGGGGAACCGGAGGAAGGAACGGGAACTGCCCTACTGCCATTAACCCATTTTGCCCCCCCTTCCTCAGAGAAGGACAGATGGCTGCGAGCAGATCCCCGGGCGGGCACCGGTGGCATCAGCTCTCGGGCGAGCGGGACCCGCAGCAAGCGCTCCCCCGGCCGACGGCCGTGCCAAGACACCTCGGTACCGGGAGCACCCTTCCCCACCGGGACGCGGAGTCGGGGGGGAGACCCTCTCCTCTCTCCCACGGCGCGGCGGGACTCACCGACTCGGCGGCGGCGGCTTGCAGGAGGAGGCCGAGCAGCAGGGCGGCGCGGAGCACCGGCGGGACGCGGGGCAGCAGCATGGCCGGGCTGTGCTGGCTGAACGGAACGGCTCAGCGGGTGGCAGAACGGGCTCTGGCCGCCCCTCGCCTCCGCCGCGGCTCTTATAGGGACGGTACAGCCCCCGCGGGGGCGGAGCGCCGCTGTCGCCCGCCCCGTCGGGAATGCCCGCGGC
>VFFE01007670.1:1961800-2114100 GCA_008921705.1 Burhinus oedicnemus | reverse complement strand
TTCGGGGGGGGGGGGGAGCGCGGAATAAGTATTTGCAACGAATAATTTAATTTCTCTGCACCGGGATGCGATGTAAAAATTAATCCCCAGTAGAAAAGCGGCGAGGCTTAATGACAGCCCCTTCTCCCGCGGGGTTTGGCCCTGCGTGGGGAGGCAGGAGCACGGCCGCGGGTGGGATAAATGTCCTGCGTGGGTGGGTGCTATACCTCAGCAGCACCACATCTGTCATAAATGACTCATTCGCAAAACCGAAACAACCCAAGGACGTCCTCTCCCGCCGGTGCGCGTCCCCTCCGCGCCCGCGGTGTCGGCTCCAGCCCGGCCGGCGGAGCCCGTCCCGCCCCGGGAGCCCCGCGGCGGGGAGCGAAGCCGCCGGCACGGCGGGAGCCGGCCGCGGGCACCGCGTGGGACAAAGCGCAGGCGCGGAGGGGGCCGCCCGCGGAAGCTGCTCGCAGCTGGGAGCCGCGGGGGGGGCGGCGGAGGCGCCGGGGCAGCGGCACTGCAGCCCCCGCCTGCATCCACACGTTTAACACCCACCCGTGTGCACACCCACCCGTGTGCACCCACCACCGACATGTGCACACCCACCTGTGTTCCCCCTCCCGTGCTGGCACTCTCCAACATCCACTCGTGCACCCACGCACCCTCCCACGTGTGTGCCTGCTCCCGTGTGCGTACAGACACTCGGGTGCACTGTCCCTCACATATGCACACACATCCCTGTCTGCGCACCCGTGTGCACACGCCCATCCCTGTGTGCACACGCCCACTCACGTGTGGACATTCAGCCGTGTGCGCACACCCACTCACATGTAGACATACACCCATGTGCACACACTCCGAGCCATGTGAACACTCCCACAGCGCTGTGTGCACACACCCATCCACATATCCACGCCCTACCCACGCGTGCACCACCCACACGTATCAGTGACACCCACACGCGTACACACGGGCCTCCCCCACACGTGTCCGGGGGCAGGAAGCCGGGTGCTCAGGAGCGGCATGTGAGCGGGTCCCGTCCATCCCTTCATTAGGTGATGGCTGAGGCAGGGGGGCGCTGGACACCGGGAAAACTGCAAAAAAACCCCCAACCCCCTATTTTTTTTTTGGGGGGGGGGGGAAAGTGAGGTAGTTTTTTGTTTTTCTGCAAGATATTGCAATGGTTTTCCTGCATAACACTGAGAAAAAAAAAATTGGAAAAAGAAAAAGCACACCGATTTGGAAAGGGGCTGCCAGGCTCCCCTCTGCTGCTCCTGTCGGCCCTCCCCGGGTCGAGGGGGGGAGCCCGGGGGCAGCGCTGCCTCCAGGGGGTACCGAGGTGACCCCATTGCCCCCCCCAGCCCCCTGCCCTCCCACTGGGTCCCCACTGAGGCCCGGCCACCTCGTCCCTATGGCTGCAGTGTGTGTATGTGGGTGCAAACCCGGCCCTTTTCGGTATTCCTTGCCCCCCCTCCCTCTGCGCCATCTTCAAGCCCAAATCCGTCTCGCCCACCTGGCCAATGCAAAAGGTAGGGACCGGGGACAGGATTTACATACAGGGCTCCCTTTGCTTACCCGCTTTGCATTCAGGCACTGAACAAATATTTTCATTGCCTGGGGACTGTACCGGTTGCGGCTGGGCCAACGGAAGAGGAACCGCCAACCCCTTGGATGGGGCGTGTGTGATTTTGGGAGGGTGGCTGGGCCCTGTGGCGGGGCAGCGGGTGCCTGCCTGCAGGGATAAGGGGTCGGGGGGCCTGTCCCACACCCACCGCCTTGGTGAAATTCTGAGCGAGGGACCTTTCACCTCTCATTAGTGATGCCATCAGTGGCTTGGCAGAGCGGCGCTGAGGTCATGTTACATATGGCACACAGTCTGTTCAGCGCCGGCAACGCCAGCTTTGAAATTTTAGAGAGGGGAAAGGTCACCTTGCGTAAGCCGAGGTCTGGGGGTCCTCTGCTCTGTCTGCGCCCTGGGTGGGTCTCCATATGCCTCCATCGTCGTCTCTGTCTGGCCCTGAGAGATGCTCAGCCCGTCTTCTGCCTCCTGAATTTGCAGGGAATCCCTTAAATGAAGGGAATACTTTCACACTGCCTTTTCCTTTTCCCTTACAGAACACCTCTCCCAGCACTGCTTTTTCTTTTTTCTTGTTTCTCTTCCTAGCATAAATCTGTCTCTAATGACTGATTATTTTTTCAAACAACATACAACGCAGCTTTCCAGGAGAAAATGAGTTGTCTCTGTTTATCAGCAGATCTGCCCAGATGGATAAGTTTACCTTTCTCAGACCTGGGTATTTAATTTCATAGGCCTTCAAAAGTGTTGTGCTTCCATGGTGATTAAAACTTGTCGCTGCTGAATCTTGCTGGGGTATTTCAGGTTTCATGCCACTGGATCTGAGAAAAGCACATCTGTACACTCATATTTCTTTCATCTGAAGAGCCAAAAAAAAGCAAACCCAGTATATTTTGTGTTTGGAAATATATGACACGCTATGTCAAATTAATTACTAGTGTAATTCACTTTGTTGAATTTTGGTAGGACCCTGTCGGGGCTTCATTTGGAATGATTTGGAGATGGTGACCGCAGGGAAGAAGTTACCATTTTCCCGTGGATGGTGGTTGACAGTGTAAGTTCATGCCCCTTCTCAGCCCCGCTGTAGAATCTTATTTTGCAAACTTCATTTTTTAAATACATGGGGCCTGGTTCTTAAGCTCTTGAAGTAACTTGGATGAGAGTTTCTGGCATGCAGCTGCTGCAGAGACATCTTCAAAAGGACAGTTTGCTTCTACGCAGGTCATCGCTAAAAAGGCTCTAAATGAAATAGATGCTTATCTTGAGAATCCCTGAGAAGCTGGAGCTGACCCAACATGCGGTGCGGATCCAGGATACACCTTTCTGCCTGCTCCAGCGAGGCATCCAAACAGCCACATTAAAGGGAGCTTGTTCTGATCTCCTACTAATAGGGCTACTTGCGTGGATTTTAATTTTTAAATAGGAATAGGCTTCCACTGCCTATCAAAGAGAGGGGTGGGGAGCGGAGGTATGAGACGGCTTATTTTCAGAAATGGAGATGCTGAGATCCGTCATTGGTTTTTGTCACAAATGACGTTTTCATAGCATGGGGCTAAACTGCGCTCTTAGTTATTGAGTGCAAATCTGTCGATTTAAATGGAGCTCATTGCAAGTGGGAACGGGATTTAGCCATAATTTTCCACTGCTGTCTAATCACTGGAGTCTGAAGAAAGCAACATATGTATAATGGTAGCTGAGATGCAGGAGGGGTAGAGGCTTTCTACCAATGAGAAGCACATTAAATAATTAATTCCCAATTGCCTTTCTACATTAGTGCTTTCAGCTAAAAAAGCCGGTCGGCTTTGTAAGGCCCCAGGCAATGAAACATTTGGTGCATTGTCAGTCCAAAAGTGGAGGTAATAGATATCCAGGGTGAGCTGGAAAAGTGCTACTCTCCATCCTGCCATTTGCATATTCCAGCTGCGCAGCCTCATTCCTCATCCCCTCCTTTGCCTTGCTTAAGTTTGACAGGACAACATCTCTTGCGAGGTGGCTGCTGAGGAAGCCAAAAGTGTATTTATTTTACTGAAACCAGGGGAACTTAATGTTTGAGTCTAAAAATGGAGTATATAAAAGTTGGTTTCACTTTTATCAGCAGACCAAATCTGATGGGTTAATAAGGAAAGGAATGAATTTCCCCCTCCTTTCCCACTTGCCCCCCTTACCCCACCTGCAGGTCCCCCAAGCTCAGCCTGTCATCTCTCAGGTCAGGTTGGGATCTTTTGGGCTCATACATCATTCGCAATAAAGATCTTGCCATGAGAAATGAGTTAACAACCTTTTGATGTGCGAGTCATCAGAGACTGCTCCGCTCGCTTTCTGAGGTAAATATACATGTGTGTGTGTATAAAGCTGAAGAAGAAATGGAAGCGTCGGAATAAATCGCCTGGGGAGGTGGGAGATTCTGTTAAAAACAGGTCTAGACAAACATCTGTCAGAAAATACCGGCATCTATTTGATCCTGTCTTGGAGCTGGGGAAAAGACTGAATGGTGTTGCGGAGTCCTTTCCAGCCCTGAGAGACCATAGATATATGCATATATATGTGCGTCTGTGTGCAGGTGTATATATTTATGTGTGTGTATATACATATATATATATATTTCCAAACTTTCTGTGACAAGCTCTTGGCCTCCATGATACTTTGTGGCAGTGAATCCTGTAGGCTGATCACACACAGGTTTGCTGCCTCTCGGTTTCATTAAATTTGAGTTTCAGTTCCATTTAATGTCCTTTGTGCCTCAAGTGGATGGGATCACAGTCTCTAATCTACCAGCTGTATTTTTCTCCCCTTCCCTTTTCTTCAGCTCTTTTCATACCAAGTGAAGTCCCTTCAATTCTGGGGGCTTTTTGGCTATTCCGCTTACTCCCAAAGTGCATCTGTGAGCCCACTTGAGGTTACACTTCTTGACATAAGGTAACGATAGTAGAAACTTATCTTTCTTAGTAGATGCAATAGATGGGTGCCTGGAGAAGCTGCCTGGCTGAGCAAGAGGATGTCATGAAAGATTTGTGGGTTTTTTTTTTATTATTATTTTTGTACACAATCACTTTCCAAAACATCCCCATGCTTTAAAGACAACGTGTTCGTGGCCACTGCTGGTGCCCCTGTAACTTCTTTCCAGGCAGGACCGCTGGAGCTGCAGGCTGCGTTTGAAGAGTGCGTTGGCAGCTTACTTGTGTTTATGCATGGAGGACAGGGAGTTACCAAGGGCTAGGACATGTGGTCCTTTACACAGGAGCCCATTTAAAATTCTTCAATCAAAATTCATTTGGAAGTAAGTTTTATCACTGTGACACATGGAGGTTCCCCTAAAGACAGGGTCCTGTGCAACTCAACATTGGAGATAGCGGAGAGGCTGTTCCATGACAGAAAGGTTACACTCCAGGTAGGTGAAAAAGGGTTTTGCAGAGCTGGTCTGAAGGACACTCTCTGTCACAAGCCCCAGAGCACACCTACACCAGGCGATGCTGATATTCCCTGCGACACCACCACCTCCCAGAAGCTGTGCCCCTGGACCATGAAGCACCACTGCACCTCCCTGGCGAGTGCTGGGTAGAAGCCCAAGATACTGCAGTGAGTTGCAAGAATCAACACCAAACTTTGTAGTGGAAACTGAACACTGAATTTCTGAAGCCAAATGCTGAGACGAGCCAGGCTGGAAAACTCATTGTCATCTGGGCTTTTAACCCCAATACTAGACTTCATGAGGCTTATGAGGTGACTTCTCTTGACTGTCCATCTTACCCTTCCAAAAGGTCTTTGTCCCCCCCATAGCAAAGGCACGAGAATTAAGTCTAGCAGCTGCATTTGTAACCTGGCGTACTAGCTGAAATCACCAGTTACTGCAGAGTAAATTAGTACACTAGGACGTACTCTGTGATGAACATGGAGAGGACACATCACTACCTCTGCTGAGACCATGACAAGGCAGCAGCCTCCAGCCTGGGGACAGTCAGTAAGCCCTGACACCATCCCAGCACAAGCAGCCGGAGCTTGCGAGTCCTCAGGCAGGGTCTGAAGAGTAGCTGAGAGTTAATTTCACCTTTCAGACATACCCTCCTGGTAGACAGTGAGCTAAGTTCTCCTGCGTGTTCATTCAAGGACTGCGAGCAAGAAGAAGGTGGCTTATGAGCAGCTTGGGTAAGCAGGGTGTACAAAACGAGCAGGGCTCTTCCAGGGTGTGCTACACCTCAGCTCGTGCTGGGATGTGATACAGGTTTCGACGTCAGGAGAAGGAACTTGTTGCAAGCTAGCCTCTGGCAGAGCTTGGTTAGGCAGCCCAGTAAAGGCAGAGGCAAGAGTCCTCTATGCGACTGTCCCCTATCAACACGTCTGAGAGGAAAGAGCTGTTTAAGGGGAAGGACAAAACGGGCGCAGGACAGACGAGCGCGGGCTGGCTGTGAGCATACATGAGCTGGACGTTGGAACAGGATCTCCAGCCAGCAGTACGTGATGCTCTGCAACAAGGGCAATAAAAATCTCCCTAATTTTACAAAGGAGCTCGGTGCGTGTATGAAGGGGCTGAGATGGGGTGTTCCCCTGCTCTAACCCTTAGTATTTAAGCCATCGCTTTTCATGAGGTCTGCCTGCACGGGGTCGGGCAGGCACGACACTGAAGGCAGAACTTCCCGGCCAGCAAGTCCTTATTTCCCCTTCCAGAAGTGGCACGTTTGAATACACCAGAGGCGTCATCCATGTCAGATGGTCTTTCGGGGGGAAGGCAGAGGAGGAAGGGAGGGGGGGGTCTTCCCCCCATTTTGTTTTCAACATTCCTTTTGCTGGTGAACCATTACCGTTGTGGCTGAGGCGGTTTGTCTGATGCCTTTTGGGTTTGTACTGCAGCCAGCACTTCTGATTCTGTCTGGCCACATATTGTATTTGGCTGGTTGGCTCTCTAAAAATTCCTCTTTTTTGGGGCTTTTTTTTTTTCTCTGCGTCATTTTAATAACTCAGAACAGGCACCTTTACAAAGAGATTAAAGGTCTAAAAACAAACATCTGCTTCATAGGCAAGCTTTAACACAGGTAACAAGTAAGAACCCCTTGTAAAAGAGAATTTGGGGAGAATTTCTTGAGTGAAGGTAATACTGTTAAAATATTTCTTCCACAACACTGAGGAACTACAAACAATTCCTGAGCTAATGTTCATGCAAACCAGCAGGAATTATTCAGGTAATTAAAAACTTACAACCATTTTAGGAGAAACTAGGAGAGACTGAAGCTATACTGACCTTGAGAAGTTTCTACAGCGAAGAGAGACAATCCATACACTTTTGGATGGGGAGTGGATGCGGTTCTGCTACGGGGAAGGAAAGAGAGGAGCCCCAAATCCTTTAAGCTATTTGCCTAACCCTCTAGTAGAAAAACCTGTAGTCGGGGCTGTGCTGGACCTGGCTCGGCACCACAGGCCCGGCCTTTTTATTGAGCTTAGTGGAAGCACTTCAGAGCCTTGCTTGGCCCTGGGACAAGGTGGGAGCTGGATGGTCGTGTTTGTGGAGCCAACAGACTCATGCAAGGAGCAGGAAGCCCTTGGCAGGGAGATCAGGAGTGGGCTTGTCCTACTGTGGACTTTTGTAAATGAATTTTTAACTCAAATCCCTTCCTTTTGGCTATTTAGAGTGGATTTTTTTCCTTCCCTCACCTGAGAGGATTTTCGGGGGGGATACAGTTCCCACATTCTCCCATTCTCCATTTAAACTGTCTGGCTAGTGAGTCTGGGGAGCTGCTCACCTGAGGGGAGTCTTTGCCTCTTGCATCCATCCTCTCCTGCCTGGCACATGCGGTGGGATGCGCTAGCACGTGTGGGATGCCTGCCAGGGGAGGTCAGGAGTGACCACAGCACAGAGCCCTTCCCAAGGGCTGGTTTTGGCAAATGCCAGCCTGGCCCAAGGGCATGGAAAACTCCTTTCTCCGAGGTAACAGCGTGGGTCCTGGTCGCATGAAGACGGCTCGGTGTGGAGCTGGTGCGCTGTGGGACAGGCTGAGGCTGCGCTTGTGCCAAAAGGTGCTCAGTTACAAGGAGTCCGGGACGGTGATGAAATGAAGCATAGGCGGACAGCAGCGTGGAGGGGGATTAGCTAATTAATGCACAGCTTGATGAGGAAGTTGGAGCCAGGCATGCGAGCCCTGCTTTCCTCCTCTCCTGTTCCTGGTGCTGACCTCTCTCGCCGTGACTGCGATGGAGGAAGCTGCTGGAGTCCACTATAGGAAAAGTAAATATTGTCATTTCAAATAAAGAATGGTTTATTCTAGAGCAGAACAGAAGGTGCCTTCTCTTTAAGAGGCCACACTGAGCTCGGGGCGGACTGTAACCCCCACAGCTGGGCTACAGCGAGGCAAGTCCTGGTGCCAGGCATGACACCTTAAACCCAGAGGTGACAGGGGGATGTTGTGTGCGGCTGGCGTGAACATGTCCAGTGGCTTCAGAGACTGTCCATCACCTCCTTCCCACAGGCAGGTCCTTTCCTTGTGCTTGGGCTCGGTTTTGAGCAAGGTGCCCAGGACAGGATGGAGTCACTGCAGTGTCGATGGGAGCAGTGTGGGGCACATGTGAGCAGGAGAAAGCGCAGAAGCCAGCGATGCCGAGGGAGAGGAAGGGTTGCGGGCTCTGTCCTTCCCCACTGAAGCTCTGCATCCCTTTGTATAATCCCTTTAGCTTCAATGGCACCGTGCTGATTAACAGCACTAATGCTTTGATCCAGAACATGTTGGACCATGGGACATGAATTAAAATATGAGAGATGACTGTAAAGCACAAGTTTCCATTCCTGGCCAGCTATTTCGTGAAGACGTGACTGCAACCAGGTGCGAAGATCTTGCAGGAGATGAGGGAAAACCAAGCCACTCTAAACAGATTTGTTAGAATGTGAATAGGAGTGCGGCAGCGTAAGTGCTATTAATAGGATTTACAGAGATTAGTAAACTAATCTGTGCATTTCAGATTGGATTTCATATTATGGAAAAGAAAATTAAGCCACATACCATGCAGACTTTCCAGACAGTGATTTGTGAGTGTCATCTATTTGATGGTGGAAGTGGCTGCTCAGAAAAGATGTGGCAGCTCCATCGGGTGGGTTGGTGACAGCCACTGGGAACCCAGGAGGGAAGAACATATTGTAGGGTGCAGAGATGTATGGGCGGATTTGGGGGGCAGACAATGAAAGGAGCAGCACCGCAGTCTGTGCAAGCAATGGCTCCTAAAATGCGCTACCAGGCAGCAAGGCAGTGTCCAGGCTTGGCTCCATCACCACTGGTGCAGAGTGATCCTCCTGACTCAGCTAAAATGAATGAGGAAGAGAGATGCGAAGACGAAAGGCTCATAAATATCTTTCCCTTCTCTGCACGTGGCCTGGAGAGGAGCAAATTTGGCAAATGTTATTGAAGTGGGAAGGAAAAGGCCTCTTCAAAGGGGACGGCCAGCAGAATGCTATTGCTGTGCCCTGGTCACGCTCTTTCCTGGTGCCAGCGTACCAGAGGTGGGCAGGAATAGGGAGGTGGGCGGCATTAGCACAGCTTATGGAGGGACTGAGCACCCAGGCCAATTTTGAGAACGCATCTGGGTAAGGGGTAGGTTTAGTAGCACCCTAACAACGCACTATATATATTATATATATTTTATGTACATATGATATATATATATATATATAATCTGTTCTGTCAGTAGGGTCTACCCTCAATATTTTGACTGTGCCATCCCATCTGGGTGAATCGCGGACCGGCTGTACCTCTCCCCACGAGGGAGGGAAGTGCTAGTACTGCCATTGTACAGATGGGGAGATGGAAATCCAGATGTTTAGGAACTGGATTTTTGGTTCCCAGTGGTTAACATCAGCTAATCTTGGGAGATAAGTTACAGTTTAAGTTGCCTCTGAGTCAGGATTGAAAAATAAAGGATAACTCATCTTTCTTTTTGTGCTCCCTCTTATTTTGCAAAAATACAAGTGCTTGGAACATTTCAACCCCCATTATAGTCAGGGCCAGAGGAAAAACATCATTACCCCTTCAAATCACTGTTTTAGGCCAAAGCTTTAAAACTCAGACCAAGCTGAGCAGGCCAGTGATTTTTCTTCTTGCGGCACCTTGTTATGTTGCAGCAAATAAAAATCCCAAAGTTGATTTGGTTTGTCTGGGAGGACAAACACTCAGAGTTTTCCTGGGCCAGGGGTGAAGGTGGTAGCTAATACAAGGCACGTGATGAAGGTTTCTCTCCCTATTAGCCTGCCCCCTTTCCCACAGTCCTTGAGGTTCTTCTCTTTGCTATCAGTGATAACCCAGCTGACAACCATTTGTTACAACGGGGAGCCATTTGCCTGTGACAATTATGGCTACACTGAAACACAGGTCTGTTTGCAGACGTGTATTTAAGTGTGGTGTTGAACTGGGGCCTTGAGTAACCTGGCATGGGACTGCTTGTGCTGCTAGTCTTGGTGGGAGCTGTCAGGCATAGGATGCTCTGGAAATCCTGCCTGAGTTACACAGGGATGTAGAAAGAATTTGCTTGAATTCCTTAAAAATAAAACTGGTCTTACAAAGGCTGATTTTAAGAAAGACATTTGTATGCTATTTTTGGGGGTTTATTGTTAGATCAGTGAAATGTCTCTTAGCTTGAGTTACACAGAGTGTTTTTTAAAAAAATCAGCTATTACCTTTAATGATTAGACTGCAATATTCTAGTATATTAACCCAGAAGCTGAATTTTAAGTTTATGGAAATTTGGATCCAAAGGCAGCTTCAACAAATATTCTTGTGAATTTGTAGACCATTTCTTTATTTTATTTCTAAAATGGTGCCTTTTTGATATCCTGTTTGTCCTCTTGAAGGGTCTTGTTTGCACACAGTGTTATCAGACCCAAAGGTTTGGAAAGCATGAAGCTGGCCCTGAAATCATGACACCAACTTTGAGATAAAATGCTTATATACAGTTAGACAGATAAATGTGATATACCCATATGTATACGTATTCTGGTTTGGAGACCTTCAGCACCTCCAGATTGTTTATTTTTTTCTTAAAACCAGGAACTTCGGAATGAAGTTGAGCAGGAAGCTGTGGCCATAACCCCCCTGCTTACTTCCCCTCTCTCGCCAGCTACTAAATATTGCAAAGCTTATAAATAGTGAAAGTTGGCAAATCAGAACATTGCTTAAGTTTAAGATGGAGACCTGGGGCCAGGAGATTTCGATCCTGTATTACCTGGAATATATCATTGCTGACAGACTCCCTGGGATTCGGTTTCTACCAGCTATAAAGTGGGATTCTCAAATTATGTCATGCCAGCCTAGTTGCCTTTGATGACATGATACACTGTTTGGAAAAGGAAGAGCCATTAGATGTGACACAACTTGGCACCCGTCAGCCTTTTGATGCTGTTCCATGCCCTAAGGAACTGAGGAAATGCGATCTGGGCAAAGCCCCTGTAGGATGGGTGGGAAATTGTTCTGAAACAGTGATTATCTTGTGGTTCCAGATCAAAATACCACAATGTCTTGAGCAAGGGTTTCTACTCAGCACAGTGCTAGTCAGTATTTTCAGGAACATCTTGGATGTTTGAAGAGGGCACGCTTATTAATTACAGAAATTACACCAAGGTGAGGAAAACTGGAAGACAAGCTGGCAATTCTGCATGAGTTTCACAGGGTGGAGACCCTTGTCCAGAAACACAGGCTGTGGTGTCTGTGGAAGCAGACCTTGCAAGGCAGGAGGCATTTCTTCCAGTGGATTTGGCTCTAGTAAAACCTAAGCAGGAGTATTGTTTAGTTTTGATCTTAGCAATGGGTCTTCTCTTGCCTTCCAGTCTTGTGAGTCTATGTTAATAGCAACCGCTTATTTCACAGGGATATTTAATCTATTATGGCTTGTAAAAAGATCTTAAGAACTGAGAATAGTTAAGAAAGGAACAGAAATATGCTCTACACTGCACTTTAATCTGAGGGGTTAATCCTCCAGTCCATCATCAGATGACTACTCCTTGTTCATGTGAGCATCGTTCATGTGAAAAAGTCTTGCTTTTGTAACCTGACCTGTAAAAATTCAGATCTTTGGGGAGGAACTTGGAAGGAACAGCAGCACTTCTGAGCAGTATATGTGTTAGCAATACTTGCTGCCATTACTGGGTGACAAACAAACCAGGAGCAACTTGTCAAGTAGTCTCATTTGCTGAGACTGACATTTCCAAAGGAATGGGATGAAGCTCTCCTGGCTTGATACTCAGGTTAGCCCTGCCTTTGGTTTGCACAAAACCCCCAGTAGCTATAAGAAGCTATTCCTAGAAGCTAAGGCCAGAAGGGGTTTACTGAGATCGCCAGCCCCAATGCCCTGCATAGCAGGAGGTGCCAAATGTCCACCTGGCACCTCTCTACCAGGCCAGTAAATTGTCGGCGTTGGCCCGGCCAAGCCCAGGGAGGGCTGGCTGGCACGGCCCGATCTCTGTCCTGGGACCAGGCATCCTGCAGTGCTGCCGGCCAGTGCAAGGCGACCGTGCCTGGTATGTGCAGCATGCCCCATGCTCTCGGGAGTGCTT
Organism: Burhinus oedicnemus; assembly: GCA_008921705.1. NCBI lineage: Eukaryota > Metazoa > Chordata > Aves > Charadriiformes > Burhinidae > Burhinus > Burhinus oedicnemus. Next base: position 2,102,023 of record VFFE01007670.1, on the reverse strand, counting down.
CCAGGCAGGCTGGGCTCTTCTTGATAAAGCAATACCTGGAAATAGGCTGCTATCAGCAGCCTGCTTCCAGGTACTGTTGCTTTTGGGAGTCCTGGGTCCCACCTCCCTCATATCATGGAAGTCTGCAAGGCTGAGGGGCTATGGGGAAGATGGCAAATGAGAGCAGCCCCTAAACACCCCCCTGCGAATTTATCCACGGAGTCCTGAGGGGTCTCAAGCAAAAGGAGCCATGGGGAAGATGCCATGGGGGCTCAGCTGAACCACCCCAGTGCTCGCTGACCTGGATGCTGGACCTGCTGTGGTCCTTCAACCAGCTCTTGTCTTCCTGTGCCTTATTTCCCTGGCCCGGTGTTCGCTGCCTTCTTGCCAAATCTGAGGGAGACCAAGCCCTGCAGGGGATATAAGAAGCAGAAATGCTGTGAACAATCAATTTGAAGCTCTGGGAACAACATCATTACATTCATAGGCAAGAGGAGGAGAAGGGCTATAGTAGCCTTCAGGAAGCTAATGTCATTCCCTACATAGGGGTATTATGTGTGTAAATCCCTCCATATGCAGGCGATATCATGCCCCTAGAGTTTGCAGCTCTCTTACTGGTATTGCTGAAGCACGATTCTCCTCCAAGCACGGCCCTAATAGGGCAGTTAAGCACTGCTGCCTCTGCTGCTGTTCTGCCACAAGCTCTGCGTGAGGGGACAACACACTCTTGCACTGTTTAGCAGCAAACCAGGAATCTGCACCCACCTGGGGGTCTTAAGCCTCAGCCTGGTTCACTCGTTGAGTTTGGGGACCAGGCTCTATCATATGTTGCCTGCAAAGAGGGAGCAGAGGCTGCCTCTTCCATAACTTCATGGTGAACCTCAAAATAAAGAATTTTTTTTTTTTTTTTGAGAGTCTTAACCTGGTCAGTGCTCACTTCCACCTGCATGCACACAACATAACAGATGTTTTTTAACACAGGCAAAGTGTAGATTTGTATGTCTGTTGCAAATGTGCTTGGGTTGGTATAGAAAGTGTTGCCATCCAGAAACACCTTCTGATCCCCCTGCCTGCCCTTGTTTGCTTAGGCAGCAGCAAATAGCAAAAGCCCCAGCATCCTCCTAGGGTATGGGTACAAATAGTTGTAATTGTTCTTGCTTTATTATTTTAAGAAACCGCTGGCTTGGGACATGCAAAAGAATGCACAGCTCAGGCTCTGGACTAACCTATCATCTCTTCTGAGCATCTCTCTCCCTCAGCTCCTCGGACTTGGGAGATGGGTCAAACCTTTCTGAAACTGCCTGGAAAGTGGGTGGCTTTGAAGTCCTTCAGGGCCCCCGTGTGCATCACCCTGATGGGGTGATTCATGCAGGAGTGTTTTTTCTGGAGCCTGAGTGTTTGTTGCAGCCTCAGTGATCCCGGTCCAGGGCCAGCCTATTTGTCGACGGGGCTTTGCTGGAGGCTTATGTTGCTGTCGGTCAGCATCAGAAGGGGGGCTGTAAACATAGTAAATAAATAGATGAAGCAAACTCAGCTTTGGCGTAAAGCAGCAAGTCCTCCTGCTGCTGTCAGGGGGCATTGCATCCGAGCCGGATTGGGCTCCTGGGGCGGCGGCGTGAGCCAGTGGGCAAAGCAACAGGGGGAGTCAGAGACCTGGCTTTGCAACCTGCCTCTGCCACCCACTGCCAGCATCGCCCCGGGCAAATCACCTCTCCTCACTACACTCCTCTCCCCTCCCAGTATACCGTAAGCTCCTCAGGGGAGAGGCTGCATTTGAGAGCTGCAAGTGGCACAGGGGACATCACTAACACTGAAATAATTGGCTGTCAGTTTGCAGAGTAGAAAAGAAAATGGTGCGGTGTAACATTCTGGAGTCTTTTTGGGTAACAGATCTATTGCAAAGCACTTTGGCTGCAACAACAAAGCTTATTGATTAGCCTGAAGTATTCCAAATTGGGTCTTTCTGCCCGAGAAGTAGCAGGATGAAGAATTAAAATACTTACACAAGAGAATATTGTACGTGAGTTATTGAGTAACCATCAGCTCTACTCCAGTGCTGCTCAGTTCCTCTGGACTGCACGCAACTTCTGAACATTTTATCTTTTTCCTTCGGCTTTCGCAGGCGTGTGCCAGCTTCTGCAGCATATAAACTAGGTGCTATTTTTATTGAATCTGGCTTTAATGTAGTAGATTTTTCACACGTGTGTTAGTTTTTATTGTTGGTCTCATTCCTGAACTTTCTGGCACCTCTAAGTGTAAAGTCAGTTATGCACACATTGTTTGGCAGATGAATTCCTATTTCTGGGAATCATTTGCCTTCTAAAATGTATTTTTATATTAAAAATGTGATCTGTATCCATAACTGAGATATACTGTCCTAAGACTCCAGGCCAAAGATTTCTGCAGCCAGAGATCACCACAACAGAGGATGCGGCCCTGTAAGGAGACCTCCGCTTTCCAAGCTGTGAGCATTTATATTAAGATCTTGTTTTATTGACCCAACCTCTGCCTCTTGGAGCAAGCAAATTCCCTTCTGATCTGGCACCGGGGAAAATCCAGCCAGAAACAGAGGATAAAAAATGCTGTCTTCCAACATTACCTCCCTTTCCAGCTCGTCTGCCTGCTAGATCAAGGGCAACTGCCCGTCTCACTGAGCCTCCCTACTATCAGCTTTGTCCCAGCTACTGCCTTGGCAGCCCTCAGTCCTTCCTCCAGCAGCCCCAGGCCCCATGTGAAAGGGGGAGCTTGGGGAGCTGGCTGCCCACCCTTCCAAAGGTGCTGTCCCCCTTTTCTCCATCTGTGCACAAGCTGCCAGGGAAGAAGTAACCGTGGCTGTGTGTGGTTTTCTCGCCCAGGGTGACCTGGAACACATCTGCAAAGCCCTCCAAAGTAGCAGGAATGCACTCCGTTAGGACATGATTCATCCTGCATACCGCATGGGTGGCTGCTCAGGGAGAATTTTGACATTTGCATACACTGAGACTTTCCACTTGTCGGTTGCCCTCGAAACCCTGCACTTTTTCTCGTCTAGCTCAAGGATGGCCGTGCAGCCAGAAACCCCCTCCCGGAGGGGATCTCCCCCAGCTGGAGCCAACCCAGCAGTGGTGGTTGTTCCCTCGGCTGGAGCCAACCCAGCAGTGGTGGTTCTTCCCTCGGCTGCGTCACGGGGCAGACGTGAGAGGAGAAGCTGCTCACAGCCAGCTTGAAGGATGGCTTTAGACCCCTAGCCCCTGCTCCAAGCAAAGCTGGGATGGAGCTGCTCTCCAGTGATCAATCAGGAATTTGGTACCTGCAGGGCAGGAAAATATTATCACAGTCCTACCGCTCAGGCAAAACTAAAGCATGGCAAAGGGAAGTGCTATGAACAGGAGGACTGAGTCACGCACGCTGCTTCTGGGAAGGAAAAGGAGTTGGGCAACAAGGCAATTGTCTCTCCCTACCTTAGGGCTGCTCCCCGGGTAACCGGATTTACTTCGGCAGCTGCATAGTGCAAGGCGGCTCATCCCCAGGCAGAGAGAGGAGAGATGTTCCCAGGGCTGGGAGGCAGCTCACTGCACTTTGCCACCAGGACCACCGTCAGCAGCACTGCGTGGAGCAAGCGGGACACGGCTACGATACACGGGAAAGATGGAGGAATGGTGAACAACGGTAAGGAAAGATAGTGTCTTGGTGATTAAAAACATAATAGGTGTACACAGCTGGATCTGACTATTTAAAAAAATTAATCTCACAAACCTCATCTTGCTTCCTGTGGCCTAAATACAACATAAGGGGTGAAAGGGTTGTTCCTGCTGGCATGTGCAGGGTGTTAAGTACATCTAATGTATATATAGGTTCAGTGAGGGAAACTATTTCAGCTGTACAGGTTAGTCTGCTTGAACTGTCATTCATTTTGGCATTAAAACCATAACTAGGCAATCCTGGTACTTGGAGCACAGTTCTAAAGTAATATAGTAATGTGTTTAAATCCTTTAATATCAAGAGAACATAAATTTCAGGCTGCTCTGAAAAGTCGGCCAAACCCAAGTCTGATACCAAATGCAACATTTTAAAGTAAAATTTCAACAAACAAAAATTTAGCAAATAGGAGTTTACCTACCCAAAAAGAAACCCTGACATAGAAAGCATCCCAGCACCATGGGAGCTGTGAGTAAATACTGACTAGTCTTAACTAGCAGGTGGAAATATACTTCAATAGTATCTATCTAATTATGGTATAAATTTGGTTTGAGACACAGATTTAATAGGTACATTTGATATGAAATAGAAGATTTATGGTTTTTAATTTATTATTTTCGAAACAAAGTTAGGTTTAGATCAATTCCCTGGTGAGCACAGGTGTTCCTAGTTGCCATCACCTTCACAATGAGTCACTACAAGCCAGGTTTCTACTTTAGATTGCTTTTCCAACACAAAATTCAAAGCCCTCACATTATATCCAAATAGAAATATTTACACAAGATGTGTATAAATATAAAGTTTATTCAGTATAGTGTTTAGAAAAATAAGTTCACATCATCTCAGAATACAAATAAAACACTTAATTGTCCAGGCACAAACCCTTATTACAGTACAACAAACATACATACTTTAGATCTCTTTGGTTGGGTAATTAAGCACAGATATGTTTGATGATACACTCTGGGGTGGCATCATCTAACAGTGCAGTAAAGGCTTCTGATTATTCCCTCCTAATGTGTACATTCCGCTTAAGTTTCATATTTGTTGTAAGGCACAATAAACCCATATCGCAGAAATAACTGGTTAGTTCTGGACAAACAGTACATGCAGCAAAAGAACAAACATCCTCTGAATGTGAATCCTCAAAGTCCGAAGATTCACCCCCTCCTTGAGTTCAGAAATTTAAGAAGCTAGTTTTAAATTATATGAAACATACAAGTAAGGTATAAAATATCCTTCAAGATAATAACTGCTAGGAGATACAGGAAGACTTCAGGTCTCCTTGCTTGTAAAATGTCATTACTTTTGTTTCCAGATTTGTAGAATTACTATTCTTTTTAGGATTTGAGATGCTTCTTGATGACAAGCACTAGGCGATTCATGCCCCCGGGAGTCCTGCACACGTATTTCATATGAAACTGAAGAGACGCACCCTCTTGGTTGTTCATCCGCCCTTGCTAAGAACTAAGTGCACAGGCACCAGAAATCTACATACAGGAAAAGCTCCTGTGTACACAGGGTCAAATTCTGTCCTGCTTAGTTTAATTGAAAACAGTTACTGAGGTGATTTTGCAGGATTTGAAGTTGGAATCTGTCCATTGTTGTCATTAATCTCGGATTGACAGTAGTAACAATAAAGATGGTTCCAGCCTTACTTCTGGGTAAAGTAGCTCTCTGAATGCGTCTTCCTGAATCCACAGGCAGGGTAAAGCAGTAAATGGAAAGAGGTATATGCTTTGATAGACTCTGACCATTCGGTTATAACTGTCTGAGTGTCAGCCTTGTGCACTGGTTCATACTGCCACCATGTACTGGGCCAAATCTATCCCTGATCCAACTCCAGTGAAATGAATGGACCATATTCTCGACTGGCGTGAAAGGACATTAAAGTCAATGGAACTGTGCTAGTTTAGCCCAGCCGAGGACCTGGCCAATAGATGTCTGTGATTTATGTGGCTGAAATGTTCTTTTAGGTAAGACCACAGGAATAATGCTGAAAATAGTCCAGACAGAGCATTCAATTCAATATATTTCTCATTCTCTGCAAAACTCTGGGCAAAACAGAGGCAGCTTTAATTAAAGGTAGTAAAGAAGAAAGGGGTTTTTAACATCATGCTTTGTAGGAATTTACTTAAACTTTAAGTGTATTTTTCAAAGCTGAGTCTGGGACCAGAAAAGTAGTAGAATTTGGCAATGTTTCCTGTAAGATTTCCAGTGGACTTACAAGTTACAAACATATGTGAAGTTGAAACGATCCTTTATTCTCATCCATAACAGAGAGGGAAGGAGGAGAAGGAACATGTATGCCAGACAGACATACCTTCCATTTAAACAACAGAATGTGATAATAAGGACTGTCTGTGGAGCTTGGACGCTCACTGCCATTCATGTGTGTGGGAGATGAACATCCATATCCCCTAAACACCATGTAAAAATCCTCAGTTTGGGAATCAATGGAGCAATGCCTTATTTACAGCAGCCAAAGATCCGGCCCCAGACGCTTTTCAGGGCTTTGTGTACTGTCTATTTAGAGCAGTTAGCCTGCTTGCTTGAGGGCCACATAATAAAAACTGACCCTTATTTTACAGTAGGAGTAAAACTACTATTTAAATATCTATTTTAAAAACACTGTACCGTGCAATGAGTCTTTATATTGTGCATATGTACCTGCAGAAAACATGAGGTTATAACTACGTTATCTGGAGGGACTGACACTTATTTTCAATGGGAGAAAGAAAGAGTAAAACATAATAATAAAATAAGTTACTCGATATCTGGAAGACTAGAATAGATTAATCTTACTTTGACCCAAACCACTGCTTTTATATACATCCTCTGCTCCCACTGAAGAGCGGGAGGTCTCCTATTAGAAGTACCAGAGACTCCAAGGTAGGTGCCACTGTAACAACATACTCAGTTTTCATATCAACTGTGCTGCAAAGCCATGGAATTCAGAGCCTCCGTAACACAACAAACGCAAAATTAAAAAAAAAGTAACAGGTACTGGTATAACACCACAGTCTTTTCAGTTATGAGACCTGATCGCTTCAACAACTGAGAGTGCTCTGAAATACTCTCTAGCTTGCCTCCAAATATAGTCTGAACTTCACAGACGAAACGTTAAGCTCCAAACAACTCCTTCAGAGCCACGCGCACATTCTCCATTATGACAATGATACAGGGTCCTTCTAATTTTCCAAACAGTTGAACAAATTCATGCAAAGCAGATACAGCTACTGTTATTGTCATCATCATCTTGGTTTTATGGGTGAAGAAGAGGTGGGAAACAGATTGCTCATGCTGGAGCCCAGCAAACAGATAAACAAGCAGAGCAGAGAGGAGAACTCGGGACTATCTGATTCCCTGCTCATGCGGAGATCCCCTGAATGTCAAGGGAAGTTGTGCCAGGGGAACATATAGCTCCATGTTCTGCTTGTGATAACCTCCACTTTAAAGCGCTTGCCTTAAACACCCTTGTTGCTTGGGGACACGTGGGGACAGCCAACTGCTTATGGGCCGCTTCTGTTTGTAGAGCATCAGTGACTCGGTACAGCGGCAAAGTGCACGCTCTTCCCTTTCCCTGCACTTTTCCCTGCAGCTCTAGAGACTCTGGCTTGCAGCATGGACTCCAGTGCTTGTCGACTGAGCTCAGCTTCAAGGTTCCACAGAATACCTTGCCAAACACGCTGTATTCAATATAGTGCAAAACAATAGCAAGGATGCCTATGCCATGCCCATGGCACACAGAAAAAAACCTTCATTCCTCCAAGGCTTTCCACAGAACCAGTTAACAACCAAGACAGAAACAGCCTGGGATGTGCTACCTCTATTCTCTTTCCATTTTTTCGTCCTTTACGAGTGATCTTGTTTTGTCCTGAGCCTGATTTGGAGCCCACAGAAGCTTATGAAAACATTTCCCGTTGCCTTCCAAAGGCTTCGGACCAGGCCCCTGATGAGGGTGAATACATGCTTTAGTTACTGTATATATTCACGTTAGAATAAAAAATAGTAAAACAAACCCACAAAGATTAACAGCATGTCTTTTATACATCTGCATTCTTCTTACTATTTTAAAGCTTAAGGATGTGCTTTTCCATGCTACAAAAACTCCTCCGGAGGAAAGGTAACGTCTCTTCCACCTGCCCAGAGCCTGCCTGCTTCTGCTGTCCCTGGTGCAGCACAAAGGGAGAGGAGACCCATCCCCAGCCAGGCAGAGACCACGGCTGCTCCCACGAGCCGTTTGGGCAGCTGCAGTTCCCACCATCATCCCCCAATGCTGTGTATTCTGGAAGGATATATAAATACACGCTTAAGTGCACTCCTGGATGGGGGCCTGCTTGCTTGAACAGCAGCTGAAGCCCTCCCACACGGGCTATTTGGCCAATGGGTCTGCATAAATATAGGGCTCCCTTCCCTGGCCTGCCCATCCAACCTTTCCTGCTCATCTGCCCGAGGCTAGAGCCAAGATCTTTCCCTCAGCAGGACGGCTCTGCCCATGGTCCCTCTCTGGACTCCTCCTGCCCTGCTGACATGGTGTGGAAGGACCTATCTTTGGCTCTCTGCACCACTACTAAATGTCACCCAGGATGACTGAAAGACTTAAAACTCTTCTTACTCATGCAAGTAGGGGCACCGAAGTCAGCGGGTCTACTTGCAGAAGTAAGGCATCAGGATTTGGCCCTGAGGACGGATATTTGCAAATCAGTGTTTTCATTCCTCCTGCCACTGTGCTTTAGTAACAAAGATAAGGCCACTAGGAAGAAAGGCACGTGGAATTCTGTAAAAAATACACAAAAAGGTTCAACTAATTTGAATTACTAACAAAACAAACAAAAAACCCCTGAACACAGAGACAGAGAGGGTAGACACAGGGATCTCCTGGGTTTGTGAGACTGGGAGTTCATTTTCTAGTTTCAGTGTGATTAACATTTTACTTTTACAGTCTACTGCTTGAAAAACTACAAAAAAGTAAAACCTTGTCAGAAATAACTACGTTTACTTCCTGCTCAAACAATAAAAATAAATTAAACAGCCAGAAAACGTTTTCCTTTTCAATGCATTGTGTCTAAAGTGAAAGGGAACATAAACCATAAATAAAATCCATTGTACTAATTTAAAAAAAGTCTCCTTTATAAGAACTGAAACAATATTTACATTCATACTGGAGAGAAAGCTTCTGAGTTGCATAATTAGAGTTTTAAACGATGCTTTTTCTGGTGCACTGACAAAATGCTAGCTGTAGCATTTAGAAATCTGTAAATGTTTGATGCAAGATTTTTGGTTTGAACGCAAGTCTGCAAGAAAAAAGCAAACACACCAGTAACAATATTATTTTTGATTTTGTTTCGTTTCTTAACCTCAAACAACACAAAAGTAGCCGGTGAGGTATCGTCTAGAGTTCCTTAAAAATTCCTCAATGCCCATGGACTAGAAGTAAACAGCAAAATCAACTGCATTGTTTCTACCTTTTTGGAGCGAGATTTTTGTTTTCTATCTAAAGTTAGGAGTGTATACTTACTGTTGAGAGTATGTTGTACTACGGAGAGTCTACTTAAAATATCAGGGTAGTATCTCTTAGCCAAACCTGCACCCGTTCGCTTGCCCTGGTGTTTTCTTTCTCCTTTAATCTGCTTAAAAGAGAATACTGCATGCAAACCAAGTGTGGCAACCTAATTCCATTGCCAGACATTCCTCTGTACATTGATGCAGACCATTTAAATGTTCTTCTGTTTTCTCTAAATGAAAAAAAAACACCAACAAACGACCAAACAAAAACCCCCATCCACTTGGTGCTTGTTAGGGCCTCATCAGGAGACTTATCTATTAAAACAGAAAACAAGGAAAAAAAAAAGTTACAAGTCTTGCATATCTTCATCCATCTGAACTGTCTGCAGTTTGGCAAGTTCTTTTTTGTCCGTTTCCAGTTCTTCACAAACCGTGTCAACCATGTTACTCATAACATACTTGGATTTCGAATCCAGCATCATTAAATTGCCAGTTGACTTACTCTCAGAATTAGGTAAGAAATTCTCTTTGACATCAGGTACGGCTTGCAGAACTAACCTGTGCTCTCTGACAAAATCTTGATGTACTTGTGCAGAGGGGTGGCTGACACGGTCTCCACCTGTAGAAACTATTTCTCCAAGTGCAGGCTGTGCTGTAGAAATGGACAACAGATCTTGACTGGTAATGAGGGAACAGTTCTGAAGGGTTGCATAGTTAGTGTTGCTGATAGATATCACGGTAGAGGTACTGGTCACGGGTGATGACATGGACTGACTCTCTGAGATACCAGAGTTCAGTTCTGCAGCATTTAAAAGAGTTGGTGGTGTGAGGGAAAAATTATGCGAGGGCGTTACATTCACTAATGAGGAGGCCAGGGACTGGAGTCCTCCACTGGATATATTTTCAGAAGACATGTTTACATTTAGTTGCGTGTTCTGACTGACTGGCATCAACTGAGAAAACACAAGGCTTCTTTCCAGTCCTTCTTGCTTGACAGAGCCTACTGCCTGGCCTGAATTGGGAACCGTATAAACAACTGCACTCGGAGTAAGGGGGCTGAAGAAAACCTTTCCTTGCTGCACTGTTGAAGACTCAGTCGTAAAAGTTCCTCCATCAGATGTGCTGGGATTTACTGAAACATTACCTAGAAAAAGGGAAGCAAAAGAAAGGAAAACAAGGATTATAGTTGGCAGAGAGTTGTGCAGGCATTTTGCTACGACATTTTGGTCTTTTTTATGTTTGCAATACACACATATGCTGATATTTCACGCAACACAGAACAGCATTGTTTATAACAGGTGAGAGAAAATTTGGTATGAAGAAATAAAAGCCATTAATAGAAACCAATTCTAGAAAGAAAAAAAAAAATTCTGGTATATTAGGTAACTTTCAGACTCTCATTAAGGGGCAAACAGTCCCCAGCCATGTGATTAAAATGAACGTGCTTTGGCCTTCACTAGTTGCCACCACTCCATTTCTATCTAAGAATAGAAGCATGAAAAGCTATTAAAGATAGTTCAGTGACAGACTACAGCTTGTGTGTGGGAACTGGAGACACGTCACATGAAATCCACTACTGCTGGGCAGAACCCACCCAGGTCAACCTGCAAAGAAAACATCAAAATCCAGTAACTGCTATCGGGTTAACTAGGTAGTCCGTCAAGTACTCAGAGGTATTGCCTTTCATCTTACTTTATCATGTATTTCTAAAAGCCTAACCCTACCACATCCACCACACTGTGCAAAGTCACCCAGCAACTGCCTACCCACACCGAAAGCCATGGCACTGCTCGCGTGATGCTGTAGCTAGCCAAAGCAAGAAGCAGTGGCCAGAGATGACCTGAAGTTGGTTTTGCTGGACATGCCATGTAAGTTGTCATTATAACAATTCCTAAAATAAGATATACTGGCTCTCGGGACTCGGTCCCACTTCAAACACCTCTCTTTCTCAAAAGCAGTTTAATTATAATTTTAAGGGGCTACGATTGGAGACACCTGAATTTTTTTAGAACAGCACTGAAGATACATTACTCATCTGGGGAGTATTTTAGCTCCCTATTCATTTCCATTAATCAATGATGAATTTTTGGAAGAAGTTACTTGTATGTGTAAACTAGATGAATAAAGCAAGGGAACTTGAAGTTACCTGGCAATAAGATATCATTTACTGTAGCTTACTTAAAATAGCCTGCAGCACATTGCACTTGGAATAGGCAGCCAGCTATCCATCCTTCTCGTGTTAAGAAAAACAAAAAGAAATCAAAGCAGCAAATACAGATCTTGACCTTTCTCTGCACCAGACTAGACATACGGTGGATCACTCTCCAGTGGCCACTATGTTTTTTAACAATGGGGAAAATTATTATGAATCTTAGGATTTTCAAATACAGTAGTCCCATACTACTTAATGGACAGAACTTTTTCACCTTTGCTGGCTGCCAATTTATGCCTTGGAGCATGTGGATTAACTAGCTTTTGTGATTGGAGGTGGTATTCAGACTAAAAGTCGTCTCTTTTTCATCATGGTTAAACTATGTACAGTAAATTCCGGTGACTGTAAGTGCCACATTTTAGGATCTTATAATTTTGCACCCATTTAAAATGTGTTTGTATGGCTTCTGTGTTCCTCCCCGTATTACTTTAATGGCAAGAGTAATTCACTCCCTATATACACTTAATTCAAATAAGCTAACACGAGCATAGTTTGATTTTTCATTATAGTACTCCAAGCTCCTGAAACTAGAGAGATTCATTCAAGTTTAATCATTTTCATAACCAAAGATACAGTGGCTAATGAGTAACAAAGCTGTTCAGTTGTGCTTCATAACTGACCTGCTTCAAAACAGGGATCCAGAACTAGGCTTGCGCTCCCTGGAATTCTTCCTGGCCGGCCGCAAGTTTCAGTCTATGGTATGTTAAGACAAACGCTAAAGCAAACTTGGGGAGGAGCCTGCACACTTGGCACATGAACCTGTGATGACATATTTCCCTTGGACTGAGGGCAGTTTATCCAAATACCCTCGCATTTTATATCTACGAGCTATTGCATATTTCTATTGTTTCCCTGCAGTTTAATCTTTCTGAATTATAGGACAGAAAATGTATGAGTGTAACTGCTTGGTCTTGTTGTGTCTATAGTCATTTATTTCTATGAAATGTTTTGGTTAAAAAAACAAAAAAACAAAACAACCACCACAAGAATAACAACGGTAACAATTTCCAGCTGCTGCATTTTCATTTTTATGAACCTTCTCATTAAAAGAATTCAATGGCAAATGGGGAATATTTTGAATTACTGAAACGTGTAAAATTTGCAGATATTTGTGAAGACTAGTCTCACAGACTTCTGAGAGCAGCATGAGATGAAAGGGGTGTAAAATACCAGGCCTCCTTCTCTGCTCTCAGTAGAGGACCTCAGCCTCATATAACAGCCTGCCCAGGAGCATAACCCATATGAAGGAAGGCAAAAGGTATTATTTGATGTACTGTGTGTGGCTGTGGCTGAAACACAATCCTGGTACCTTGGAGGATAAGTACCACAGCTTCTAAAACGCTAAGTGTGCCCAATCCCAACTTTTTCTTGTACCTCTTACTGTAAGAGACAAAACTTTTACCTTGTGAAGCTGCCACAGAAACAGGAGGCAGCTGCAGAGAAGAAAAACCGATGCTTCCGTTCAGCAGCTGGCCATTTGTTCCTGAATTGGGGATCTGGACAATGCCATACTGGTTTATTTGGACAGGAGCAGTAAAAGTAACTACGGAGCCTCCATCTTGGGAAGCAGCAGTTTGTACGCTTTCCCTTTTCACCTCTGAGCTCGGTATCAATCCCGGGAATGAGACCGGGATGCTGCTGGGGCTGAAGGTGGCTGCCGCAGCGCTGGGGACCGAAGCCTGAACGAGTTTGAAGTCCTTAACATCTTCTGAGGAAGACGACAGTATGTCAGTAATGGACACCCCGTTGCTCACAACACTCGATGTGGTTTTGGGTGAATTTAAGGTAACTGTCTGCGAAGCCCCCACACTGAGTCCATTGAGAATGACACCATTGGGTCCCTGAAGAAAAGAGCTACCATTGAGAAAGACAGGAGAGGTACTGGCAGGCACGAGGTTTCCATTCAACAAGACACCAGATGAGCTCAAGGCTATTTTAGTGTTTCCGAGCTGCTGCATGTAGACAGGCTCCATGTGGCCGGGAAGGCTGAGGCTGGTAACGCTGTCGGATGAGCTGGGGAGCGGATGGGGAGACAAATCCTCCTGCCCCTTACTGGATTCATCTTCTGTGCTAGGATTGCCATCTGACTCGCTATGGGAAAAGACGGAGAGATGACATTGCATTACCATGGCATGTCAGCGAGCTCTGCACCGAGGGGGACTCCTTGCTTTGATACAGTTTGTGAGAGTGTTTCCGAATTATTTTCCCCGTGTTTTGCCTTTACAAGGCACTTCAAACGAATTGCAAGTCAAGGGGGAAGGTTTCTTAGAAAAGGATGCATCACACCAGCTGCTTGCTGAGGAGAAACTTTACAGACTGGGTTATGGACACAAAAATGAATCCCCTCTCCCTGGCCAACCGACTGGGGCGACCGAAGGGGGCTGCCTGGGGGCCCCTCTCCGCCGGCCCAGGGCGCCCACACGTGTGAGACCGGCCGCAGCCATTTGGCAAATGGCTGGGCGGCAGCTGCGGGAGGTGAGAGCAGGCCGGGAAGCGCCGGCCGACCCTCCCGGCCTCTGCCCGCCGCCCCCAGGCCCCCCGCCACCCCCGGGAAGGGAGGGAGGCCCCGCCGGGGGCCGGGCCCGCGCTGCCCCCAGGTGCCGGCGGAGCCACCTCAGGCTGTGCCCAGCGAAGGAGGGCGTGGGGGTGGGACGGCGGCCTTTGTGCCGCGCCCCGCGGGGCCGCCACCGCCCCGGCCCGGCCGAGCCCCTCTGCCGGGAGCTGCGCCGGGTTTTTTTTGCTGACTGGTCCGCCCTCGACTGCATTTTTCGGTCGCTCCCTCCCTCCCCCCTCGGCCGCTCGCCCTTTGATGTGTCCCGCGGAGAGGGGGCCGCGGCGGCACAATCGCGCCCTTGGTTGAGAAATGCCTTGGGGCCCTCCGCCGGCCGCCGCTTTTTTCCCTCCTTTCCTCCCTTCTCCCGTCCTCCCCCTCTCCCCGCTCTTCTTCCCCCCCGCCTCTCCCCTCCCTGCCCCGGGAGGAAGGCGGGGGGCGGGAGGGGGGAGGTCACCTCCACCTGCCCGCCTCGCGGCGCCGAGCCCCCGCCGCGGCCCCTCCGGGGCGGGGGGTGGGGGGGAGCCCAGGCAGAGCCCCGGGCCGGGAGCGGGCGGAGCGGGCCCGGGCGGGGGGAGGCTCTCCCGCCCCGCAGGGAGCAAACGGCCGCGGGGCTTGGAGGCAGAGGCCTGCGGCGGGCCGAGCCCGACGGTGCCCGCCGCTGAGGCCCGGCGCTGCCGGCCCCGCTGCCCCACTGAAACCCGAGCCCGGCCCGCTCCCGAGTCAGGTTTCAAAACAGAGCGAGCGGCGGGACCCCACACCCCCGCGCGTCCTCCGGCCGCCGTCAATGATTAACTCTGTCAGGCGCGACAATTAAATAAAAACAAGGGGGGGAAAAAAACAAACAACTGCCCGCCCCCCGTCCCCGTCCCCTCCGCGGAGCCCGCCGCGCCGCCGGTGTCCGCGGGGCGCCCGGCGGCTCCCCCGGTCCGGGGGGGGAAGGGGTGGCGGCGCGGGCCGGGCGCGGCGGGAGAGGGGAACGCGGGGAGGTGGAAGGGGGCGGCGGGGGCCGGGAAAGTTTCCCCGCGCCTGCCTCGCATGCCTGCGTGCCCGGGCCGGGTGGGTGTGTGTTGGGAGCGAGGGAGCGGGGAGGGGGAAGGAGGGGAGGACGAGGCGCACCGAAGGTAAGCGCCATGTTTGCAAGGGAAGAAAGAACCGGGAGAGGGAAGGCAGGCAGGCGGGAGAGGGGGCGGGGAGGAAAGTTTGCCCTCACCTTTTGGACTGGGTCTCGGAAGGGTTGCGGTCCCGCTGCCTGCGGTTCTTGAACCAGTTGCTGACCTGGGTGAGGGACAGCCCGGTGATCTTGGCCAGGTTGCGCTTGGCGGCCGGCGAGGGGTACCGGTTCTGCATGTAGAGCTCCTTCAGCGCGTTGCGGGACTTCTCCTTGAAGCAGTAGACCGTCTCCTCGCCGTCCCAGATGGTCCTGGGCAGAGGGTATTTCCTCCGCAGCCTGTACTTGTCCACCGCCCCCAGGGGTCTGCCCCGGGCTCGCTCCGCCTCGGTGTAGCGAGCCTTGTACCAGAGCTCCTGCAGGAGCGGGTGGTTGGAGGAGTCGAAGTTGTGGCTCTCCAGGATGCTGTAGAGCTCGGCGTAGATGCCCTGGTGGAAAGCCACCAGCGCCCGGGCTTTCATCAGGCTCTCGTTGCCACGTAGCAGATCGCTCGGGGGCAAAGACCACAGGAACCTGGCCAGGCGGTCCAGGTTCCCACCTTGCTGCAGCGCCTCGCAGACGCAGGCGACGTGGTCCGGGGAGAAAGCCAGGGGGGTCTGCGAGGAGGAGGAAGAAGAAGAAGAGGAGGAGGAGGAGGAGGAGGGAGAGGAGGCAGCGTGGTGATTCCTGGCTAGGAGTTCCGTGTGGAGCAGTACCTGGTCCGCGGCTCCTTCCTCGCCGGCAGCGGCGGAGCCTGCGTGCTCCATGGGGAACGGGGCAGCGGCGGGAGGGGGCGGCGGCGCGGGGTTGAGGGCTCCCGCCGCGGCCCCATCGGGGGGCACCTTGCTGGCTTCAGAGAGGATTTCCATCACATTTTCCTGCTTGATCTCCACCGCGCTCGTGATCTCGTCCGTGGGGGAGGCAGAAGACATGTTTCGGTTTGTTTTCCTTTTTTTTTTTTTTTTTTTTTCTCTGCTTCCCCCCCGTCCCCTTCTCCTCCTCTCCCCCTTCCTATCTTTCTGGAAAGTCCACTCCTCCTCCTCCTGCTCTCGGCCGGCTCTAGCCGATCAGGTTTCCTCCCGGCCACGCAATAACCATTAAAGATAGCTGCTATAGCAAAGTAGTGTAAACGGGCTCCTCTCCGCGGCTCCCCCCAACGTGACTCCCAGCCCCGCTGCAATACTATATGGCACCGCAGCCTGCTGGCCCGGCCGCGCCCGCCCATTGGCTGCGCCGCGCCGGGGGGGCGGGGGCTCCCGCGTCTCCAGGGCAACCGTCAATCAAGCGGCCCCGCTCCTCTCCCCTCCCCACCTCCACCTGGAGCGCGGCGCCCCGCCGCAGGGACGCCCCCGCGGGCGGCGGGAGAAGGAGGAGGCGGCGGCGGTTCCCCTCACCTGCGCCGCCGCGAAGCGCCTTTCCCCGGGCGGAGAGGGCAGAATTAAAACTTTCAGGGTGTGAGGCAGTGCAGGCTGTGCCGCCCTGGTTACCCGGGGTGAGGTACGGCACCTCTCCCGGGCCGGGAGCGGGAAAGCCCGCGAGGGATTTACCGGCCCGCGGCGGCCTCCCGTTGATTACTCATTAGGCGGGAACGCCCGCCCCCCTCCCCGTTACAACCGGATCTCTCGGGTCGGGACAGCCTTTCCCCCCTTCTCCTCCAGGCAGGTGCTGCCCAGGGCGGCTCGTACCTGCTCGTCCCAGCCACCCCGGCCCTCCCCGCCGCCGGGTGGCTCTGCCTGGCGGTGGCGGGAGTCGGGAGGGGTGCGGAGCGAGCCGGGCCGGGCCCCCGCGGCAGGCGGAACGTGCGGGGCGGCGGGCGGTGCCGGCGGGCCCCTTTGGCGGCGGCACCGCGCGGCGGAAGGCGGAAGGCGCTGAGGGAGGGAAGGAAGGAGGGAGTGAGGGAAGAAGGGAGGGAGGGGGAGGCAGCGGCGGCCATGGATGATCAGGGCTGCCCGCGGTGCAAGACCACCAAGTACCGCAACCCCTCCTTGAAGCTGATGGTCAACGTCTGCGGGCACACGCTGTGAGTGGGGCCGCCGCCCCGCCCTGAGAGGGGACGGGCGCGGTGAGGGGAGAGGCGCCCCGGCCCGGGGCTGTTCCTCTGTAGGGGTGGACCGGGCGGCGGGCCCTGAGGGGAACGGTGGCTCCCCCGGCCCGGCGGGGCTCCGCCAGACCGGTGCAGGAGTTTGCGAGGCGGCTCCGGGCCTCTCGTGTTCCCCGTTTGTCTCTGCCGGCGGCAGCGCTGCAGCCAGCGGTTCCGTCTCGGGCCGGGGGCTGGATCGCGGTGTGGGTGTGAAGCGCTGGTTTCGGCTGCTGCTCGGGGGGACACGGGACTTGGCGTGTTCGGTACCGGCTCCTGTCCCGCAGGGACGTGAGGCTTCGGGGTGTGGAACGGAGAGCGTAGAGAAAAATACGTTTCTCATCAACTTAAACACTTCTCAGTTGTATGCAATACTGTGCTTGGATAACTAAGAAAAAAAAAAGTGATTTATTTTTTTTCTTTTGCGTGGTAATTCTCCTGAATGGGGAATGCTTTGTCTGAAGGTTTGATACTGTTCGAAATGTGGGAAAATCCTCCTCTGAACCTGTGCTGATGGTGTTGTTTACTCATTCGGTATTTTTTTGCGACAAGAGTCATGACTTTTCTTTAATTTTTCCCCAAAGGTGAATACATAGATAATTCCCACCGCTGGCTTTAGCTAGTTTCAGTGACACATAGTCTGATCTCATTCCCTTTCAGATCTGGAGATCTTCCTTAGTTTGTGTGGAAGTTTTAAAGGCTCTAATCTAAATTCTTTCTAGATACACATGATAGAAACCTCATACTGCAGTTGCAGCCCTTTCTGGTTTGTGTGTTTTTTGTGTCCTTTCATCTTCACTCTGAGATGTACATCAAGCTGTTTATATTTTTTAACTACATGTGAATTATGTTCCAAAGATGTAGCCTGAAAGCTTTACTTAACTTGCTGTAGGTGTTGTAAGTGAGCAGGATAAAGGAACTGGATTGCAATAAAGGATTGCTGTTATTTTTTTAGGAGAAAGAGTTAGCTTTCATCTGGTTCCCTGTTCCTGTTCTCTGCAGCCACGCAAGGACTTCTGTTGCCATGAGGGAGAGCAGCAGATGATCTCCTGGTAGCGCTGGCATAGGAGAGAGAGGCGGCAGGCCCCTTTGGTGACAGTGGTCCTGGCTGTGTAAAAGTGCAGCGTTAGCTGGAGTTCAAAAGGTTAGCGTTAGCTGCAGTTCAAAAGCCACGTTTAGGCAAGGCTGTGCAGCTTTAAAATAATGTTTTTATCTTCTAGTCCAGTAAAGATCGAAGGACTAGTGGTCTTGATGATCTTCTGCTTTCAAGCTCCTCCAGAGTCACTTCCAGCAGAGGACAGCATGTTTCAGTTTGCTCTCCTGCTTTGGTTCTCGATATTTTTTTTTTTGTAGCTGAGCTTCACTTGAGAAAATTAGTTGTGTTTTGTGCTTTGCTGGGTCCAGCTTCTGACACCTTATTTGAGGTTGATGTCCCTTTCTTGTTTTCCTCGTTTCTTCCCAGCTGCACAAGGACTGCCTTTGCTTCCCCCAGCTCTTGTTGTTCGCACTTCTGCATTTGACAATCAGTAGTCTGGATCCGTGTGACCCTGGGTTGAGCCAGCTGGGTATCTCTGCGGGGTACTTGCTGGGAGACGGCTATGCAGACCCGCCCAGACTGACCTTACCTGGACCCAGCAAGGTCTTTTAGTCCCTCCTTTACCTTCCCAGCAAGGGGTGTCTCTGCAGCTGGGCACCACTGCTTTAAAGCATATGTATATGAAGGTAAAGTTGAAGTCACTGTGTAAGTAGGATCGCTGGATTTCTTTGTTTTTTTTGTAATCCAGGACTCTCCATCTTGATGTGGTTCAAATGGGTCACTTTTCCTCTGTATTATCCTTCCAATAACTCCTTTAAGGTTGTGTTTTTATTATTATTTCCATATGATGTTAAAGAGCCTTCATGCTGGAAGTCGTTCCTTAGTAATGGTTAATAAATTCTCATAATAACTGATCTAGAAGCTGGAAGGTCAGATGAGGCACCTGTGAATTAAGTATGAGGGGGGGAAAAGGGAAGGTAATTGACATTTGTTCTTTCATAAATTCACTGTGTTTCAGCTACTAGTTCTCAAACTAACTAGTTCTCAAAGCAAATGAGCCAGCAGGAGTGTTTGATGGAGATTTATCCTTCTTCAGCAATCTATTCTGATAGTTTGCTATTCTTGCCATTGAAAATACTTCTCCTAATTTCTTATCTAAATTTATTTGCTGTAATTTAAGAATTCTAACATGCATTTTATACACTTTGTGAACTCTTTATTACACCTCTTCTGCAGGAATGTGTCATGTCTTTTGGGGGCTTTCTCTTTGGTGTTTTCCACACTTAAGAAATCCCATTCCTTCAGTCTCCTCTCTTCAGTGATTTTTCTTTTAATTTTTTTTATATATATATATACACACACACATATCTGTGGGCTATTTTCACTGCTTTTCTTGAGGCGTTTTCCACTTGGTTTGCATTTTTCTGGAACACTGGAACTGGACACCGTGCTCCATCTGAGCCCTTAGTACAACAGGCAGAGTCAAAATTATTTAATGTGCCTTTCTTGATACCTGCATTTCGTACATCTCAGTAGGATGATGAGTCTTTACATATTTTTTATTTTTTGTGGTGGTATGTGTGATTTATGTTCAGCATAAACCCCAGATTCTCTAGCACTTTACCACTCAACATATCTTTGGGCAGAACAGTATTTAAACCTTGCCTTCCGTGTTGTGTTATGCAGCTGATTATTCTTACCTATTTGCTCTGTCAAACTGCATATTACTTCAGGTGACTTTTGCACTTCCTTCAAGTGACTTTGGATTCCGAGTCCCTCTGTGAAAGTGCTTGTAACTGTCCCAGATTATCCTCTGTTAACTTAAAAAAATTGACCTTTCTGTCCTGGTACTTTCCAACGTGTAATTTGTGGACAAGATGTTGTCTGGGAGATCTTCGAAGTTGTTGCTTGTGACTGTAAGAAATCAAAGTGAGGCAGAGCAAAATATGGAGTTGCCTGCAGTAAGTTTCTTGCTAATTAGCCTTCTCCCCCTGCCCCCCCAAGTTACTATTTGTGAGAGTGGAGAATGCTAAAAGATTAGAGCCATGTGAATGGGCTTTCTACCTATTTTCTCTCTGACTGAAATAATGATAACTTGTCTCTGGGTATGGGTTTCTAATCATCTTTCAGTACTTCAGTATGTACTGTATTTGTTTAGATTATATGACTGTCAATTTAAGAGTGTCAGAAGTCCACTTAAATCAAAACTCTATTGCCTCTAGTTGCTGTTTCGCTACCTACATTGTTACTGTGTCATTGGAGGAAATTAATTTGTTTGATATGATTTGTTCTTAACAAATTGTGTATTGGATCTTATCTGCTTTGTTATCTGAAATATGCAGGAGGCAGCTCATTTGCCTGATTATTCCAGCATCTTCCCAGGGACCGACAGTAACCCTGACTGGTCTGTGTTTCCCTGTATTTGGTTTCCTGCCCTTTAGAGGCAGGTGGTTTTGCCCTTCTTCAGGCTGCTGGAACTTAATGCAGAGAGCAGAGATGATCTACGATAACTGCCTTTGTCAGTTTTCAAGGGGTAAATATTATGTCTACCAGATTTGAAAACCTTGAAGTACTCTTTTAACGCGATAACCCCTGAATAGGTTTATGGACCAGTCCATAGGTTTATGGAGGCTTAATAAGTTGTCTGCAGAAGCACATTGCCTTTATCATGCTTTCTGTTTGAAGTTTGCTGATAAATATACACGGAAAAATTCAGAGTCTTGACTTTGGCTCAGGAGGTTTGGAGCAATTGCTCTAATGCATTTCCCAGTTCTGCCCTGTGTTCTTGCTCCTTTTGCTGCGATACAAGTTACATTAGGCGGTTAATCTGTCTTAGTGAATGAAGATTGATGCAGAAAATGCTCCAAGTGCTTTGACGTCATATGTTAGAGATTTTTCCTTCCCATTGAATAGTGGGTTAATGTATTCCCACTTTAACTGCTCCTTCTTTCACTGCAGGCATTTTGAAAGAGTATTTTCATGTTACCTTCAGTGTTGCCGCCCAGTAGTTGCTTTTACCTTTCCTGTTCTGTTAACTGTGGTGTTCACTTTAAGTGACCCTCAGTGATTCGATTTGCACTTGTGCAAAATCTCTTGAATTTCAAATCATTAAAGAGCCTGTACTTGGCTGAGATGATTTGTCAGTAAGCTTCAGGTCTTTCTCCTGAGTTTCAGATAGCTTGTGGTTTTACCATTAGTTAATTTTCTTTATTTTGTGGCTCTGAAGAATTGCGAGAGTTGCCTTCTCATGTCTTCTGTCAGCCACGTTGTTTTCACTTTCATGTTCTTAGCCAGTTCCTCCCCCTTGGTTAGAATGAAACTAGAAGAACCTGCCTTTTATCATGTGTGTTTTATTTTCCTTTTTTTTTTTTTCCCCATTTCCTATATAAACAAAGTTAATCTCAAAGTATTTGAGAACTTATTTGGCAATGTATGTCCTGTTTGTTCCTTCTTTTTTGGCAGATGCCTGTAGCGAAGGTTCTTTTTGTTATGAAGTCCTGTGCTTTGGAGGTTTTGCTGGTTATTCTTCTCCTCTTGCCCACTCCATTAATTTAAATCTCTCTCACCTGGGGTAGATGCTATGTGTTAGAGTACCTGTGTTGGCTTCCCATCTCTCTTTCACTGTGACCTGAGTCCTGCCAACAAACTCATCCTAGATCTTAGCACCAACATAGCATTTCTCCTCCTTTACATATCTTCCTGTGTCAGTGTGCTTGACCTATGTTAGAACCACTCTCCTAATGCCGTGTGTTTGCCGTGTTCAGTTCCCCTGTGGTCAGTGGGACTCTGGAATGTGTTCATGTCTGCTTGTGGCAGAGCAGGGGTTAGCATGCTGATAAGCACAGCAGTGCTGTGGTGGAGATAAGGGATAGGCAGATGAGTGCGAGAGGATGGAATCGGACATTGGGTCTTGGCTGTAAACATCCTTCAAGTTGGGCTTCCATTGCAGTTTATTCCAATGGAACCATGCCAAGCTTTAAAATTATGGGATTTTTTTTTTTTTTTGGGGGGGGTGGATCTTAGTATTTTGTTTTCCTTGGTTATTGCTTCTTGATCAACATCACCAAAAGTGTAATACCATGTGTTTTTGGCATTAGAGTAATGTTAAATAAGCCTTTTCCACTATAAATCTTCCCTGTCACTGGGAGGGAGGATGATAAATTAGCAGTTAAAAGTTGTTCTAGGATGGGACTTAGTATGGAAATGCTCAGTTCAAGAATAATGAATGTCTTTTTAAGTTTATTTTCTTAAGTATAACAGAGGTTCAAGGCATCAGATACTTGGCTTTAAAGATGCTTTTGTGCAGGGGAAAGTGTATCTAATTATGGAGCAATGCTCAATTAAAGTTCTGTAATGCATTAGTTTCTAAGGTGCACTTACAGTTTTGCCTTTTAAAAGTTCACTCTGAAGAATTATATGCAAAAGCCTTTGTGCATGCATGACAATTTTTGATTATTCAGACAATTCCTAATGTCTTTTCTGAGTGTACAGATGCTGGCTGCGTACTTGCCAATGGAGTTGTAATCCACCTGGCTTCATTTGAGACCGTGAATTATCTTTTACTCTGCCTGTTTGGATTTCATTGCTTGTGTTGAGTTTTAGGAGACAGGTTAAGCATATTCCACTGATTTACTTACATAAAGAGCAAAGGAAATGCATCCACCAAAACCTGCATTAAAAGAATGTTGGGGTTGTTACTGCAAACAAGACCAGGTAAAGAAATTTACTGCTGACTGTAAACTTCGACCATATGGTCTGCAACAATCAGATGCAAAAGTCTTAGGTAAAAAAGGTAGTTAATTGGGGCTGCTGCTTCATGTTGTCCCACTGCCCGCTATAGGGAGGAGGAGGGAAACTGGTATGTAAAGCTCTTTCTTTGGAGTCAGTCCTGCTGTTGCAGCTACCTGTGATCCATCCTGACTTGTAGAGAGAGGAAGCGTAGATGTCTGCAGACCAACAAAAGCAAAGAAGCTCCTTTTCCTCCCTAGTGTCACACCAGCTGTCTCTGCAAACTGTCTTTCCCATGCTTGACATCTCTGGCAGATAGGGGCATAGGCACCCGAGCAGCCTCCACAGAAAACTGATAGGCTTGATTTCAGCTGCTGCCAGTGTAGTGTTTTTGGTTTTATTCATGTACTGCTGCAATCTTAGGTGGTAGTTAATGATCTTGCTTTATTATAAACTTTTCTGATGTCTCTTTCCTGTCCCTAAGAGGCTTACAGAAAGGTGTCTAGGCTCCCCCTTTTTTTTTTTCTTTTCCCAGAGGGAGATGTATTTATTTCTCACTTAATTTGTTAATAAGGCTTCAAAATGAAGACAGTATGACAACACTTACTATATCTAGGCCCAGCTTTGAGTTGCTCAGGGGAGACATCAATTCACCAAGTTGTGTTGTGGGGATTCTGTAATCTGCCCTGCACCCTGTTATGACTGTTCCAGGGATTCATTAGGGGGTAAGTGCATCCTCTGAGAACTCTTAATTGTGGTGCTAACAGCTGCTGAAATGAAGAAACAGAGGTTTCATTATTTGTGTATTTATTTTAACGTTAGGAGCATTTGGAGTTTTGCGGCTGTCAAGTTCCCCAGGAGTTGGAAGTATGAACATCCCTGGTGAATTCCGGGGAGTGGGATCTCATGCCAGTGCGTGGGGCTGCAGTCATTGGAAAAGAGTTTGGAATCTTCTTGTTTAAACTTCTTCCAAGTGAAAGGATCACTTGGCTTCCTGCTGCATTCTTCTCTGCAGTGTGGTTCAAGAAAATGCCTTTCTTCTAAGATAGGGGGGAAGCCCTGGAGATTGTGGAAAATAACATAAAACCGTATCTCAGCCAAGTGAGTTTGAGTGAAGTCTAACTAGAGGTAGGCAGTGAGGAGCTGTCAGAGCTGTAATTTTTAACTTGAGCATGTGGGAATTAGGTGCTTAAATTCATATTTGAATTTTATTCAGCAAGTTTTTTTTCCTAAAGAAAGCATCTTAAATGCAAGCTGTACAAGGACAATGATACTGTCTCCAGGGCTGTCATTTGTGACATAAGGGTTGGCTGTGATGTATGTGATTTTTAGGCCACCAGATTTCTATTCATACAGAAGCTGAGATGCAGGCTCATGAGCGCAAACAGTATGAGTAGTGCTGGTTGAACCATCAAAACGTGAATGCAGGACTCACGAATAGGCAGCAGGCACAAGGAAAAAAGCAACCAGACTGGTGCTTACTGGACCCTTGTGGGAGCTGATCCAGTTTGCTAACCTGGCTGAAAATGAGCAGCTTTTTTGATAGGTTGATGTGGTGGTGTTTGTACAGGATCAGTGAGTTGAAGTGGCTTATGGGTGGTTAGGCATCAAAGGTGGTGCAAGGTAATCTGTAGGAATGTGTGTCCACAAGTAAGGTAGGAATAGGGTTGAAGGAAGGACCTTCCTCTGGCATTGTTTATTTACCTTGCACTGTTTTGTGAAGCTGCGTGCTTAAAAAGCTTAACTGGGAGAGCAAGTGCTCTATTTTGTGTCTTGGGCATCTAGTTTTCTTGCTGCTCTTGCCAGATCACATCTCTGATTAGATTCCTGGGTGGTAGATCCTTACTTGACTGAAAAACTTAAGTAGTCTCAGTGGACTAAAGCAGAATGAGACTCCATATAGCTCAAAATCTCAACCTGAATGGGAACTTTGTGTAGTCCTAAAAATGCCTGCTTTGCTTTGGGGAGATAATACATTACCTAGTTTTCTTTACTTTCATTCCGACCAATTTACATCTCTGAGAGAATTTTTTTAGTTTTTTCTGGGTGAGTTGGGAGACCCATCAAGGAGGTTTTTACTCATGTTTGTCAGATGTACCATGGCAAGTTAGGTTAACTGGTGCTTGCTTGAAATAGTTGCACAATCATAGCCTCTCTGCATCCTCAAAGGAAGAAGCAAAATTACTTTTTTTTTTTTTTGTGGAATGTGTTCCTTCAGAAAGAAAGGTTTTTTTCCCTGACTTCTTAGGGAATAAAATCTAGGTCATCTTTCTTCTTTGTCTTTTTGGAGTTAGTTGTGTTTTTATTAATTGGGATTAGATGCTCTTTGGACTCTGTTCCATTCCATTACTCTTCCAAAGTCTCTCCGAGTTAGTCATGGGAGGTGATTAAGTCATTGCTGAAATACCCAAGAGGTTATTTCCTTGTGCCATCTAGTTTTGACAATGAATATTTGCTTTTAAGTTTGGCTCTGCATCATGGTCTTAATACTTCTGACGAAGTGGTGTTAATGCTTCAGTTATATTATTCTTTTGTTTTAAAACTGACATATTTAGAAAATCTTTTTTTCTTTGTTGAGCTATCAGTTGGCATGCCTGCTTAGTAATACTTCTTGTCTGCTTAGCAAAGCTTGCAGAACTCTGTTCTTCATTCCTCATAAGTACTTTTCAGAAATTTAAGTTGTGGTTCTGCTCTGAGATGTAACCTTGGCAGAAGGAAAGCTATTGTTTATAACCTGGATCTCCAGTCAGTCAATTGAACAGTAAATTCTTTTTTCCTTGGTTCTGAAATTGTCTGGCTAAATCTGCAGCCTGGGATCCTGAAAATGGCTAATGGGTTTGGGTGCCCCGCTTGAGGAGTTTACCCTTTTTGTTGGGTAAACGTTTACCATGGTAAGGTTGAACATGGTAAGTGTCCACTATGGTAATGGTCCAACCCAGGTGTGATAAATCTCTATGGTTAAAGTAAGTGCTTCTCAAAAAGAAGGCAAACACAATAACTTGTAAAACAATTTTATATTAGGCTTTTTTTTAATTGCATCTACTGCAGCGTGGTTCAAGACAATAATTCTCTGGGTTTGTGAGGAAGAGGACATTTGACTTGCTTCTATGTGGTTGCATTAGCTCCCAAATGCTAGTAAGTGATATGCATAGGTTTAATATTTATGAAATTAAGCAAACATGTTCCTGAGTCATTTTAAAAAGCGTATCTCAGTAATGGTAAATTCTCTGCAGAGCAGATTTGAAAGTGCCCTCTTGGAGTACTCAGAAGTTGCATTTGTGTGTGCTCTTTGTGTGGGGCTTTGGTGTTTGTATGGCATTTGGGTGGGGTGTTTTTTTTGTGTGTGGGTTGTGTGTTTGGTTTTATTTCTTTTCTTTCCCCCAGGACAACTGAAGGTGAAGTTTGAAGAAAACCTAGGTCAGCATTTTGGAAATTGAATTGAGTACTCCAGTGTTCAGATCTGATTAGGAAATTAAGAAATAAAAAAATCCTCCTTGATATTAACAGGATATGGGACAGGCAGGGTGCTGAGCTTGTGTTGTGGATGCTTAAGTTTCATGTTGCTGGTTCCCACTTTGGTTTAATGATATGCAGGGAATAGTGGATGTTTCTTCACAGAAAGGCCACTCTGACTGTCAAAAAAGTTGTAAGTATTAGTCATAAGAATAAACTGAATTTTGTAATGACATCTACTTGATTTTTCTTTTTTAAAAAATGTTTTTCAAGAATTATATTTGACAAGACCAGATCTGAGAGAAGAATTTAGCAGGAACTGCTGCTATATATGACAAAATTAGACTTTTAATTGTCGTAGCTAAGAACGTTTTTGATGCTCTGAAAATGATATTCTAAGGTGTTCTTCCTTTATATATAACACATATAGGGGGAGAGAATGTATTAGGAAATTCTTGCAGGCTTTTTTGTGTGGAATGTGGGTAAGTTCAGAGAAGAGAGAACAAGATGCCTCTGACACAAAGGAACAATGAGCAAGTCATCTGGTCTGATAAATATGGTGGCTCCAAATTGGGAAACATGTAGATAATGATTTTTGCTGTTCCCACAGTCCTGCCTCAGTGATTGGCACTAAGGTTAAATTATATGTCTAAGTATTTGGAAAATCCTGGGCTTAATGGGAGCATGACAACTTCTTTAACATTATAGAGGAAGATAAGTGGTTCTGCTGAGAATTAGGAAATAGTGGGATGGGGCAGAGTGAGGAAGTGTGTTTGTTCGTTTTTTTGGTTTTTTTGTGTGTGTTTCCCGGCCCCCAAAGAGCAATGTTGAGGTAAAAGTTCCCAAGCACTAAGAATGTTCAGTTTCCCAGTTTATATTAATGACAACCACTGTGGCCAGGCTGTCAGTCTCTCTGCTAGGGTGGCAAAGAAGGGCTGATGTTCCTAGACAGCAAAAGGCAAGGGAGTGGTTCGGCTAATGTTGATGCCTTCAGACTGCTGAGCCAGAATGGGAAGTGTTAGGTCTTAATTGGGCGGGAAAGTTTGGCACTGGGGTTAGACATATTGCAAGAGCTGCTGGCAGAGCTGGGGTGAAGAAGGAAGACCTCTGATCCCAGACAAGTACAGGCAGACAAACATTAAACATCTTTGTCATCCTAACTTGCAATATGTCGTGTGTTTTCTCCTTTTTTAAAAAAAAAAAAAGATATCTTCATGGGGATTAGGAGCTGAACAATCTGTAGGTGTAACTAACAACAAGATAATCTTTAGTGTGACTATATGAATAGCCTTGTGTAAATAGAAGAGTTCAGGTTCTTCTGGGAGTAGCTGTCTGCAGGCTTAAAAAGACCAAAAAAATAGTCTTTACACACCCTGGATAGCGTCAGGAAGGACTGTGGGTGGCAGTTCTGTAGTTTGATAAGCCTGTGACTTATGTGCTGTGACCTGGAGATGGGAGGCTGCCTTTAAATCCCCAAGATCCCCTTGTTCCAGGAAAAAAAAGAAAAGTTATCTTTAGTTTTGGGATATGATTGTATTCTGCAAAGGGAGAGAGGGAGGTTAACAGAACCGAGGGCAATGCCAGGTTGACGTGATGGTGCTATGAACATTTTCAGCTGGGCATGGTTGGAGGAATTTAGGAGCTGGAGAAAAACATGTCTGTTGAGCATAATCTAGAATTACTGTATTTGTTTGGACCTCTTTGTTTCCGGTCTTGCAACAAAACCTGGCCTAAAATTTTGCTAAACAAATCCTTGATTTCTATGCTATCTGCTTGGTTTTGGGGAAAGGTAATACAGGATGAATGGCAGATGTGGCCAGATGCGGGCAGCATCTCAGTGATGTATGCGTGGAACAGCCCCCCTTGGAGATTGGTTCCTTGGGATGAGGTTAGGGAACTTGAATTGCATGGGTTCACGTGGGAACCTTTGCTGCCAACTGACATTTTGGAAAGGAGCCTTCTGTTTTGCAAGGAATGTGTGACTGGGAAACATCTCATGGCTCTGGGGAAACTGAAATGTTGTTGTGGAGTCTAAAAGGGAGGTGGGCTCCCAGTGTTACTGGGTGGCAGTAAATGAAACTGCAAAAGTCATGAGGGGGACTTGCTTGGAGAAAGGGGTATGACTACATGAGGACTTGACAGGAGTGATGACTGGGCTAGAGAAGCATTTAGGACTATCTGGGAAGACTGAGGAAAAACTGGAACTGAAGAGCCATAGAGGAAGATGTGAGGTTCTAGGAGGCTGGTGGCTATGGGAAGATCAGAGGTAAGGCTAGTGAGTATCTCTGTGTGTGTGTTTGCACATGTGGTGAAGGGGTATAGGTACCTAAATGAAAATTAGCTGAGCAAGGAGTCTCTGCCTGGATCCAAAAGTCTTGGTCGGGGGAAGAAGGAAGGATGCAGAAGGGCTTGACACTTTCATATCTTGCCTTCCCTCATTGGGCTGGAGCAGCACCTGGAGTGTTTGAGTTACTTTGCAGAGCTCTGGGGTGGAGTTGGCCAAGTTCCTGGAGCACAGTGTGTCACACGGGCTCTGGCTGCGCCCGTCGGACTTCCCTGCAGAAGTGCAGGCTATGTGTGATGGCTCCCGCATTCCCCAGGAGCTGCGCTTTGAGCAGAGGAAATCCTATATAGCGCTAATGCTAATCACTCTCAAATCAGGAATGTGAAATTTGGGCATGCTTCAAGCATTAATTATAGTGGCTTAATTTCCTTATCTGGTAATGTGGGGATAATACTACCTCATGGTGGTTTTGAGAAGGTCAGTTATTTAATGCTGACTACGCATGCCAAAGAAAACTGGAGGGGGGGGGGGAAGTAAACCTGTTGAAGCAGGACTTGAACAGGGCAGAATAAACAAGGTCTGAGGACAAACCGGCATCGCCTGCATGCGTGTTCATTGGGCATTACCTATCCAGGGGGCTGAAAGAAGTGGCAGCCCTAGCAAGTTGGAAAGAGCAATCCTACATCTTGATTCCTGGCAGGCCATGCACGCTAACTGTAAGGAAAACACATAAAGCCCGGGCAGTATATTGTGCAGGCTTGTTAGAGGAGTAACATGACACTGAGGCCTCTACCGTGACTTGGTTGACACAAGGCAATGGATATCGAGGGGAGTGGATGGGGAGGAGCTGAGTAATGGCCTGATTGCATAAGCCTTTTTTCCAAAGGAAACCGAGCTAACGTACTGTGGTGATATAATAAATTTACATCGTAATGCATGACCACAAGAGGGATCAGACCCCTTGAATTTCACTTTTTTGTTTTTGATTCTGCATTCTTTCATGTGGGTTGGTTATGGATGTTTTACATATGGAGATTATAACTAACTTGCCGATAATAATGCTACAAATCTAGCTGAATAGTGAGCTTGTGTCTAGTTTGTTTTCTGTCACAGGTTGTTTTTTGGTTTCAGTCTCTGCAGTAAAAATAAGGCTGTATTACTGCATGACTTTGGTAGATACAAACTTACACAGGAAGTTATGTCTTATTGTTTGCTAGGTAAGACTTAATTTCCAATACTCTTGTTATGTCTTTTTAAGTGAATATTTTCAAAAGATGACTGTGCTATTAAGTGAGTTCAGAACCTGTACCACGTTTGTATTTTATATGAGCTTGATCATTTGAACCGGATTTCTAGCTTTCTACTAATTCCCCTCTTCTTGAGCATCAGTTGTGTAATTGGCAAACACATACAAGACAAATGCTGATCTGTAAGTAATCATTCATTGAATATAACAGACTACAATCACTTTCTCTTACACTTAATTAGTCCAACATTTTATTTTAAAATCCATATTTTTTTTAGGGATAGTAGAAAGATGCAAAGTTGGCTGAAGGAGAATTGCCCCAACTCACTTCTTTCTACTCTGTGTCCTTCCTTAGCAAATATAGAAGCAGCTATAGCATTGAAAATTTAATGAAGCTTTCATCAATATAATGCTGGGCTTCTACATTCTCTGAAACGTATTTATATTTAATGAGCTTCTAATTCTAATTCAGGTAACAGGAACAACTGAATATAACCATAAATCTGATTTGTTTGTGAACAGCGTGTCCGGTGTCATTTACAATTCGTAAAGTAGTCATTGATGACCAGTGTGGTAAAGCACAGGCAGAGTTGTATGTCTGAGCATCAAGCAGTTTCTATTTAAATCGGCTTTTGTCTGCATTTGGTAGTTTGTTAAAAATGTTTTGTCCCAGGCTTTTTTCTTTTTTTCTTTTTCATAAAAATCAGCCTCAGGAAACAGAAGTGATGACCTTAAAGCAATGAGGTTGTTGTCCTAGTGTCATATTTGAGTATTTCTGTTGCGTGGTTTGTTTGTTTTAATTCTTAGCAAGCCTAAGGTTAGTTCCTTAGTTAAAAAGTACAATAGTGGGAAAATATTTTGGATGTGTGGGAGAGCTGGTAATACTGAACAAAATACAGAATTGTATATAATTAATTACAGAAGATGGAAATAGTCTAGGAATAACTGAAAATATCCTACTGCACTCTGGACAGTCTCAAACTGAAGATTTCTGTGAAGCATCAAATGCTGCACTGCTGGGCTTGGCTGGAAGAAGCAGCAAGGCTCGTTTGCTCCTCCTTACTGGGAGTAAATTGTAATGCTGGAAAGATGGTATTGTTTACCAAATTTTATGCAATAACACCACCTATGAGTATATAATTACATTTTCAATTGGAATAAGAAAACATTAACACTAAAACATTGGTTTGATCATGTGGAAATACTTTATTGTTCTATCTGTGGTACTTAATTTATGGTCCTTTTATTGTTTCCCATAATCGTAATTGACATTTATCCATTAATATTTAATCTGTGTTTTGGAAGTTAATTGCAGAAAAAGGCCATATATAATGTGATGCCATTGAATATAGAAACATAAACTTTAGTAACCAGAAGCATTCTCTGCTACACAGTGTTGCCTTTGTAATAATACAAAAGGCTATGTAGGGAATGGTATTTACACCACCCCCTGTCTTGGCAGTACGCAATTTTCTATTTCATTTATTAAGAAGTTTTTTAAAAAGAAAGCTATGCTTGCATGGCACAGGTTAGTATCCTGATTGCCTTTGACTGTTCTTGTTTTCTTGCATTAATTTATTTGGTGCATTACACTAACAGGATGTTTTCCCACGTATTTGTTTTAATCCAACTTTTTATGGATGTTTTAGCAGCCTCACGAATGGAACAGGACGCTGTATGCTGAGCATATTAAGTGAATATTCTTACTATTTCAGATATGTGTAGCAGCCCCAGAATTTTAGTCAATCTTTAGCAAGACTTAACACTTGACCTTCATGGTCTCCTCTCAGAGCAGACCAAGAGAAGTTGTCAGACTGGCATCTCTTGGGAGGTGCAGCTCTGGAGCCGACGTCCTTGGAGCTGCCAGTGTGCAGCCTTCCGAGTGCCACTGGCACAGGCTTGCGGGGAGTCTGTGAAGAGTGGTCCTAGGCAGCCAGCTAGGATGGGGCAGGAGTGATCTGCTTTTTGTCTCCTCAGTCAGCTCTGTCCTGCTGTGATTTGCCCAGGGGAAGCTGTAACAAACTCAGTGCAGCCGGCAGTCTCTGCGGCAGGCTGGGTTGTAATGCCTGGTCCTGATGGTTCCCCAGTCCCTAGCGCGTCTCCCTACAAGAACACCGCTTTTTTACCTTCTGAATTCTTCCCTACCTGATTTTTAAGACTTTCAGAAACTCTTCCCTTACTAGAAAAGATCTGGTGTGGGCAAACAAATCTGACATTCCCTGAAGTAGGAAAGTGAATTCATTTGCTGTACCAGTCTGTTCTAGACATTTTATGCTGGGCAATGTCAGATATGTATCAGTGATAGACACTTCCACTGTGTACTGACTTCTATATTTACTGTATTTGTGATGGCTAATTAAAAAATACCAATTTCTAATTAAAATTCTTGTTTCCTAGCCATTTTGGATGCAGAGCAGTACAGCAGCGGAATGAATGAAAGAACCGTGTTAACAAGACTGTTGTTTCAAAAGACTATCTCAGTTCATCAGGTGCTTGAATGCCAGCATAGCCTTACTCATGCACGTAGCTCATAGAAATGATGAGACTCCTCGTGTGACGATTATTTTTAGGATAAAAACCATACTATTTATTTTCACTTCTAAAAAATGTACATCAGTTTTTCTGACAGTCATTTTTCTGTCAAATAGTTTACTTAACACAGACAAATGGTTTACTTAAGATAAGTTGATAGCAGTAGATTTGGAGTTTGTCCTAATGCAGTCACTTTGCGTATTTGGCTTGGACTATTTACAGTAGAAGCTGAAGATGGTTGAGATGAGGGAGAGGTGTGGAGGGGGTTTTTTTTGTTTTTTTTTTTTTTTCTTTAAATATTACCAGTTCAAAGATCTTAAATGGCTGTCCCTCATCTTCTCCTGAGTAGCATCATATATTTCACTTGCCAGTCTTAAGCATTGACCTCTTTTGACTGGGTCAGCTTTCTGTTAGGGATTGTAATAAATATAACAGTCCAACTTCATTTCATGATGACAGGGCGGTTTTTTTGTGCAAGTTTGGAGGGACTGCTTTAATAAAACTGTTTCCTTTCCTAATTTCTGAAGATTTTTTCAGATTCTTTAAAGATAGTTCAAGTATTTTTAGCTGGAGTCTCTTGAGGTATGAATAAATTGCACATAAAAGCTACATTCTGAGCTTTGTTTTGGAGTTTAGCTCCCAGAACTTAGAAAAATGCAGGAAAAAAGGATTCTTTGTTCAGTCTTAGCTTGGTTCCTCTGTATATATGGTAGTGTACTATTATTGATGTAGAATGCTATTTTTCATCTTGTAGGACCTGTTTTGTACCAGAGAGCATTTTCATCAGTTATTTTCTGGACATTATCAAGCATATATAGAAAAAAAGAGGATCACTGATTTCTTCTTTCGCTGTAGGGCTCAGTGTCTCTGGATCTAAAACCTCTTATGCCTATGTATTTCTCCTATGATATAAAAGCATTGCTACCTCTATCTTACTGATGAGAAAAATCATCGTGATTTTACAGAGAACTCTAAATTTTGAAGTCTGCTACAAGGGGAATGTTAGAACTTCTTTCCCATCTACCCTTCATCTTCAAACACAACCTGCTTCCACAGCAAGCAATAGTAGCTGTTTGATAGCCTTGTAATGAGAAGTGTTAAACTTGGACTGTGCCAATCCTATGAATAGTTGTCGGGCATTCCAGAAAAGGGTATTAGCCTTAGTTAAAGTAATTATATTTCAGCTTTGCTCTACAGTATAGTTTTGAAGGTTTTTTAGAGGTTTTATTTTGTGTTACAACATTGAGCACATAGATGACTGGTGATTTGTGTAACCCAGTGTTTGGGCAGGTAATCCACTGGATCATCTCAGTGCTACGCAGGAAGATTAAAACTGAAGTTTTGGTCCTGGGGGAAAGGAAACTGGGTATAAAAAGAAATGTTAGAGTTTTCAAAGGAGTGGGGTTATTAGGGGCATGTGTGTGGTGTTTTGGGTTCTTTTTTTTTTTTTTCTTTGGTTTTTCCCCCCCTTTAATTCATTTTTCTGTTATGCTTTATTGCCCAGCCTCACACAGTCATCTGAGGGGCAGCAAACTGCAATGCCAGTGAGGGTACAGGGAGGAGATGAGGACACACAGCGGCAAGGCCTGTTTTGTCACCAGAGAAAACCTATCGTGTAACTGCCCCCTCTGTGTGTCTTTTCTGTGGGTCCTCTGTGTGTTTTCTGAGACACTGTGGCAGCCATGCCCCTTCACGTGCAGGTTTGGTCTATGCATTTTTAAGCTCAATCATGAACAGAAGGATTGCACTTTGTCAAGCACCTGTGATCATGCCCTGTCAATGGTATTGTTATTGCTTGTGCTCAAAATGTTCGGTCTCTTCCCGCACTCTGTTTCTAGCAAATACGACCTTTGTGACTGGCGTCGGCGGTGTAAAATAGTTTTATGCTTTGTACGTGAAGAGATCAGACATCACTGGTCTTGCCTTTTATGTATAAAGGTGACAGAAAGAAAAGATGAATAGTGTGTGGTTAAAAAAAAAACTAAAAAAAATTTACTGGCTACATGTGTGTGTTGACTTCCACTTGAGTCTCCATGGTCACTCCAGCTAATTGAACTCCAGATGTTCCCTGTGTCACATGCCTGTCCCATCCCTGTGTTCCTGCCTTTTTTTTTGGCACTGAATGATGAGCCAGTTCAGGGGTGTGATCCATTTTAGGGTTTTAGACTAGTTATTGGCTGAATTAGCTCCTTGTACTGGTCCCAGGCATGTGTGCTGTTGTACAAGCGCTAGGACTTGAATATAGGGTGGGAAACTATGACAGCCCAGATATAAAAGTAGGATAAGTTACTGTAGGACTAGACTCTACCTTGCACTTGCAGTAGCCATATGTGATGCCAGTAAAAATAAATAAATAAAACTCTGTATTAGGTGCTTGTATGCTTCTGTGTTGATAGCTTCAGCACTGTGCCAGGAGAGCGGCTGTCTTGGTAGCATTCCTACAGCATAAAGTGGCCATGTAGGTGTGTGGCAGCATGCAGAAAAAACCCTTGATCTTACATGATCCCACACAATTTCCCCAATACATACTGTGGGAGTTAATATGTTTGTTTTAGTTGACAGCCTGAGCATGTAGAGGCTCTGTTTTTCTTTTGCTCAAACACTGTATAGCTTGGATTTGGATTTAGCTTAAACAAATTGCAAAGAACTGTCTCTTCATGTTATGTAAAGTTTATGTTCCTGAGAATAAGAGGATCATTCGTGGATTACTGGAAGTGTTGCAATTTGGAAAAAAAAGCCATGCTTGGGAGGATACAACTTTCCTTGAAGTAGGGAGGGTTTTCAGCTCTCATTCAGATCTTTTCGTAGTCCTTTTCAAGCTCGGGCTTTGGTTTACAGTGGCCTTCTAGCATTGCCACCAGTGTGAATGAGATACTACTCAGGAGGATGATCATGCACAATATGGTACTTTGTAAGAGCGGTGATTTTCATTTTGCATATTTTTCTTCTCTAAATAAATGAAAGTGAAGATAATACAAAGCAAAATCTGTTTGGATGGTAGTGGGAATGACAGTGAAGCAAGTTTGATATTTGATGCATCACAACTGTCATCACTAAGCTGCTTTTTCTCTTCCCTTTTTTTTGAGCAGTATTCACATGGGTATTAGCCAGCAGACCTTTCATGAGTCCCAACTCATAGTTCTGTGCAGGGAAAGGAAAAATCCTTGAATTAGCTGTAGTCTAAAAAGCAAACAAATTTGAGCAGGGGAGGTGAGGATATAGTGGGAACAAGAAAAGCATGATTTCCTCCTGCCTTAGTTGATATAGAGAGTCTCCTGCTAAAGTGCTTGCTCAGATTTATGTTATTTTTCAGTGGAGCTGCAGGATGGGATGGGGAGTAACACTGATGTTAGAGCTTCACCGAGTGTAGATTTAAGCAATCTGTGATTGTATTTGTGGCTCTTAAGCTCCGTGCTGGCTGGTGTCAGGGGGTGTTTGTGCAGTATCAGAAAGTAATAGCATGTATGCAAGTCATCTTTGTTCCCTGGCTTGGGAAGCCATCCCACAGCTTTGATCTGCTGTGTGTGCAGGTGGAGAGAAGGACGAGGAAAAGTCATGCTCCCATTAGCCTCCTGAAAGTACTCTGTGTCCCCAGAGTGATAAACTTGGGGTCTTTTCAAAGTATAATAGATGCCGTACAGGTGAGTCAGCCTTTTGTGCTGAGGGCCAGGTGCTTGACTTATTTTCAAGCTGGCGTGCTAGGACACACTCTGGCATTCATCACCTTTGTAAACACTCCTCAAAGTTGAGGAAGGCTTTTGTCTTGTAACCGGTTTTCCTTAATGCTCTGGGAGTGACTAGCTTGATGCATTTTCCCCAGGTGGCATCAGCAGCCTATGAAATACAGAGGCAGCATTTCTGCTGTGTGACCTTCAGGAAGGACAACCAAGAGTGAGTGTCTCTGTATTTTTGGTACTTTGCCCAAATATGTACACTTTTGACTCCAGAACAGGGGATGAAAGGCTCCATGTCTTGGACCAGTCCTTTGGGCAATGCAGTTCTCGTTTTTCTGCTATCTGTGAATTTGATGGTTGGCAAGTCATTCCTGCAGAACAGGAAAAAGATAACTATTTTTTTTAGTGGTGCGAAGATCCTTGCTGGTGTTACTGAGTGGAACAGAGCAGAGTTGTAGTCTGTTGTGCAGAGTTGTATGTCAACTTTAGGCTCTCACTTTTCTGAAAGAGCGTTCAAGTTTCCCTTTAATAATCTATTACTCCTTTACAGCCTTTGTTTTTGAACAAAGACTTGAGAGTATTTGTCTGTAGCAGGGAACAAGTGAAAAGTAGTTCCTGATGAATTTTCCACAATGTTTGGGATAAGTATGGCCTCGCTGCTAGGACTGCTTGCAGAGAGGAGTGTTGGGCAGTCCTAGATCTAAACTGTGTTGGTAGGGAAAACAAAAATTTCAGTTATATGGGAATTATCCAATACATGTAATAAGTATTTTCTCAGGTGTGTGGATCTGTCTTTGGATTCTTGTTTTCTCCTTTCACTGTAGTGTTTTTTGTTTGCTTTCAGTAGGCCATTGTCTTGAGGGGGCTGATCTTCCAAACAGTAATGAACAGAGTTTTTGTTTACTGGTGATACCTGTGGGACTGTTCAAATAAATATACAGCGCTGAATCCAAGACCTCCTTGAAGCCCACCAAATATTGAGGTTTTGTTTCCCCTCCTTCCTTGAGAACTCTATTCCCAGAGGGCCAAGAAGTCAACTCACCTCGCCAGTAGTAGCTGCCTGAAGGATTAGGCCAGATTTTTTTTTCATAGTAAAAAAGACCTGAACATATTCACATTTTGACATGTTATGTCTGAGAATGGCTAAGCAACAGTTCACAGCTTATACACGCATTTTAAACTTACCTATGAAGAAGTATTGAGTTTTAACATGCCTCTTAAATGGGTATCTTGGGGATGGAAAAAGTGACTTAATTGTATATTGTCAAAAACTGAGAACTTCTTTTGGCATGGCCATTTAATGGACCATTAGCTTCACTTGAATCTGGTTTTGCTAAAAGCTGTTGAGCAGAAATCACATGGGTTTGTCTTTCACTGTCAGCTGTTTGCTGTGTAGGTGGGGGTACGATGCAGGTGCTGGTGACAGTTTGAGCTGTTTGACATTGTGCCCAGAGTGAGAATTGCTGCCTAGCTAGCAGAACCAAAACATACTATTATCTTATTAGTGTATTCACATCTTTAGGCAATTAAACCACATAATTTAAGCTGCCTCTACTATACACGTTCCCACAGTTTTAACACTTTATCATTTAAAGCCTATGAGAATTTGACGGAGATTAATTCCACGTATAGAGTCCGGGTAGCAGTTGAGTGTGATTGTATCTGTGTGGTTGAGGGCGGCTGTCCTGAGAAGTGAAGGTCTTCAGCAACCAGATAAGAGGGAATGACCAGCAGGAAGTACCCCTTTGTGGGGGAGAGAGTCTTTCTTCCATGGGAGCACTTTCAGGTAAAAGGTGAAAATTGATTATCTTGGTATTCAGTTGCATTAAATTTACATAAGGGCGATCAGCAAGGAAGTTCCCTCGGGGTGTTTAATAATGCTGATTGCTGTAGTTCTTAAAGAAAATGCAGTATTTCACAGGTGCCTCAGTTCAATCACTTGAAAGTTTTGCAGCCTAGTACTTGGCAGTTCTGGAAACTATAATATAAATTTCTATTTGAGGTGATATTTTGCAGTAGAGTATTTTTTTGAGTAAGCATATACGTCTTTAAACCATCTGAGTCATGTATTCTATTTTTTTAATACAAAGTGGTTTTAAAGACTCAGCACGTCACGGTGGTGGTGATACGGCACAAAGCGTAAGGTGATATGCAAAGGCCTCCTAAAAGGACAGAAAAGAAGGGAGAGTCCTATGTACATCCCTAGGATCACTGAATTCATTTACACATTTATTTCTAATGACCCTGTCAACACCTCTTGGCAAGCTAAATTGGGTAGTGATGGTTCCGGTTTTGGGGCTGGCATCCCCCTGCCCCAGTTAACTAGATTGCTGAGGGAAGATGAT
The DNA here is from genome assembly GCA_008921705.1 of Burhinus oedicnemus. NCBI lineage: Eukaryota > Metazoa > Chordata > Aves > Charadriiformes > Burhinidae > Burhinus > Burhinus oedicnemus. The sequence continues at coordinate 2,063,570 of VFFE01007670.1, read as the reverse complement.
AATGGTGGTGCAGCAGGTAATGGTTATGCTTCACCAGTACAGACAGAGGTGTGTTTCTTTGTGTTGGGTTCAGTCATCTCGGGAATGTGGCCTGATCTTTGTGATTTTCCTGACCAACTGTAGCATGCTTTTTACTGGGGAATTTTGTTAGACTGGTTAATAACTTTGTACATTGGATTCAGGTCATGCTGCAGTGGGTGTCACTAGACTTGTTTTACAGGGTTTTCCAGGGAGAACACCCAGTACGGTGTTTTCTGCCCTGGGTAGGCTGATAGGCTGTAAATGCAAAAGGCTGTAGCTGCTTGTTTGTAGTTCAAATACTTCTGTTGTGCAATGGCACCATCAGTCATGAACTACAGCCTGTGCTGGTAACTGGATTCTTTTCAAGGTTTAATTGTTGAGTGCATGGTAGCGAGGGTGCAGTCTTTAGTATCTACAAACAACCCCTCTCTTCCTTACATTTGGATCCCTTTTTTTTATTCTTGACTAGTAAACTTGGCTTATGTCCTTTGTGGAAGTAGGTAAGACAATCACTTTTCTGTAGCATCGTAATGTTTCTTGGAGAAAATGCTGGTAAACAGTAGAACACCTTATACCTCTATTCCAAATATTGTATGTGGTTTTAGGGAGTGGAAGCAGCTTGGATTGTCCCTTAAATAAAACTTTCAAAGTTAAGGAAGTGGCTTAAGTTCATGGGGATCCGAGAGCTTTGGAGAATTTACTGAAATTGTGTAATAAATAGCAGGAGTGTGGATTTAAATGAAATACGCTGCTAATCATAGGTATTGGTGATGAATTGAAGGACTATTTTGCAAGGACAGGCTGTGGCAAAAGATCTTTCTTGTAGTTGTGAGTAACAGCAGTTAAACTGAACCAGAGAAGGACCTTCACTTTTTTAGATGCTAGTTTTATCTATAAAGGGGGGAACGAACCCTTACATGGGAGAAGTTATCTGTGCAAGCATGTTACAGAACAGTCATGGTCCTCAACACGCAAGTAACCACCTACCCAAACGTGTGCTGCAGCACTGAGCCCGTGCTTTCAAACCTGAAAAATTCACATTTCACACAACTGTTCTGAAAACTAGTCCCTAAGCCCTGGTGGAAGTTTGCCCAGGTTATTTGTGTTGGGTGTCAAGGACAGTTTGTACATAAAGCTTGCAGGATTGAGCCCAATAATTCATAGTAATATATAATTTCATAAAATGATGAGAGTAGATAATTCGCAGTCTGGGTTGTCCTTAGAGATTCATTTTCTAGTAGAGAAAATTTTAATCTTTTTGCACATATGCAGTTTGCTTTGGCCAAGAAGGTTAAAGGTGGTCAATGTTAGGTGAGCACCTCCAAAATGTCAGCAATTGGAGGGGTCTCTGTTTTCTGAAAAACTGACCCTTTGCTTTATTGGGTTTCTTTACCGTGTCCCCCGATCTGTTGGCCATTATGGAATTTGCTAGTGGCTATTGCTTTCTTGGAGGGTCTGCAGAATGAATTCACTTGCAAAATAGGTATTTTGATTTTGGGGATGGGTGAGGTTGAAGAAGAAATCCTGTCATCGTATATAAGCTTATTATTTGAATGAGGTTAGGAGCATACATGAAGGATAAAATTCTGTGTTCAAATGTTTTCAGTCTTCCCAGAGATAGGCGCTCAAGGGTATACTCTCCTGATTTGTTTTAATTTGACTGCTTTACTGGCACTAGATAGTATCAAGCATTTATTATGTGTGATTTATATGGGTAAGGAAAATACTATTCACAGTTTCTCAGACCAGGAACAATGTTCTTTACACATGGCTTTAATACAGCTGTTATGAGCCTAAATAAATGTCGCTTTTGAATATGCGCACAGGTCCTGTATAATTATGGAGCAGTGTGGTGTTTATGAGAGAACCTGCAGCATTGTTGAGTGCTTCTCAGCTGATGTTTGGATAAAACAGATAAGCTCAAACATTGTCTGGAACTGATCATCTGAATCTTGGGCCAGATTTCCATTTCCTTACTTGTTTTCAATGGCTCTTTATTTAACCAGTGGGACTAGTGGGCTATGGTGCCAGGCAGCCTAAAGCTGTAGCTGAGGATAATGGTGGATTTTGGTTGGCTGCACGATATTTACAGCTGAACTAGTGAATGGAAATTTTGAGAACTTTTTTCTTTTTTCCAGTTAACATTATGTAGCGATAAGAACAAACAAAAATATTCTGCAAAATGAGTAAGTTAGACCAGTCCTACAGAGGGTGGCAGGTGGGGTTTATGCTAAAACACGCATTCAAAAATACTCCTTCCAAGCTATTTTCACACACAAATGCCCAACAAACCTGTGCTCCCAGTTTGGTGTTTATGCAAGGGAGGCATCCACATAACGAAGGACAGATTTATGGATATTTATCTGACTTCAAATCCTTTGACAACAACTCGATTGTGATCAGCTTACCAATGTGGGGAGACAGCTGTGTGCCGTCCTCCCCGTATCCTCTGCAGTCTCTTGTGCTGGTGTCTGCATCCACTGCTGAGTAACTACACTGGGGTGTTCTGTTTTGTGTGGTTTGTGGCATAACAGGTACTGACATAAATACAAACGAGAATATAATGTATTTTGCTAAAATACTTTTGATCCTCCATTAATACATGTTGTCTTGCTTCTTGCTCCCACCTTGTGCAATTGATTCTCCTCGTTGTCTCTCCTACTAACAAATAGTAAAGGAATGAATATGCATCACAAATTTTCATCATGATAAAATTGTTTGAAATGTGCTGCAGCTTTGAGAGAACAGTTTGTGTTAAGTCTTTAGTATGGTGAGTAATGTATTTGCTTACTTAGAGTCCCGTTTGATAACCAGTGAAGCTACCTCCAACTTCACTGAAACAGGGCTGGGTTTTTATTCCCTACAATCTGTAGGAAACGGTTAAGATGCCAGCATAGCTAATGAAGGTCTGACACGTCCTCCTTATTTTTGTTTAATACCTTCCTCTAAAAGTAGTTTCATTGAATGTGACCTTACAATTTAACTTCAAAAACTTTGCATGATGTTCACCAACTGGTTGAATATATGAAAATAGCAATTGCTGTTTATTTTTAAGCTTGAGGAAAAAGCGGGTTTTTTTTTAAATGATTAAATTTACAATGCAAAAAAATGTTCCCTACCAGGCTTTAAGTAGGTCAGGATCTCTGCCACCCTTAAAAAGGAAATTACAATCTGACCTGCAGAATGGCCAGCGTCGGGTGGGATGGGGGCGGGGGGGAGGTTTTGGTGTGTTTTTCCTTTTTTTTTTTTTTTAATAAGTCAAAACGTATTTGTTTTTGAGATTGTTTCACTGGCCACGTGTTGTGTATTGTACGGTACAAGACATCCCTGAAATACTTATCATGCTGTGTCCCATCACGAATGTCATCTTAAAGTCTCCACTGTTTATGAAGCACAGTCTATATTTTATCTCATGCTGAGAAAAGATGTGATAATGGTTGTTTAGGGATTATGTGAAAATGGAGTGAGGAATGACCCTTAAAAACCGGTAGGAAGTAAGAGATTCCCAAATGAGGCTAGGGAGGCGGGGAAGCTGTTTGAATTGCTACTGTTGGGATTTTCTAACGAGTATCTCCTTTGCACTTAACACTGGTGAAAATGAAGATTGGTGCTGGGTTGCAGAGCTTCGTGTGGCCCGTTCAGGGCCAAATGTTTTGCAGGTTTCTCTGGACAGTCCAACTCGTGGCTCTGTAGAAATGCAGGGAATGACCCTTGCACCCCTGTTTCTGTGTGTGTTTACATTGAAGTGAACGTGTTCAACAAGCCCTGAATGGTTTGTTAGACTTTTTTCCTACGTTTTCAAAAATAGAAATACACAAACCTTTCACTCTTTGCAAGTGGATTGTTGTTTTTTCAAAATGCCAGTCTTTCTTTTTAAAAGATACTTGCCCAGGATTATTTCTTTAAGGATTAAGTATGCATTTGGGTGAAAGATGGCAATAAAATATTGAGTTGGATTTTTTGTTTTTCTTTCTTCTGATGAGGTTTTCTGCAACTTAGTGTTAAAAATAATTTAGATTCTGCTTTGTAAGGTGTTTAAGGATTGCAGAGAGATCTTCCTTCTCTGACATCCAGCTCTTCAAATTGTAACAGGAAAGGCAACAGAGATTTAGCAAGTCAGTCTAAGCGGTGCTTTAGGGCAGGAAATAAAGAATGCCCTAAACAATTGAAATTCCAGTAGGGAATTAGGATATGATGTAAAATTACCTACAATAGTCTGGGAGACCAGACTGCTCTCAACAGCAAAAATACTACTGAGTCCTTTGTATTCAAAGGCTACTGGTGCTTTTGGTCTGTCTCACTGAAAAGGCAGCAGTCTTGGGAAGCAGTTTGTTCCCTAAGGCTGTATTGGACTGATGAAGAGGCGGGAATGATGATTTGTTGAGTCATGACCACCACCTTTTGCGGCACAGAAGTTGTTAATCTAAACTTGTTTTACTTGTGAGCTAAGCCATGGCATAATACAAGGTATATAGAAGTATGCATCAGCTAATATGTACTTCCTACCAGAAGGTTTTTTTTTTACATGGTAGTAGAATATATATCCATATTAAATTAGACATTAAATTACATGTACTATCTGAAATAAGACAAGCTGAAAATGCTTACTGTCTAATGTTCTTCTGTGCTATTGTATCAGCTATTAAAGACAAGTAGAATGGTACGAATCTTACCATCTCTTTTTCCACAAGGTGAAAAAATTGATCAGTGATTCAAGTTTGGATCTCTTGAGACATATACATATTATGGTTTATGCCAGATAAGATAAATTAATTGGTTATTGATAAAAGAATATGAATCTGTGTAATTTATGAAAGACTGCTTTAGACTGATGGTTAGGAGTTATTTCTGTTATGAGCAGAAGGAGCACATGCTAGAACGTCTGTGCCATGCATGTTGTCCGTTAAATTTTTTTTCAGTATTCAAAGATGCATGTAATATTTCAGTATCTTCAAGAAAATTAGCTTTTTTTTTCCCCCCCTCTCCTTTTTTATTTTTATTCCTGAGTTGTTGTCGTCTTGGTGTTTCAGAATTTAGAGCATGTAGCTAGGACCATAGATAGGACTGGAGGCACCTTCTTGATTATCAAATGTAGTTGGCTGTTGAAGACAATCAGGTCATCACATCTTCCTGTGAGCTTATAAAACTTCATTTTTTGAAACTGATTTTTGCCCTGAAACCATTGGATACGGTTTCAGATTCTCAACATTGTGGCTGGTGAGAACTACAATTGCTGGTATAAATTTTTACTCTATTGGTTGTGCCTGTTTGTTTTAGTTTAAGTAGCTTTTTCTGCTGTTTCTCCTCTGATAAGCCAATCTTCCCAATCTTGTGATCATCCTAGTTGCCCTTCTCTGCATTTATAGGGTGGGCTCATCTGTTTTGAGTGAGAGTGACCAGAACTGCGCATGCCATTTCAGGTGAAGTCTCCTCACATTCTGCTGGTGATTCTGTCTGTCTGACAGCAGTAGCTCTTCTGATACACCCTTGGATTGCATGTGTCTTTTCATGACTACATCACATTGCAGAGGGACTGTGAGCTACTATTTAATTGGTATAGAGGTGTCTTCCTCTCCTTGGTGCTCTTAAAATGATGAGCTCCCAGAGACTTTGTGACTTGTTTCAAATGCATGAATTTGTTTTGTTCGGTTGTGTTGCCGCCGTTTTCTACTGTGGAAGAACTTGCCTGTAAAGTAACATCGTATGCTTTGTTTAAAATATTCTGAAATAATGTGACATGCTTTTTGGCTCTCATTTCTAGCGATTCTGAAAAATTCTTCTTATCCTCTGTCTGCTACCCCACCTGTTCTTGTGTTGTAACTTGCTTCAACTCACCTTTCTAGAGGTGTGTTGATCAAGCAGATTTTAGGGTATCCTGGAATAACAATGGACACTTTTTCAGTTGTGTTCTCTCTTCTTATACTTTCGGATCATGCTAAAATAGCTAGGTATGCCATAAAAGCTTTGTAAGAGGGAAGGGAAAGACAGATTTTAATGAACAGCATTGGATGCTGTTGAATTCAGAGCTTGGGAAGAAAGGAACAGCTTTTTATGCCCTCCCACCCAGTGGCTATCCCCAGTAACTTACTTCTGGGGCCTTGTTCAGACTGAAAGGACCTTTCTGCGGGTTGCTGGCTATGCTGGGCATCTCCACAGGTTTGATTTACTGTGGTTACTTCCGTCAACACTGGTGAGGAGCCCTTTTCCAGGGGAACTCCCAGAGTTGAGTTGTGTTGCCTCAGATGTTACTGCACAGTTTGTAAAGAGTGTGCTGAAAGCTGGGGAGGTTCTTCTATTACTGGAAGTTTTTGATGATGTGATCCTACATCAGCCTAAACTCTGGAGGTTGCCTGCTGTGGTACCATCCTCTTCCCTTGCTTTCCAGCCCAGCTGTGCTGGTGCTCATGTCACAGGCACTTGTCACAAGCACATCACAGTTGGGGTATCTCTCTTTGTCAAAGCCCTCTCTGTCAATACACAAGTGTAAGCAAGCTGAATGGGAGCATTGTTTGTGAGATGCCCTAACCTGTCTGAAGTCTGCAGGAAGTTTGGCTGCTCAACTTGTTGGGACCTGGATTTCACTTGAGGGTTCTCCTAGTTCCGCTTTGAGAGCAGATTGGCAAAGCTGTATAGGTATGTAGTGGTGTTTACAAAATGGCCTACCCATGCTGCTGGGCACCTAACTGCATTGTCCAGTACTGAACACAGTTCTCTTTATGCTTCAGCTTCCCTAGTGAATGAGTCTTTAATGTGTCTGGCTTTTAAGACTTTCGTGATAGCGGTGTGATAAACTTGCTTTGCTTGGACTTTTATATTTGGGATTTTGTATTTGACAACATGCTGCTTCACCTTTCGCAGCCTGGTTGCTCATTCCTACCTTCACTTTGCCCATTGCTATGTGTTGGCATAAGTATTTGTGAACTATGTGGTCAACCAAATGGGAGAGTTCATCTGGCTGAAAAATAACCCAGCAAATAACCGTGTGGCTGCACAAATGTTTTTCTGGCCTGTGGGAGAGGACAGCAGGGGAAGGACAGTGTACAGCAGTCTGAAGGCAGATTACAGCAGCTTCTTTGGCATTAGTGCTGACTTAACATGTAGAAATACAATTTTGGTGTTCCTGGGCAGCATCTATAGCCTCAAGGTTGTTAGGACTTCTGCTACCCGTGAAAATGGGAGTTGGTGTCTTAACCTTTTAGTGTGGTCACTCATTTCTGACAAATTGCATAAAAAGAAACAGTTGATTTTATTGTATCATAAAACAAGATTTATGCAGGAGTTCCCACGTAGCACTTTTGTCATGGCAGATTGTTCTTTCAGTCTTTTCAAACCAAGCAAGCTAGTGGTAGAGTGGACAGTTCTTCATTACACATTGCTTTTTGAGCACTGATGGTGTTTTCAGAGCAATCTGTAACATGGATGATGCAGTTATTGCTCCAACAGGCTGTTCTTTTCAGTTGTTTTTAATTGTGTGTACATACACCCACATTGTTTCTATGTATTTGAATAGCTTAAGGAAACTGGACTATGTACTTTTTATGCTTCAAGTGAAATAGAAGCCTATGCTCTTGGCACAAATTTGGCTTAGTTCTTCCCAAAAGCTGAGAGAGATGAGCCAACATATGCAGATCATTGAACAGGTACGTTTGCAAGAGATTGGTAAAGGTTTTGGTTTTTGAGAGTTTCAAAACAGTTGCATGTTTCCTGTTGAGACCCCAAACCACTGTTTTTTTTACGGAAAACCTTGGTCATATGCCTGGTTCTCTTACAGGTGTGTGTCTTACCAACTTTATCTTCTTACTTTCTGAGATTAGACATGAAATATGGGAGTGTCTTGTGACAAGCCCTCAGTAATGTGGTCAGAATATCCCATCATGCCACAAATACATTTTAATCTTTTTTTCCCTTTTACTGTATAGCCTCATTTCCTTCTCTTGCTCCCACATGCTGCTGTTGCACTGTAAAATGCATTGAAAGTACAGAACAGAAGGTAGAAGCCTTGTTTTCGATCAAGCAAAAGATTTGTTGTGACTATTTTGGCTCCCCAGAGTGTTCATTTTCTGTTGTCTGTGTTTTAGTTTTTTCCAGTGTGATTTCTGGCATATGCAGGTGTTTTGTAAGACTAAGTGAATGCTCAAAATACTTGAGTTAGTAAGACCTGTCAGCTCTGGGGGCAGTTCAAGCCACACCATGGGGTAGGAGTTTCTCACGAGGTAACAAATGGATACAGAAGAAGAGGGGAGCAATATGCAGTTCAGTGTGAGATCTTAAACTTGTTAACGATAAGTGTGTTTGTCTCGTCAGAAAATGGGCAATGTTGAGCTGGATTACGTCAAAAAAACAAAGTGCAGTTTCTGCACTTTAAGCAGACATGGAAAATTTCATAATTGTGTTTTAAATTCAGGTGTGCTGTGGGCAGCTGCTAATCCTGATAGCTACCCAATTTGATGTTTGAGAACCTTGAAAACTTGCAAACGTCCTCATTCAAAGAGAATAAAGCATAATAAAAAGGTTATTGACATAGTTGAATTATTATTTTAGTGCAAGTGTTTGCCCAGTAGACTGTAATGGATTTGAAGTAGTTGTTCTGGTACATTGGGTAAATTCTGGGCCAATTTTGGTATGCCTAGTCATTATGAAAGCACTTATTTTTCAATGCCACACAGCTGCTCTTGAAATGTCAAGAATTGGCCTGTCAAGTATTGGCCCGTTGTTTGACCAAATAGACATAATTGTGCTGTAAGCCATGTTTCTTATGATTGTGTGCTTAATTGACTAGGCATCAGTATCTCATAAAGAACCACTTTTATGTAAATACCTACAGAAATATTTTCTCTATACTATCCAGAATTGATACCATAAAAGGTTCTTCAATTTTTTTTTTCCGGGAAAAAAGAAAAGGCTCATCTGTACTGGATAAATGTGAGTTAAGTTTCAGCTTGCTGCAAACTCTCTTGTCAGGTCCAAGCCACTTGAAATGGTTTTGTAATGGAGATGTTGAAACACAATGTGTGGTGGAAATGTTTCTGTTTATTATTAATTGACTCAGTATGTCGTGGTTGGTTTTTTTGGGGTTTTTTTTTGTTTTTTTTTTTCTTAAAATGCCAGTTGTTCAAGGCTGTAGTTCAACCACTACCTGGTCTACTTTCTTTCTGGTGAATGCAGGTGAGATGAACTGGTCTGTATATCAGAGTATGTATATGGGTGTTTGGAAAATAGGGTTAACTGTGGCTCAGTGTCTCCTAAATTTTTGAGATGTCTGGGCTCATTTAACCTCCTCCTTTCTGCAATACAAAGCAGAACTCGTCTGACAGAACAAAAATGAAACAAAAGTGTGTGCGTGCATCCTTTTCCCAAAAGATATAAATAGTCTAAAAGAAGGATTGTATGCTCAGCAGCTTGGCAGATGGTGCTGAGAATTGACATAATACAGATATAGGAAGAGTACGAGGGTTTTTTTTGGTTTTGCTTTGTTGTTTAAAGGAGGGGTTAAGATCAGCTCTCTGGAGTCTTGATACTTTTGGAAAAAAAATTAAATGTTAGCAAACTAATCCCTGAGATTGTCTTGCAGTGCATGTTATTGTGGGCTGAAGAGAGGGGAGCTGCAGACAACTGAAGATAGCTTATCCAACAGTGTTTAAAAAACAAAAATTCTCATCTGTTGATTGATAGTGTTGTGATTTCTGTCTGAAACCCGAGATGACTCTTATTGCCATAACGAGCTGTAATCTCTACGTGGCACGTAGGCTGCTTGTTAGACCTGTTTATTTAATAGTTGAAGACAGACCCATCGTGGGTTTTTTTGGCCAAACAAAGTTTTGAGAGGTTTCTGAAGTTGTCTCCTTACAAGGTGAGAACAGCAAAATCCCTGTTGGCAGGATTTGACAGAACCTGAACAGAGGAAGAGGGAAAGAGTAATTGGTATCATCTTCTCCCAACTCCCTCTTGTATTTGGTGGACAGGGAAGAGACGGCCCAAAACACATAGGCAGCTGCTTCTGCAAGTATTTGAATAAGGATTTCTGAATTCTTGAAGCTGAGGTGTGAGAAGGAAAAGACTTACTTTTGTCCCCAACTCCCTTCTCATCTGGGAGGTACTGATCTCATAAGCTCCTTTATTCCGAGGCTCTCAGAAGCATTTGGTGTCACTGCAGCCATAATTCTTTCTCTTTCCTCTGTTTTTGATCCCTCACCTGGGAAAAAAATTGCTTTTGCACAGATCCCTTAGCTGCTTGGGTCACAAGAGATCATCGTTGCTGCAGACGCTAGGAGGAACCTGCCTTCTAGGCTGTGCCTATTAGTCCATCAGCCCAGAAAATAAACCTGTGATGGCCAACTGCAAATAGTAGATGAGCTCTTGGCTGTGTAGCAGAAACCACTGTGGGTTATGAGGACTTGCTAAATGTAGTGAAAGTTGCGAAATAAACAGGTTTGACAGCTGCTTGCTCCAAATTGGGCTGTTCTTGTCTTGGTTCAAGAATCTCTGTATAAGAACACAAAGTTGTCTAACCCAAGCTAAGCAAAAAGCCTGTGAATGTTTCCGGAAGCATCTTTGATTTAAAAATCTAGATTTCTTTTTGTAAGCTTTCTCACGTGTGTGTGTTCCATTGGTTTTTAATGTTCCCTCGCCATAAATCAGTCATTCAATTTCTGTAAGTAAATTTCCCTCTGACATCAGAATTGAGGTGCAAGTGAAAACACATCTATCTTGCTGATTCTTTCCATTCCATTTGTTTGTGGTTCAGGTCTTGGCTATATGTTGAAGGCTGTAGTATTATTTTTTTTAATCTAAACTTTTTTCCATAGTAGAGAGGATCATTTGGTTTCCGTGCTACTTTAAATAACAGAAACATCTTGGTTATAAAAGCTGAAGAAGAGAGGCTTAGAGATTCTAAATATTTGATACTGTTTAATAAGTATATCTACTAAAAATAGCCTTTGTAAAGAAGGGTAGTAACTCATTCTGTAATATTCCTAGTCAACAGAAAAAGCCATGAAGATATTTTTTTTCCCTCTGAAATGATTAATGGCTGTGTATCTGAAGTCTTGCACATTTTTGCTATGCTCAGCAGAATCTAAAATGTTAAAAGAAATAATCTTGTACTCCTGCTTGTGGAAATAGCTCTTCCTTTATTCTGTTTTTTTGCTTTCTTGCGAGCCAAGCTAGAAAAGTAAGCAGCACCATCAAGCTTTGCTAAAGTTGTTGGCCATTTTCATCCATTCGTTGTCCAGGAGGCTTGATTCCTTATCTGCCATTGTCCTTGCATGAAGTGCCTGTGTGGGGAATGCAGGACCGGGCACAAATCTTGTACCCTTTGAAGACACTTTGTCCAAAACAAACACTCAATTCCAGTAAGTGTAATTTAGTTGATAAATATCTAACAGTTTTCTGGAGAGGAACCTCTGCTTGTTTTCTGCAATGTACCAAAAGCATTTTTAGTACGATCCTGATCCTGAAGTCCTCGAACACTGACATGACGGCATGAAGTGCTATTTCTGCATTGACGGTGCCAAACCATCTAGAGGCTTTTAGTTGCTTTCCTCAAAAATGTGGCATTGTTCTAGACTGCTTAGGGACTGAGACATTTGTTTAATATTTCATGGGGATGAAAGGGAAGAACAAGATAGATTAAACCAGTGTCCATGGAAATGAAAATGCACGTTCATTATCCTGGTGTGGAAGACCAGGAGACTATTATTCCTGGAGGTTCTGTGATTGCTTTTGTTGGTGATGTTGGTAATAGTCTTCCCTTGTCATCCATGCATATGTAGTTGCTCCCTGGGCATTTTCTATTGATGTCTTAATCCAGGTTGTCTATTCTCAGCATACAGAGTTAAATCCAAAAGGTAATGAAAGATTTTAGTGAATGTGTGAAATAGAATACAGATTACAGAGGCTGTACAACCTCAGTCTAAAGAGGATTGGCAGTGTCACACCCTGAGTGTTTGTTCAGACCTCATGTGAAGCTGTTGTCTTCAGACATACGCAGTTTTCAACAAATGTATAGACCTGATTTTTAAGCATGCACATTTGTCATTATTAGTTTATATATGCAGCATGTATGCATACATAATACATATGCATATTAAAAATCACTGATTTAAGGCTCCTAATTTAAGAAAACACGTGGCTACCTGTTTTGGCCATGATTTGAAGGGGAGTTAAGCAGATGTTTCTGTACTTTGCTCATTTGGGAAAAGCGAGGTGTGATGTGTTGGCCAATAAAAGATGCACTGAATGATACACTGCTTCCATAGTCAGACTGTCCTTACACTAAGGCAAATGGAGAAGAGTTGGACTTGCAAAGAAATTGAAGGATCACCTGAATTGATGTGGTCTATGTGCCATGAGGGAGCTCTGTAATGCCAGCTGTGGTGTTGGGTGACCCCATGTGCTGCCTGGGATGTCTGGCTGTTGCATGGGTTGGGTACCTTTGGTGAACTCACATAAATTGCTGCATCTCTTAAACACAAAAAACCAAAACCTAAACAAACAAACAAAATAGTCATGCTGCATTTTTAAATTTTACAGTGTGAGATAAAATTTCTTTCAAGTCATGTTTCGGAATTTTTACTTCAAGACATGAAATAATTTATTTATATCCAACTTTATTGAAATCTGCCTTCCTGGTGTTTGCATATGCCCTAACTTAGTGATCTGCAGCGAAACCAAAAGGAACTCGTTTGAGAGGGATTTGGGAGATGGCTTTTTTCCTTCCCCAAGAATGATGTGGAAATGTGTGACCAAACACGCTTGCCACTACTGGGAAAGCGGCTGCAGTTTGTGGGGGCAAGAATGACAGACCTCCTCGGAAGCAAGCTTGGGATCTAACTGTATATATTAAACCTGTCTGGAGATGGAGAGGAGGCAGGATTTGAACAGAATCCAGGTCTGCCCTTGACTCGTCCTATATAACCCCTTTTGAATTCAGAAGGAATTATCTATGAATAAATGTAAGGGTGGATGTGCATGAGTGAGATAGAAAGAACTTGATCATCTGATGTGGGATTCCCATGGTGAGGTGTTGACTCATCTTTTTTTGGATGGAAAGGTATTTTCCAGCCTTAGAAACACTGGTTTGAGTTTGGGAAGGCATTGAAGCACTTGCATGAAGTGCTTTTTCAAGAAGGGATTTTTTCCATAGTCAAGTCCTGTGTAAACTTGAAATGTCTTTGATTTAGGGAAGTGGGGGGAGGGGGGAAAGCGAAGTAGTTTCAGGTGCTACTGTCTGTGCATAGTATCTTGCACATGGAGACTCTGTTCTGCTGCTCCTTAGGCAATGCCAAGATAAAAAAAACCCAAACACCCGCACTTGGATCCACCTGCCAAATTCTGCAGCTTTACACTCCCTTTTCTGTAGCTTAAAAATAGGAAAGAGGAGGCAGAGGTTTTTTTGCTGTGCTTTGGTTGCTGTGTTGAGAGAGTCGTACAAACAGCACAAGCTGCCGAAATGGAGGAGACAGTGAAACTGTCCTTATGTGCTGGGTTGCTGCATGCACAGACAGGTTGGGGGAGGAAGGAGGAAACCCTTTCCCTGCCTTGCCTTCTCTTGTGCATTTAGCGTGGCTTCTCCCATAGTAGTGAGCTAAAGTATTGTCATAAAGAAGCATACTCCTTGAGCTGATGTCCCAGTAACTTCTGAATTTCAGGCCTAGTGTGCTAAAAGGTTTGATCTTTCCCTTCCTGGATAAATTGTTTTTAAACATGCTTCGTTTTCTAACTAAAAGAATTCGAGGTTTGCTCTTTAATGTTGTCAGCTGCTGTGCAAGATGCATTTTGAAACTGTAGTTCTACTTGTTAACAAAAAAAAATTGCTCTGTCTTTTTTTTAATTGTAAGATACAATTGCATTTGTTTTGCACTTTCTAATCTTGAAAACAGAAGCTGGGTAAAACTGGTTGGCTCTAGCTAGCTCTGCTGCTGTAAGTACTGGAACCAGTTTAGTTGGGGGTAGGTCAGCAGAGTGAAAGTTTTGTTTAAGGTCCTTCGCAACCATGTCAGTATTGTTTCTCTTAACTTGTTTAGCTTTTGTGCTGGATTTGTGAAGGTACAGTACAGCTTAGCCCTTAATGTACAACTGTTTTGGCTTCAATATAGCAAAGTTATAAATAGACACCCCCTTGCCTCCCCAGCAGTAGGAAATGACCGCAGCAGCTGTTGTCCTCTGCTAGAAATTTGCACATTATTAGTACCCAAGTACTTTTTTTAAAATTGGCTTTTTGTGTGTTCTTCCTGTATTAAATGCCAACTGACTGATCAACAAGCATCTTGTTAAAATCTGAAGTCTTCATTACGACAAAAGAAATGAAACCAGAAAGGTATTTTTGGTTTATTTCTGTGCAGCCTGTGTGACATATATTTTATGTGCAATTTTGAAAGTATTAGCAGAAAGCACAGGAGAGCTGAATAATTCTGGTCACTGGTTAAAAAGTTACTTTGATTCATTCAGCTGTGTTGGGCTGGACTTTAGCTCAGGTTTGTTGTAGCGCCTCCTCCATGGTAATATTGGTAGACGCTTGGAAGGCTGTGGGCAGGATTTGTATCCCTGCTTGTGCTGCATAGTACCTTGCGCTGTGAATGTCATCAAGAAAATAAACAGGGCTTTTTGTGCAGCAAGGTAGTGCTCAAAGGAAATAAGGATATTGCAGTCTGGTCCACACAAAATGAGTTTGGTGTCAGTAAACAAGCTTCCCCTTGACACAAACCCCATCCTTGTGTTTGGATTAACTTTAAGTCTCAGCAAAGAGGCCAAGTCATTTGGGCAGGGAGAATAAATGTATTTGTGCTGCTGAGATTATTTCCTTTCAGCCATGGTGGAGAGCCTTTGCCTCCTTGCCCCTATTGGATAATGAAGAAGTAGTGAAATCAAGGGCAGATGCGCTGTGTATTTATTTTGTGTGTATATAACCAACAAAAAAGGGGGACAATCCTCTGTTTCAGTTACCGTTTAACATGTATCTGCCTTTATACCGCTTCCTTTCTCCTGCAGATGCGAGAGCTGTGTGGAACTGCTGTTTGTGAGAGGGGCTGGGAATTGCCAGGAGTGCGATACCCCCCTGCGGAAGAGTAACTTCAGGGTACAGCTCTTTGAGGATCCTGCTGTTGACAAGGAAGTGGAAATTCGGAAGAAAGTGCTGAAAATGTGAGTGTCACTAGTTAAATAACAGAAGGTGGATGTATTTCACGGGCTGCTGTTTTAAAAAAAACTGACTTACTCCTCCAGTAGTACAGAGGGGATTTTTTTTTTTTTAAGTGACAACCCATAAAACTTGGCTCCATTTAACATGGAGAAATTGCAGAGAAACTGATTTTATGCTGCAGCTGAGGGCTGAATTCTCAGTTTAGCCTTGAGGGATTCCTGCTTAGCATTAGAAAATGTTGGGTGTTTCTATGTGGCCTCCTTTGGCAAAGACTTGCCTCCTAAATGGAGATGATTAGATATTGAGGACTACAGCTGCTTTCCCTTTGATGGGGTAAACATGGGAGTGGGACAAGAAACAAGACCTTGATTGTTTTGTTCCCTGGGGACCTGTTCTGAGAGTTGGAGGCCAGTTCCCTTCAAAATGAAAATGGACAAAAGAGAAGCTATGTTCATATTGTTTTCTACTTCACACAGCAATTGTTAGTAGAAATGCTTCCTTACAAGCCTTGAGTTACTAATCTGTCATGCAGATTTGAGAGCTCTTGAAATTGAGATAAATGAGGTCTAAAACTGCATCTCACTCCTTGTGGCCAAGAAACAACATTTTATAAGGAAAACGAGTGAGCCAGTTGATGTGTTGGTAGAATAGGGTCTGATGGAATGTGACAAACCTGGAGAGAGTTGTGCGTGCAAAAAGAATGTACAGGTAAATTGTAAGCTTGGCAGCCCTTATCTAAGACTTAGTACAAAACTAAATGAATCATAGGATGTTGCTGAGATGTGGAGAAGTTGCGTTGTTGAATACAAAGATGCTGATGTGGAAAGTAGTAATAATTTTGATGTTTGCTTATAAAATCTACTGAAGTTAAAAGTCAAACTGGAATGAAGTCAGTTTAGTTGACTAAACATGGAATGAAGTGTAGTTAGAACAGAAAATGTTATAGAATGCTTGGCCCACTTGGGTTTGGCAGATAAGTTTTTAGTAGGCAGAAAAAATGTCCCCAAATTGGAATTTGGCCTGAGTTCTCGGGATTAGATTTTTATACTCCTGAGTGTCATGTATCTTGGTCCACAGAGCAGGCAGAATCTCAACTTTATATTTTCTTGGGAAGAAAGCCTGCATGTCTTGACTTTCAGAAGCTGCCCATGTTCTAGTCAGTTGTCCCTTCATCTTTTTACTTTTTCCAGCTGTCAAGAACTGGATAAATGAGTTGTGGAATGGTCTATTGATACGAAGCATCTTCAGTTTGCTCCTGACATGCTTTCTGTTGTTGGCACAAAGCCACAGCCCTTTTCTGATACCTCTAGAAAAGCTTTTCTTGTGGGTGTTACTGTTGTCTCTGCCTTTGTTAACAGGTTTCTCATGCTGAAGGGCTGGCTTGGAATTAGTATATACTAGCCTCTGTGCTCCTGTTTACCTGTAACCCTGGAAAAGGAATCGGCAAACAGTAGGCAAAGATAGCACCAATTTATGCCAGGCTGGGTCCGTTCTTTTGAAACAAGCACTTCTGTCTGCTTTTAAGGATTCTGTGCATTGGTCATTGTGGGAGCCACAAAGAACGTAGCTGATAAAACTAGGTCAATACTTAATATGCTTGTAGCAAGAACCTTGTTGAATTGAAATTGCATCTTTGTGTGTTATATAAATCCTTGTTTTTCTTCTCTCAAAGATACAATAAAAGAGAGGATGACTTTCCCAGTCTAAGTGAATATAATGATTTCCTGGAAGAAATAGAAGAAATTGGTAAGTCTTAATGCTTGCATTTTTGATGTGCTGTGCTCATGACACCATTGGCTTTTATCTTCTGACTAAGCTGCCTATGAGAATGTCTAAGTTGAGTTTCTGTAATAGGATTTATCATAGTATCAGATGTTTGTCTAATTACTTTTTTCTGTACATTTGTAATCATATTTGCTGAACTGTAGGACATTGTTAAGTAAAACATTTTATCTGCCGGAGAAAAAACATGATTCAAAGAGGAAGTAGTGCTTTATAGCTGGAAGAGAAAGGCTTGCAGGGGACTGTTGGTGCTGCACTGGGAAAGGTTAAACAAAGAGGAGAAATTGAAATTTTCATTGTATGCCTCCATTAGCTTTATCTGCCATGACAGAAGCCATATGGTGTCTTTCATCACTTTTGCTTCTGCAAGTACAGTAGTTGAAGCTGCTTTGAAGCTGATGACCTTACATACCACTGTGGTAGCATTTTATGTTGCTGTGCAGAAGGAGAAGGTTTAGGAACAGACATTGATTTCTTTCTCTTCGGGCTAGTTGAAGTAGAACTTTGCCCTTTGGGAAAGGACTACGTTATCAACAGAGTTTATATTCTTCTTGGTTAGGGTGACTTGTGATTTATGGTGGAGTGATGGGTTTTGCTTAGAAAAACTCCTGTTCAAAGGAGTGACTCCTAAATGGTTTGTTTCTTGGTTTTTAGGAACTTCTGGGACTTTTTTTTTTTTGTGTCCTGGAGGAAGAAGAGGTATCTTCGAACACGCAGAAGGGGCAGTGAATGTGATTTGAGGGAATACATGGAGATGCCACTCCCCTTCAGTTTCTCAAAGGAGCCCTTGCTCCTCTTTGCACTGTGGTGTTTTGTAGAAATGTATCCAATATACTTACTGCTGTGAGTAATGTATCATGCTTTTGTTGGCATCAGAAGGCTGAGGCTGGAAAGCTAAATCGTGTGGCTGGGAAACACTAGGCACACTCATATGGGTCCAGATATCTGGAGGAGACGACACGGGTGTAGTTCTGTTTGTATATTTTTTTGGATGGTGCGGGGGAAGGAGAGAATGAGTAGAAAGAATGGTTGCATCTTAGCCAGAGGATCCTGGAAGAATCTGTGCGCTCATGGAAGGGAAAACTGCTTTTTATTTTTATGTAGCATTAAATACAGGTTTCACACTTACTGCTGTTGCAGGGGTTTTCAGCATCTGCAATAAGGGAGTTAAGTTTTGCATGAAGTTCCCTTAACCTCATCAATTTGTGCAGAATGTTATGATTCTCCAGTTCTTGGGATTAGGCTGTTAAATTTCAAGTGGTTCCAGAGCCTGCACTGGTAACTTGTTTTAGAAGCAGCAGAAATCACAGCTGTTCTTTATAATCTTGTGAAGAAGAGTGAATTCGTCAATAATTGTGCTGGCCCTGCAAATGCATATTGAAGAAGGTCGATCGAGTTGTTAGGAATTGGAGTTAGTTGCCTGAAAGGGACACCTGAAATACTAAAAGGAATAGGAAGTCTGACTACCTCCTCGTTTCTTCCTGTAGCAGCCAGGGTGATGAAAGGGAAAAAGGGGTGCAGTCAGAAGGCTCTTAATTTTCACCATCAAAGGGGTCATTTATGATCTAGTAACTTCAGGCAGATCCAGAAGCTGGAGGACAGCTTAGAGTCAAGAACACCACCTGGGGTGAGAATTCAAGCCCTGTTCTCCTTTCCCTGGTGACAAAGCTCACTGCACAGATCTCGTTCTCCCCAAGCCCTTCCCTGCTTGTGCTCCTGGGCAGAATTCTCCACCTGACAGTTGTCTGGTACATTGTGATATTGTGGCTTCTTCTAGTGTATTTGCTGTGTATATTGTGTATGGCATGACTGAACAATGTGTTAAAGGTGTCTTCGACTCTGTATGGTTACTTCACATTTTACTGCTGACTAGTTATTTCATTTTTTTTTTTGTGTGTATGTGAGTTCCCTGCTCGTTTGTGCATGTGAAAATCTAGGCTGCAAGATGGGAAAGAAAGGTTGTAGTCATGCAGCACAAAATCTTGCCTTGTGGAGCCAATGTGCAGCAGGTTGGCAGTAGCTGGTGGTGATTGTTCAAACTGCCAGGTTAGGAAGCTAGGGAGCCATAGAACTGGATTTCCCCTTTCTCTCCCCACCCCAAACTTTCAGTTTTCTGTGGGAGGGTCGAGGTACAGCTTTTACCTTGCTTTCTCTTTGCTGGTAAGTTTTGTTTTGTAAGTTGTTGTGGGGGTTTAAATGAAATGGTTGCTTGGCAGAGACAAAATGTAAACATCCTGTATAAGTATACTTCATGTGACCCTGGCATAATTCTTACAGGTTTTCCAAATGTTTCAGGTAGGTCAGCTCCAACATTTGCAGCAGTTGCACTGTCTTATTCCATTGATGTGATACATGACCTCACTTGAAACACATTTTCCCCCTTCATATCAGGCGTGTTTTACCTACAGACTTTTTCTATTTAAAGAAAAGAGTTGGGTGGTACAGCAGAAGTGTGTGTGGGAAGGTCAAACAAACATTAGGGTAGTTGCCTGTTAAGATTATTATAAAAAACACATTTTTGAAGTGGTTTAGAATGTAGCCACTAAATAGTGCTTTGGGCTAAAATTTGTTATACAAGGGTTTAAATAGAAAACACATTTTAAAGCAAGTTTTCCCCAGAAGAAAAATCAATTGGACAATTTGAGAACGTTGTAAACAGTTTGTTGTTGTTAACACTAGGAAGAAAAATAAAGTGAAAGGGTTAAAACCTGCCTTTGGGAAAGGTGTGGGCAACATCAATTGGAGTAAGTCAGGTCTGTGCCCATATGAGAGGGGCAAGGTTAAACCTTAGTGTTGCTACAGGTTACAATCTCTGGACATAATGCAAATCTTGCTCGCACTTTCTACAAGGTTTTCTTCTTCCCTCAAGGTTTTCTTCTTCCCCAGAGTATCTCCATAGCCGGTTTTTCAAAACCTGGTGTGTGAGCTTTCCAGAGCAGGGCCCGCCTGCTAGCATGTGTATACACACTGCCTGGCACCATTCTCCTGATACCTGAATGAGGCCTCTAGGCATTACCGCAACACAGCTGTTAGTAGTAATTATTGCTTTTTAAAAACATTCAGTACATTCAACTTGGAAGAAGGCTACTGTATTTGTACCCTTTGGATTCCTGTATCTTGTTACTCCACTAAGACTTTATGCAATACCAGCTGCCTGGTGACTTGTCTTGCTCAGAATGTTTATCTCATGAGCAATCCTTGGACAGAAATGATTTTGGTATCTATGATCACTTGTAGGTTGTGTTGTTTATTGTTTTGTGGTGTGTTTTTTTTCCTTCTGTGTGTGTGCATGAGGATGGTGTTGCTGGTCCTGACAATGGGAATAACCCAACTGGAAATGGGGCAGCTTTATCAAAGATCCATTTCAGTCATCTTAATTTGAACAAAGATTTCAGTACCACGCTGTTCCAGCCAGAATGGATCTTTTGTAGACCGATGGGTCTGGGTGATTTCAATCATTTATTACTATGCTGAGGTATTTTTCTGGAAAATTATTGACCCAATAAAAGACAACTGAGGATAAACAGAAAAAATTGTTAATACCTATCTAGATTTTTCTGGCTTAGCTGTGGATTTTCTTTTGTTTCTGATAATTATTTTGTTATAAGCACAGAAATGTTGGTTGGAAGGGACCTGTTAAGATCTCTTCTGTCTTTTCTCCCCTCCACCCCCTTCCTACCCCTCTTAAAAGTACAGGGGCAGAGGTTGGCCCAGGCATCAAAAGCACCAACAAAAAGTGCCACAGTAGCTTCGGACTCCCTGGGCAGACTGAGGATGTGGTTGTGTCTCCTTTCACAGTGCTCTGCCCAAAGCAATTGCTCTTCTGCATTTCCTAGTCTTTTGCTGGTGATTTATGAAGATGATGATCAAGGAGTTGTTTGTAGTAGGGTGAGAGGAATATTTTTTTACAACAAACTAAAAACTTACTAATTTAAAAACTTTCAGCTGGTTCATACCAGCAATGCAGATCAAACACTGTCAGCAGAGTAATCATCTGCTGTCTTGCCAGAGAGGGCATGTTCCTAATATTTGAATAGCAAATATTTTTACATGACAACATTACCGTCTCTTAAGGAACTAGGACAAGTCTCAGAAAATTTGAAGTATCTCAGACTAAAACAGGGACATTTTGATGGACTTAAAGTCCACTTAAAGTGAAGTGACATTCATTCATACTGCTGCATCTCTGGACAAATTATTGTGCCATGTAATTAAAATTTTTCTCTCATTTTCTTTTTTCTTTCATAACTAGGAAAATATTTTTCCATTTGTTGTAGAATTGCATAATGAATGTTGTTGTTTTGAAAAGCAGTGAAAGTCTCCCTGTAGAAGTAGGGAGTTTTACCTAAATAGAATGAAATGTTTCAGAAAAACACAATAGTCTTCCTGTTATACTTCAACAGATGTCTCAAGGCAAGTCATTTTATAAACCAACCAATGTGAGATGGATAAGTAGATAAATAATTGTTGCATACAAAACAGCTTCTGTTTCTTTTCCCTGAAGGGTTTCAGGCCTTTTATATCGGCTTATGCTATATTTCAACATGGACAAAAATAAGTCTGGCTTCTCTTTGAAACCTTTTCAAACTCACCATCTGCTTTGCCAGTCATATTCAGATCTATACCAATATTTTTTCAGGGTAGGTGTAGCATATGAGTTAGGTTTTTAACTCTTTCTGGTTCTTCTAGTTTTATAATTTGTTTTGTTGTATTTTTTAAGAAGGAAATATTTGGAAGAATTATATTTAAAATAAATTTCTGGCAAAACTCAAAGCAGACCAAATTAAAAAAAAGCAAACAACCCAACACCCTGCATAGTGCTAGCTATGTAAAAGATAAGATGTTGAATATTAGTGACTGTGTTCTTTGATTTGATACGTGTTGGTTTTTAAATGCCAGGTAACTTGTGAAGGGAACAAGGGAGAAGAGAAAGAAATAATCTCTTAATTATTTTTTTTGTGGCCTAGTACCCTTTACAAAATGGACTTGTCAGCTGTAATTGCAAGGATACAGTGGCAAGAATTTGTATGCTCTGAATATTGATGAAAAGATGTTTGAAGCTTATGAAAAATACATTAGAAAATATGCTGGAAGATATTTTGGCTGGCTGGTTGGCCACTGATAACCATGCAGTGTCAAAGAGCATAGTTCGTTTTACTGCTAGGGTGTTTATTGTAGGAGGGAATATATTCTTTTCATTTATTAAAGGCCAACCTTTGACACTGATGTTGGTATAAAGACATCCAGGTCTTAATGCTGTTGCAACAGAATGTAGTTCTTCAGTATTTTATGTCTTGAAATGTGGACTTTAGTGTTGAGGAGCACATGCTTAGGACCAAGATAATGTTCCTCTTCAGTGACTGTGAATTAACATTCGGTGGGAGAAATCTGCTCTGGTCTTTGAGGGTGCTGAAAGTATGAATCTTTGACTGCTGATGCCCTATCATATCCTCAAGTAGCAGTGTAGAGCAGGACTGACAGAGCAGAACCAACATGGTATGAGCAGATCTGACCATTGAGAGGATTTTACCTGTGATTTGGTTCCAGTCACAGCAGGCAGAGAGAAGGAGAAATAAACCATCTTCCACCTTGCTGTGAGCAGAGCAGTAGGCGTTTAAGGTGGCTATGCAGGTGGATATTGAAGATTCCTGAACCATCTCTCTCACATGGAAATGTTACTTCAGATCAAGTAGCAAAATAAACATGCTTTTGTATGTAGTTTTAAATGAAGGCAGGCACCTGCATATGTCTAAAATTTGCCTACTTTCCCCAGTATGAGTTTTAAATAGTACGATTTTTGTTTTACAAACCTAGGTTGTGACTAGTTGAACTAATTAAAGATAACTGAGAAAGGAGAAAAAAAAAACCCTGAATGTTTCAAGCAGCACTAGGCTGACGATCTAGATTTTGCAACTAGTGCTGGATTATTTTTAGAGAAATAACGAAGATGTTCAGGAACCTAAAGGCATTTGGCATCTCATCTTGTTCCTCCTTTTGCACCTGAAGCTGGCATCTGGGCATCCTGCTAGCACAGCATGTCTCATATGCTATTTCTTTCTTGTGTCATCATTGAAGAGTTTAGAGAGCTGGTGTGTGGATTTAAGTTGTAGGAAGTGCTGACATTCCCGTGCAGCTGCTGTCATTACAGAGCACTGATCTGATTGTATGCCAGCATTTTCACATGACAATTCTTCTCTGCCATAATACTCAAATATTAAGCTGCTTGTCAGCTGGGAAGTTGGAGGTCAAATCTCCGTTAAAATACTAAAAATCAGACTAAGGTAATGTGTTTCATTAAGGGAATGCTGCTACAACCAGAAAGTGTATGTAAGTTGCAATATGAAATTGGAAAATGTTGTTATGCCATTTGGAGAGGAAAAAAAAAAAAACCACATTTAAAATGGGTAATTTGCTTTCAAAAATCATGGAGCTGAACTTTGAATGGCTTGTTTGGGTTATAGCAGTGCCCAGAGGTTCCACCTGAGATGAGATCAAGACTACAGAGATAGGTGCTGCATGTAGCTATAGTAGAGATACAGCAGACAATATATAGGAGAAAGGAAGCTTTATTCCCCTGCTCCTGGTTCTTATCAGTGGGAGACCTCCAGTATAGAGGCCCAATGATCTGCCCAGGAACAGCAGTGAAGTTGGAGATTTGAACTCAGGTATTGATTCCAATCAAAGGCTTAAACCACAAAACCAGCCTGAATCTCACCTCACTTGTGAAGTGAGGATGATGGAGTAGGGGTGGAAGAGTTCAGCTGATTTCAGAGCCAGGCTGAATTAAAATGTCAGTCATCTTGATATTGCTCATTATTTGGAAAAATGGGGAAAAATAAATACAGCATTTTGTTTGTTTGCTCGAGGTTAGGAATTTCTTCAGCTGTATCTTGCCTGGCCCTTTTTGTTGTAGTTTAAGGAAGGGCTGAATACTCTATCAAGAGTAAGATGATGTGGTGGTTCAGTACTCCTGGAAAGAGAGTATTTCTATTCCCATCTGTACATTTCTATTACTTCTCTTGCACCGTCTCTGGCACTTGTCCAGCCCCTTTGTTGAGCCAGTTCAGGTTACTGGAGGGTTTCTGTTGATACTGCAAAGCATCCAGGGAGTCCTGGAGTCAGTGCAGGGGAAAGTTTGGGACCTGTGCCTGGTAAGAAGGACGTAAGAGCAGGGCTGCCTCTTTTTGGCAGTAGTGAGCTGCTGTACAGCTGGATTTGTAGAACTCGGCTGTATGCCACAACTCTGGCATCTTGGACCTTCCCTGTTTTCTCCCCCTACCCCTGTTTGCTCACTGCTTTGATTTCTTGCAGTTTCCTTTGCTGCCCTCAGCTGGTTTGCCAGTCTAGGCTGTTCATGGTTTGGTTTACCTAGAACCCTCCTAGAAGCCCATTTCTGCCATGTTAACTGTGGAAAGGATGAAAGAAGGGGTATAATCTTTACCAAACTGGGATGTGTGCTATCCTGATGAGTTACAACACAGACTTCATAGTTCTTCCTTCTATGTCTCTCTACCAGCCTTACTTATACAGATGACTTGGCAGTGGTGCATGTGCCCAGGGTTCATTTGGCCCTAGTTGCTTGAGAACCTGGGAAGAGAGAACTGAACCAAAATCTTCCAAGTTCTCTGCAGGTGTTTTCACTAGAACCTCCTTCCCTTCCCCAGGGTTTGACTTGGCGCAACTGCTATGCTGTTGTTTTCTTGTGAAGGATTTATCAACGGCAGTGCAAATTTCTCTGCTGCTCTTGTGAGTTTAGTGTAGCCTTGTGACAAAGCTCTCTGAGTCTTGGACTGCTGTATCTTGGTAGTCATCAATAGCTTTAAAGCCATGGGCGCAAGCCCAGCATCTGCTCTGGATGGTGATCACCAAGCAACTTCCCAGTGATAATGGCTTTCAGTTGGAATTCACTTGACCCACAATTGAACCTGTGACCTAGAGGTGAAAGACTCAGGCATTGTATCAAATTACTAATCATCCAAACCATCTACATCTTTCAAGTGGTTGATTATAGAAACTGTTCAATTTCTTGAGGTATCTTCTGTGCCATCTGTAGATAATTGGGAACGTTGTGCTAAACTACGGGGCTTGGTGGCCAACCCTGCTTGCTCATAATTATGTGAGATGTAGTCGCTATCGAGAGACATAAAAAGAATGTCATTTAACCTATTAATCTGGATGCATCTGTAGATTCTTCATAATAAAGGTACATTGGTGCCTTTTAAGTTATCAAGTAATGTGAAAATTTTTTGTGTACCTGAGAATTTGAACAATCTCTGTAGTCTTTGTGCATGAGATAATCTTATGAAATGGAATGACTTAATTTCTAACCTTGTCTTTATGTGTTTAGCTTAATTTAATTTTACAGGAATCACGGTGTTCTTAGCTGTAACTGCTACTTGAAAAGGTCAATGATATGATTATTCATGTGTATCATTATCAGTATCACAAAGTAGGGTGCAAGACTCAAATTTTCATCTCCTACAGATGTATAAACCTAAAAGAACTCTGCTGACTTCTGTTGGAGTTTGCAGTGATTTAGCAGATTGTGTCTTGCTTTACAGGGCATGTTTAAATAAATTCTGTTACTTTGATGTTTATATCTGGTGCTAGAAGTGATAAAGAACATAAGAGTAGTATTTCTTTGTTATAGTCATGCATGCCGACCTAATACTTTTGCTTTCTGTCTTTCTAATAATTATACAGTATTTAACTTGACCAACAATGTGGATTTGGAGAACACCAAAAGGAAAATGGAGCTGTACCAGAAAGATAATAAAGAAGTCATTCAGAAAAATAAGATAAAACTGGTTAGTTAACCTCTCCTCTCCCCTACAATTTTTATTCATTAGTTAAAGAATTAAAGGATTTTCAAAGTGGATTACTTTCTGTAATGTCTTAAAAGCAAGTCAAAGCTGAAGGCACTGTGTAGATTTCACTCTGTATTCAAAACCCATAATATGCTACTGTCCCGTGGTACTGATATTTAGTGCTGTGTAAAGATATTAAATTGATAGTTGAAACGTAGTTATGCTTTATTTTGGGAAGGGCTTGAAAAGAGGGACAGGCAGTAAAGTCTGCATCTAATAAATCACTACCGCATGCGTGCTGGCAGTGTTGCTGAACAATATCCAGGAAAGACCAAGTTCATTCCTATACCAGGACAATCATTCCTTTCTCATCTGAAGGAAGAAAGGAATCCAGACGCAGACATTATGAAACTCCCAGGAGAGAGTTGTAAAATTGAGGGAAAGCACAGGTCTGGTTTGTGCAAAAATTTAAAATGAAAGATGTTGAAACAAACATTAAAACTTTTGTTCAAGAGCTGATAACAATAACATCAGAAGTATTGTATACATGATCTGTATGCAAAACACATGGTTCTTTGAAGATTCATTCATTAAAACATGGCTCAGATATCATTTTGTTCTTTAAAAATAAACTTGCAAGCACTTCTTTCTGTCAGAAAAGTTTAATCTATTAAATATTTTGTCAGTATAAAAATACACATTGTTATTGGTTCTTGAAGGAAAATGTCTGCCCAGAGTGTGACATAACAAGGTTTTGTATTTGTATTCCAGTTGCACTGAGGACTTGCTTTCAAATCAGTAGGGGTGAAATCCTCACTCCCCTGAAGTCTGTGGCAAAACTCCCAGTGATTTCTTTAGCTCTAGGATTTCACAGGAGGAGATTGGAATCTGAAAAATGTTTGTTTGAACCTCTTCCTTTTAAAGGCAAGGAAATTTCCCTAGGGGTCCATCTCTGATCTCTTATCCTGTCTCTGACGCTGTGCAATATCCTATGCTTCAGAGCTTGAAGAGACCTGCCAAATCTTTGGCTACATGTCTTATTTTACAATGTAGGTGCAACCTCTAGGGTCACCGTGAGACTGGTGTGCTTTGCCTGCAGCCCACCTTCCCTTCATGTACGTGACTCTCAGACAGCTTGTGCACTAGCTGTGTGATCGTATCAAGCAGCACAGTAATACTCTGTACCCACCCAAGCCCCCTGGGCCTTCTGTTTTCTGTACTCTGTGGTCTTGCCATGCTGGAGGCTGTCTGGTGGAAGCTGGGCAAGCCTGCGTGAATCCAGACTTACTGGAGATCTGGAGACATTTCTTTTTTATTTCTTTTTCAACATCTGAAACATTCAGCATTTGTTTTCAACAATTAAAACATAATAATAGACTTAACGCAGTTGCTGTTACAAAAACTGCATGATCTTGCCCATAAACTTACCCCTCTCCCAAAAGCTGAAAAGGTGCTTTCTCTCTCTTCTGTTTTTTGGCAGGTTTTGGAATGTCTTTACTCCTTAAATGGCAAAAGGTGTCCTAATTTCTTGCCTAAACTTCTTATGGCTCATCATTGTCCCATCATTCCTGGACTGACATAAATTTTTCTGTCCACTGTAATAGTTTGCTTCTGAGGAATATATATATATTCTCTGTCCCTCTTGGTGTTTTTATAACCCTTTGCCTGTTCCAGTTTAAATTTGTCTTTGGCAAGCAGAAGGTACCAGAATTGAATGCCGTATTGTAGCTGAGATCTTAACAGCCACTGTTTTCCCATCTCTACTGGAAATATGTTGACATATGTGATCCTAAGACTGTTCTTCTCTTGTCACACTGTCATATGGGAGGTTCAAAAGCAGTAGTGGTCAAGTTAGTGCATAATGTTTTCTCCTCTTTGGTTTCTAACTGATGAATTAATGTCTCCAAATCTGTGGCCTTGTAAGTTATTTTCATCCTGCTTCTGCTACTTTTGTCCTCATGAGTATGTCATTCTTTCTTACAAATCAAAATAGTACGTTACTGAAGCAGTCACCTCAGGATTTGAATAACTGCTTGTTCTTCTGTCAATACAAACCATATTCTTCATCTTTGTAGCCAGTTCCTAATGACCTCACTGCTCATGTACTAACCCATCTGTTAGATGTGTAGATTTTATACAGGGCCATGCAGAGAGAAAGTTTAAGTAGTCAGGTTTGGATAAAAAGGAGAACTCTTGGAGGAGTTCTGTCATTATAAATTGATTTATATATATATATGTATACTTTTATATATATCTATATAAAGCCTTGCACCCTGAGCATGCTCCAGTTTTCCCAAATGTGCCTTCTTCCTTAAATGTCTGTTATTCTCCAGTCACAGGGTAACTTGTTACTTCCTACTTTGTCACTGAATCTTTAATTTCACTTGCAGCTTTGTTCAGTCTTGAAATAGTTTTGTCTGAACTGTAAATGTGTTTGACTTTTCTTGATTGTCCTTTCTTGAACGTGGTGAAACATTACACTTGTTATTTACTAATTACCATTTGCCATCTTGACTTTACTGCAGGCTTCACCATGATTGCCTCTATTTCTTTAGATGTTGGGACTGTGTCTAGATTATCTTCAAGCTTGGTACAACCCTCGCTGCCTCTGTGCTCGTTTCTCTTCTGTTGTACTGTTTTGTTTGGTCTTCCTTTCAGAAAGAATTTGATCTGACTTGTGATAATTCTTCCTTTTTCCTGTAGTTTGATCTGGTTTACGTTTTTGTATCAGTTTACTTATTTCTGACTATAATTTTTCTGGACTGATTCTTCAGACTAGGTCTGTCAGCAGGCAGTTTTCTGTTTCAGTGCAAATTCCAGGCAGTCTTTAGATATAAATGTGGAAGAGGCCTGGAATGTCTTAAAGACCCAGAGCTGTTAAGTTCTGTTGACTGAACTAATTTCAGTCCCTTAAATTCCCTTAATTTTCAGAAATAACCTTAATTAGCAACTTGGGGATTTTTGTTGTTGTTTGTTTCCTTTCATTAAATGCAAAGAGAATCCAGTTTCAGGTGATCACTGGTTGATGGGCGGCTCTTTACCAGTGTCACTGCTAGTTACAACATAACTTAAGCCGCTTCTGTTGGCTCAGTGGCAGGCGGTGAGATCGGTCAGCTCTGGCATCCAGGAGTAACTGGGCCTCAGTAGGACCCATTGGCTTGATCTGCCTGGTAAAGGGATGTTCTTCAGCATATTCTGGCATGTATCAGATTGCTATGCTTTGCAATATAAATTTAGGTCTTTTTGTTAAAAGAACAAATTTTCCTAAGCTCTTGGCTGCAATAATATTTTGCTGAAGCTGCTTCCATGGATTAGTCCATCAATTTAAGTTTATAAAATTTTAATTATCTCTGCATTTTTACTGGATCTCCCTTTGTTGTAGTATTTTTGGTGAGGAAGGTTTGGAAAATGTTTTCTGTATGTTATTGTCCTATACCTTCTTACCACCAAACTAATATTCTTGTGATTCCCTCCTCCTGTATAAAGGTGTTTAGCTGTAATCCTTCCCCCCTCCGCGTCTTTGAGCCCTCCTTTTTTTTTTTTCTTCCACTATGATTTTCAAACACAGATGACTTAATGGTTTACAGGTTAAAAAAGACTTTTCGAGAAGTAAATCCTGAAACAAAACCTAGTCACTATGTACTAGTTCATTCTTTCTTTTCTTCTCTTGTGGTAGATGCCTTCAATCCAAGTTATAGGAAAAATTCCTAATTTTCTGGGAAATGTGACATTTTTTACAGTTCATGCTTAAATATGTTTTAGCTTATAAGCTTCTCTATTAATATTCACAGATTTGTAACTTTTTATTTTTATTCTACACCACTGTTAAGTAGCACACAGTGTACTTTGTGTGCAAGATGCAGCTGATCAGGGGGACAATCAGGAACAGTATTGTGGGATTGTATTTTCTGTCACTCACATCACTTGGGAAGCAGGATGTATGGGAGCAGAGAGAGGTGCCTTCATTTTAGAGTGAAGGTGTAAGGAAAACCTATTGTCATTCTCTAATATTTAAAGAGCCAAGATCCAAATGGTTGTTTTCTACTGCAGAGAGCAGCAAGGAAAAAAAAATACAACTTTGCACTGGACAGTAAGAGGAGGTATAATCATCATAATCACCTAACATTCTACCTTAAAAGGTGGATTCTCTTAAAAGGTAGAACTTGGCTGAGTTCATATTGCTTGGTCTGTCCTAGGTCCTTTGGTAGGCAGCAGAGCTGTGGGCGAGCTCTGTCCACCCAAGAAGGAAGATTGCTATAAGCCGATTTCTAATTTCCATTTCAGACGCGGGAGCAGGAGGAGCTGGAGGAAGCCTTAGAGGTAGAGCGACAGGAAAATGAACAAAGGCGACTGCTCATACAGAAAGAAGAACAACTACAACAGATAATAAAAAGAAAGAATAAGCAGGCACTCTTGGATGAATTGGTGAGTAACAAATCCGAAGGCTTCGAATGCTCAGTAGCAGAGCAAACAGCAAGTTTAAGTCTGTGGAATTAACACATCTGCCCCTTTGTTTCCCTGTCTTGCATGTTTTGTGTTACTGTTCTCTCACCTATCATTCGTTTCAGTGTTACAAACAGCTCTGGTTTTGGTAAGCTAAGGACTGGAGGAAAAGTGCTTCTGGGATTTGTACACCTAACTGGAG
Source organism: Burhinus oedicnemus (assembly GCA_008921705.1). Taxonomy (NCBI): domain Eukaryota; kingdom Metazoa; phylum Chordata; class Aves; order Charadriiformes; family Burhinidae; genus Burhinus; species Burhinus oedicnemus. Next base: position 2,033,176 of record VFFE01007670.1, on the reverse strand, counting down.
TCAATATCCGGAATGTCCGGTGCTGGTTAGAAATTAATTCTAGGAAAACATTCTTGGCTCTTTCAACACAAAATTAATCCTGGATAAGATGCTAGTGAAGAAGAATGCAGAAGGTTTCTTTGGGTATTTAGAAGAAAGCTGTTTTCCTGGTTCTGCCTGCTGATATTTTTTGTTCATTTCTTTTCCTAGTGAGCTTCCATTGAAAGCTCTTTTCTTGTTGCTAATTGACACGTGGAGGTATATTTCAGAAGTTACTTTAGTGAGTCCAGCCACTCTACCAGTTTACTTATTAGTTGACGTTTGGCTGTGTATCTGAAGAACAGCTGGTATAAAAGTCTAGATTTCTATTTAATTCATTGACAATATGAAAGGTACAGGCTTTGACTGTCATCAAGGATGGGGTGCGTTAGCATAGCTGATATGATGACTACTCCACCTTGAACCTGATGTATGATGGGTGAGGTTCTGTTATGTCTGAGGCCCTGTAACTGCCGGCTTGTTTTGCCTTCGGCTGATGACAGTTGCATCTGCTTTGGTGCATGGCTGATCATGCAATTTGTGAGGGGGGTAGAGAGGAGCTACTCAGTTGGTTCAGCCATAATGTGAACTTTTACCACTGTTGGCTTGTTAAGCAGTCCTGAATAGTGGTTGACAATCTGGTGTGTTGAAGCAAAGTGGTAATCGGGAGCTACTTCATGAGCTGAGCCACCTCTGCCAGGGGGAGACGGTAGAGAACAGGGGACAGTAATCTCGTGAGTTATTTGAGCATTGGTCAAACTTTTTTGAGTCAGAGCACCTAAATAATAGGCCATCCCTTTGTATTCAGAAACTACTATGAGAAAAAGATTTCTTGCCTTGAGTGTGTCATGTTCTCTTACTGCAAACTTCTTGTGTACGAGTTGTTCCTTTTGAAGTGAATGAAGTTTGGATTCATTTGAGGGGAGTGTACAGAGAAGTGAAGAAAAACTCAGCTACTTCTGGAAATGGTGTTAATCTTGTCTTTGGCTGAATTCAGCATCTGAAATGCAATGATGTGTGGGCATAGAGAAGCTCAGTAAATGTGTAATTTAAACAAGATTCACGTCTCAATTTTTTTAATACACATGCGTGTGTACAAACATGAATGCACACATTCGCATGCTCTGACGCTTGTGAGAACAGTATCTGTGTACCTTGAAAGAAGTCAGGAAAAAGGAGAGGTATGTATGAATGCATACATGTTTATAGCTATGTCAGTATGGTTTAAAGCTGCTTGGCAGCTTTAAATCAGAATTTTTCTCTTATTCCAGTTTATCTCACATTAATATAGCATTAATTCCTGCTTTGTATTCTCAGTTGGTATTCAAGGTACAGATGCTTTTCTGCTTTTCCTGGAAAAGCAGAGTTCCTCTTTGAACCAGTGCAGAAGACACTGACGTGAAAAGAGCATCGACGTGCAATTTAGAAGTTTCAGAGGCTCTCCTGAAGAGCTGCCTTTTCCTAAGCCCGGAGTCCTGGCAGCCTGTCATTGGTTTTGCTGAAAGGAGCTGGGTTTCATTTTTTGTAGACAAAAGCAGTGATGAGCAGGTGGTTATTTGAAAATCCCTTAAGTCTGTAACTTTACATCCAGCAGTCTCTTTTCTCTTTAACAGTAAAAGTGCTTACAATCCATGCAATTAGGAATAGTTTGAATAGTGGATCAATTAATAAAAGCTCTACTATGAACATGAATTAATTTAATGGAGCAGAATGGGGATTTTTAGCTGGTTTCTGGCTTACTTCAATCCTGTTCTAAAAAATACTCTTAATTTACTAGAGACCAGTGTGTTTTTTGGTTTGTTTGGGTTTTGTTTGGCAATTTTTTTTAATTTTTTTTTTACTTTTTTTGCAAAGCAGTTGGTTTTACTGGAAACCTATTTCACCAGATGGCCTGAGGAAAGAATGGTTATAAATAATCCTTAAAATGTGACTAAAATAGGTAGTTTTAACTGTGATTGCATGTGTATTACTGTTAAAACATATCTTAGTATTTAAAAAAAACAGAAGGGTGATTTTTTTTTTTAAAGGCTGAGAAGGGAAACTGGGCACTTTTAAGTTGTGTCTCTGTTTATAAAGGGGCACTGTCAATTTAAATTTGAGCCAAAACTTGTTTTGTAATACTACAGGTTTATAAAACCAGCACTGAAGTGTTTGTGTAATGACTTACAAAGTCTCTGGAAAACCAGCAGTTGTTAAACAAATAAACATTTCCTATGGTCTCTGAAATCCTGCTAATGCTGTGCTGCAAATCTGAAAATGAAGCTGATCATAAGTAAAACTTAACTAAGAAATGCAGCAAAAGCCAAGTATAAGCAGTAGCAGTGTAAAGAATTACATTTTAAAAAAATAATCTTCTATCTGTGCTTGCTGGTGCTGTGCTAAAACAACGAGCGTTAAGTTCTGGCTACATATATCAGTGGCAAAAGTACTGACTCGGCAGGATTGTGAGTGTAGAGGAAGATGGGAAGGTGATGTTTCACCTGTTGGTCTTGAATCGCCCCTTTGGTTGCATCACCTGGTGTTGGGAACCTACAGCCCGCTTGACCTGGGTCTTGGTCATTTTTTTCAAGATTCCACCCCCCCTGCCCCCAAACTGGGCAGCAAGAGAAAATTTAAGACAATTTTTTTGTGTGTGGTGCAGGCAGAGATGTCAGGTCTTTCCTGTTCCAAGAAGAGAATTTTATCTTTGGTGCTTAAATCCTAATGACTGAGGAGAGTCACAGTTTATCTATATTATTTATGGTATTATTATATTGAGTAAAAGTCTCAGTTGTTTACAAAAATGTATGAGAATACTCATAATTTAGATAGTCAAGAGGCAGAAATGCGTGTTATTTAAAATGTCGTGCAGGAGGCTTGGTTCCCGGTGAGCCTGGGAGCACAGTGGCTTGTGCAGAAAGGACTGGACCTGTGGCCAGAGCTCCATGAACCTGTCCTCTGCTGGCAGCAGGGAGAGGGGGGCCAGGGTCACTTGCTGGAAAGGTGAGCAAGGTATCGCGGGCAGCTGAGGCTCTGCAGGCTGCTGGAAGAGCAATCAGGTGCTTTGTCTAAGCTGTTACCTCTTTTGCCTCCCAGTACTAAATTAGGCAGATTTTATATTACCTTCATTATAAGTGACCTCTTTTACAGTAAAACCTCTCACCTTAAAAGCACAACACCGTGTTGTAATTTAGGCTTGTAGTCTCAAATGCATTTTACATATTATTTGAAGACTTGTGTGTGTGTTTTGGTTTGGTGGTTTTTTTTTTTTTAACCTTCTAGACTTGGATAATCAGGGCTGAGTAAAATATTAAAGCACTTCCTTTATTTACTGTATAAACTCTCTCACCTGTATACAGAGGATTATGGATCTGCTCTTAGATGTCTTCTGTGTTGTGGGACTTGCCCGTACCTCTTCAAGAGCCCATACGTCCCAGGCATGAGCAAAATGGCATTGCAGCACAGGGTAAAGGGGCATGTTTTCCCTGGGCCATGGCATAGCTTGAGGTCAAGCAAAGGGCAAGTGCCTTAAAGACATCGTGTCCCCACTTTTACCAGAGCTTCAGGGTTTTTGGAGACAAATCTTTCGGAAATTTTTGCCTATAACTAGCTTTGTTCATACTGCTAGACAGTTTGTTTTCCCATACAGAAGATTGCTATTATGGATCGGACCTTTCATGTGTGTTAATAATTGAAAGAAGGGCTATGTGCATATTAGAAAGGATAATCACAGATGTGGTGGCTTGCTGGCACGGTGTGGATTTCCCACAGTTGCGTAATCTGGTTACTGGTCATTGTGACAAATTGGTACAAAAATTGGCTTCCTTTAGTTATTGTATTAGAAATGCAGTGAACATTTAAGGAACATGAGAGGGCAAAACAAACTTCACACCCTTCCCTTCTCCCCCAGCATATTAAATCTGATGGTTAAAAGAATCCAGCGTCCTTAGACTCTGCTGACAGCTAGCAGTGCGTGCTGCTGCATGGTGGTTACAGACATGTGCAACGCTTTGAAGAGGCAGACTGTAAACTAATGCATTTGTGGTCCAAATTTTCTCCCAGTTGTACAGAAATTAGATGTTTTATTATTACAATTTAGGTGTTTAACCTCGTCCCTCCCCTCCTCCCGGTTAATCACAGAAATATGAGTAGGATCTTGTGCCTTAGTTGTTGTAGTTGTGACTGTACCTGAGCTCATCATGTAAGATTTTTCTGCTTTTAATACTTGCAATCTAGTCGCAACACAAAGTAAGCATAACAAAAAATAGAGAGGAAAGAGGAATGGAGAGTAATGTGAAAAGTCAGTGTATGACATGACTGTTCTTCATGATCACTTTAGAAAATTTGTCTAGGATACCATGAAGAGCAAGGCATCTCGCAGCATTAAAAACTTCCAACTTCTTATCCTGAACTGTTATAAGTAAAAAAAAATAAAAAAATAAAAAAAAAAATCACAGTTCAGTTTATTAAAGTTTGGGTTTTTTTTGAGTAAGAAATACGGTTCGTAGTTCAGTATTTGCTTGGTTCTGTGAAACAGAAGTATATGTGACGTTTGAGTGCCTTAGGAATAAAATACTGCACTGGAGCTTTCCGGGAAGAATCCATCTGCACTTCTTCCCTGCTCTCAACTTTACAGTCTTTCTAGCTAGGAAGTCTCGAGGATTTCAGTGTGCATGTGGGATAGCTGCATTATTTTATTAGGAAATTACTTAGCTGATAATTTTCTGACTCTCTCAAGAATGTAGTACATATATGTATGTTAATAATAATTCTGTTGTAGAGTTGTTCTATTCAGAGAGTTTAAGTAGTTCATTTGCTTAACTATTCATTTTATTGGATTTTATATATTTTTTTAAAAATTGGCTGGCTTCCCTAAAAATAAGTTGGTGAAGGAGAAAATAAATATGCTGTTGGTTGCGCTTACAATAGTACCATTGTGCAAAGCAGAGCAAGGATCATTTCCAAACGGCCTCAGGTGAAATCTAATGGGAAACAATTTCAAACTGGTCTGAGTTCATTGGTAGAAAGAATGCGTCTTAGATAAACATCTGATCCAAGTTATACTACTTGGTATTATTCCTTCTCTGATTAAGTTCTAATTTTTTTAATTTTAATAAATATAGTTGCATTGCCTGGTTGGAATAAGGAGCCTGTTATATTGTCTTTAATGTGGATTCTATAAAAATGGTTGTTTGCAGGTTACTCTGATTTACGGGATTGCTGCAGCTTTTTCTTATTACTGAAAATGATCGTTTTCTGTAAACTGTTTCTCATAGAGAGGATAGTTAGTATTATGCTGCTCTGCTAGTGATGGCCTTTCAGACACAGCTTGCAATTTTGAAGAATATGCAGCATTAATTAATATGTTTTGGTTTAGCATTTAAATTCGTTCCTCATATTTACAGGAGAGCTCCAGTCTTCCTGCTTCACTGCTTTTAGCTCAGCATAAGGACAGATCTGCTCAGCCAGAAATGCAACTGGAAAAACCCAAACCTGTCAAACCAGTCACGTTTTCCACTGGCATCAAAATGGTAAGAATTGTTTGTTTCTTTTGTTTTAATGCCTTTCAAAAGACCAAGGATTTCCTCATATGAAATTTAGAGGTTATTTAAACCCAAGTTGCATATTATATGAAATAGACTGTTCTCTTCCAATTAAATAAGTAATTAGGAATTAATCTAAAAATGTAATTATTCTGCTAGTTGGAATATATGAAACATTTTTATTGCATAGCTGACAAAAAACAAGCTATGGCTCTTTCCCTACAAAGTTGTGGTGTCCTTGAATTATTTTTCTCGTTTGCGTACTAATTCTTGAAGTTGAAATTTTGGAAGTTCAAGAATAAACTGCACTTTCTTCAGATTTACTTTAAGCACTGGAATAATCTGCGAGTATGAGACAGACAATTTAGAAAATGGTGTTGAGTGGTTAAGGACACTATTTTCATTATTATTGCACTCTAGCAAGCAGTAAGTATTTTTGCAAATGTGTTACTGCTACAGTGACAGCTAAAGATCTGTCATCATTTCTGTTCTTCATCCCGACATGGTACAAGTACGCATCAGCCTGTGTGTGGAAATGTAAAGTTTGGGGGGGGGAGGAGGAGTTTAGGGATGGGAGCATGAGTTACTGATCTTATTTGCACCTTACTGGTTTCCTGGTTTATTTTAAGTGTCTGCACTTTTTTTAGACTTTGTGCTTTAGAATTGATAATAGTAAATGATGTCTTGAAAATAACAAACACTCTCTACCCTTCTCAACAAACCGGGAAGTCAGCAAAGCAAACACCTTTGCATCAAACTAGTCTCCCATCAATTAATCAATTTACTTTGTCAGGGATATCTGTGCTGTGTTCATTATCCCCCAAAGAGTTCACAATGTAGAAGCATTTGCAGCTTATTTTTCCAAAAGTAGTGTCAGCTTTTGCAAAGTTGTGCAGATTGTTTTCTTGTTTCTCTGTAGTATAAACTGTATCCTCTTCCTTTTTGTTTTAAAATCTAAGAGTCTGTGGGAGATTGATGTGCTTCATGAGACATTTTGTTTGCGTAGAAAAGCTACTGGACAGAAAATGTTCGTTGTTCTGTTTAAAAAATATTCTAACTGAATGCCTGTACTTTTTCCTTGCTGTTAAAATGGATTGTCAGAATTTCTTAAGGCTGTTGGCCTTTCTTCTGGGAAAAGGAAGAAGATAGGCTTATGCTACCTAGTGGGGACAATGGAATTACTTTCTAATGCATTTGTAAATGGATATTAAATGCAGTATGTGGTAGTGGACATTTCAAATCTGTAGCCCCAAGTAAACTTCATCCAGGAATGGTGAAAGACTTGGATGAGGAGATTCCTAGTGCCACGATATTTAAATCTTAATGTTTGGAATAATAGGGGGTACTCCAGATAAATTATTGTTACTTTATCAGTGTTCAGAAGGTGTGTGCGGATGACTAGTTTAATTTGTTCGGTCCCAGACAAACAAAAAACCCCCTCACCCTGACTGACCTTAGTCCTACATTAAAAAAGAATAACTTAAAAAGAAGTTAGGAATAAGTACAGTTTTAACAGTAAGGCTAAGGATAGGAATATTTGAAGTTGGTGACTACTATATGTGGAAAACGGATTACATCAAGCAAGATAGATTTTTCACACCAATAAAAATTACAGGTTTTGTTGAGAAAGCTGAATATTTCCATATTTTCTTTGTAGGGCGCTTGATTTAGTTATTACATGACATTGATTTTTAGAATTATATAAAAATTATGTTACACGATAATAACAATATTGAGATTCTGCACAATAAATGAATTATCTGGCTTACTTGTAATTTCTAAAGTAGTTGTTGGTTACGACAGCATGGGACTATTTCTGTGGGTGTTCTGCTAGGACACAGTTCAGTGTTTGGAAGCAGATGCTGAATTTCTGTGGGTGACGTTCAAGTTGTCAGTTTACAGGGCTGCTTTGACAAACTGGCCTCATTCGAATGAAATGTGTTTTAACATGACTGAATACAAAAATATAAATAGAAGAGTAAATAACAGGCTCTGTGAAGAGGATTTGGAAGTTTAGCTAAGCAAGTAAACCGATTTGACCCTTAGCCACAGCATGTGTGCGTGTAGGGGGCCTTGGGTATGTGAATAGTACAGCAATAAATAGGAATGGACTTTTCCTTCTTGAATGCAGTATTGGGAAGACTCGTGGACTGAAGAGTTCTGCCGACTGCATTTGCGTTCTTTCTGATTTTTGCATTCAAAGAGGAGCCACAGAGGTCCATTCAAAGGCAGAAAGATACACTTTGTACTGTGTTCTGTCTCTAGTTTAAGAAGTTAAGATGTGACTCAGTTTACAGTAAGTACGTCCTTAACACAGAACATGCCAAATCTGAACAGTGCAACAGTAAATGTAGCAAGAACCAGTAACCTTAGTTAAACAAGTAGGATCTAAATAGGAACTGAAGGAACAAGTAAGACCTAAAGTTCACAATATTCCACTGGTTAATTGGCCTCACTGTTAAAATTGACTCCGGAATGCAATGAAATGTCCAATTCTTGATGTTTTCAGATTAGGACTGGGATCTGTCTTGGAAAGTTACTGTAGTCAAATACAATTTTTTTGGCTCAAAATGGAGTTAGTTGTGTAAAAACTAATACTGTTCATTGTACATGACTTGGTGTGGTTGATGATCCATGACAGTGTATTCTAGTGACAGCATAAGGTGAATTCTCACCTGGGCACTCACTGTATGATATGCTTATTTTCCAGGTTGAGTGTTTTTCTAAAAAACTGGAGATGCTCAGTCCATTTGTTTTGCATAGGCGTATGCTCATAGGTAGAGCTATTGTTGCGCTGCCCTTCAAGGGCAGCACTCCTTATAGTTGCTTTAGCTTTGTTCCTCTCTAAGCCATGGGGTTCACACCACTTATATTGGTGGGGGCAGCTCTAGGGGAGTACTGAGATTTTTCTTTAAAAATACAGTTCTAACTAATGCTCTGTTTGGCTCAACAGTTCTGCAAATTAAGTACAGTTTTGGTGAAGTGTCTATTTTGTGCTCACTGTTAGAGTTTCGGCAGCACACATTTGATGAATCACTATGTATGTTCTTCCCCTATGAATTTATTTTTTCCTAATAGTTTGGCCACTAACCTTTTCTGGTGGGTGTTTTCCTTAATTTTGTTTCAAAAGAAGGGAATCCAGATAAAGCTAGCTAAGATGCTGGCTAATTCAGAGCTTGTGTTTACACAAAGGTTATAAAAATATGCCAGTTGTAGTGATTCACGTTGGTTTTTTTCCAGCTTGAACATGAGTGTTTTTACTGGGATGATCTTGGTCAGAGGTGTTCTTCAGCTTGACTGATAATCGGACATGTTTCTCGGTTTCTGAATTGAGACATGCCCATTCTAGTCTCCTGGGCAATGCTCGAGGAAGTTGGCTCATTTAAGGTGTCATGTTAGTGCTGTGGAGTTCCTGTGCTTACAGGGGGAGGAGGGAGAGTCTTTCACTTGTAAGCTAAGCAAGAGCATCCCCTATAGCACAAGACAGACAATTAGCTCATGGGGACAGGATCTCCTTCACTTTACCTTTTGTAAAATTGTTTGGGTTTTTTTTCTTTTTTCTTTTTCCTCCTTTCAAGTGGAAGCTGTTTTTTCTTTGCAGTCTGGTCATTAACTTTTACATTTTATTTCAGTAAATGCTATCTTCTGTGCATGAAGCATACCTTGCTAATCAATCTGTTTGATTTGTCTCTAAGCGGGGGTAGAAGGTGCTTCAGAGTTTTCTGCTTATCATGCTCATCCTATTAAGAAATAGGCTTTCAGCATATCTGAATATTTAAGTGTCTATTAAATCTAATCTCAAATCAGTGTAAAGCTACAAAAGAAACTGTAGAAATCTCAACTGTTGCAGTAGTGCTAAAAATACTATTGCCTGTCAGTGCTTGTATTCAGAGTTTAGTAGCCGTTAAAAAGAGCAAAGTTTGTCAGAAATGAATGATGTTTCTAGCATTTCTAGGGCTTATCAGGGTGTCCAAACACATCTACAGTCTGGCAATAGAACCATTCTGTTTCTTAGTGAATATAGTGACCATTTCTGGTTGGGAGGTGGCTTTAATGTGAAGCTAATTTTAACATGTAAAAGAGGTGCTCATATGCATTCCACGTGAATGGCAGTTTGCGAATGCAACAGGAATTCATTTCATTACAGTAATTTAGTCATCTTTTTATGTCTTTGGTGTTTACAGGACTGTAGGAGCCTTTTGGTGCTTGTAGATCTGCGCTTTATATTACCATTGTGGTTAAAAACGCAAAGAAGTGTGGATGTATTTAACTCCTCTTTAATGCATCAGGACCTGGGAACATGCAAACCTTTGAGTCTGTGGCCCAGCTATTTACATGTTAGTAAAAAATATGAATGCCTTAGACTGGCTCAGCTGCACGCTCTCTTCAGCACGTTTAAGGCTGCATGCCCGGTCCTTTTTCTGTTCCTTCCAGTTTTATGTTTCTTTGCTCCCTTCCCCAGTCTCCCAAGGAGACTTAGCCGCTAGTGATGGTATTCTTGAAATAATTTCATGTAGTTAAAAACTCAATTACCTCTAATTGGATTGCCCAAATATGCAGGAAAAGAACATAGGTGTCTTCTGGCCTGCTACCACTTGGAGGGAATTTGCCTTTTACATTTTATAACCAAATACCTCAAAACTAATGTAGTGCATGATTGACCGTTCAATTTCTATCACAGTTTTTGTTTTATTACTTTTATTACAAAGGGAATATTTATTAATAGAAATATTACTGCAGCATGTTGTACATGCTTTGTCATTACCAAGATGGTTGCTACCTTTCTGAATTGGCAGTTTAAATAGATGTGTCAGTGAGGGAGGGGAACCAAATGCCCGGAGGGGATGTACTCGCCCAGGATTAGACAGCAGAGCAGCAGCGGAAGGAGGAACAGGATCCAGCCCTACTAAATTCCTAACCTCTCTTCTGCTGAGCTGAGCTTCATCTCCTGTCAACAGCACCCCTGAATGGCAGCAAATTAAGAGTGAAATACCTGCTTCAGCTTCTGCTTCCCTGTCCAAATCACAACAGCAACGTTTAACTTTCTGTGTGTCTGAATACTACCAGGATTTTATTCCAGTTCTTGTAGTTTCAGGCTATTAGTAGCTGAATGCTGGGGAGAGCAATGTGCATTTTGAAGCTGCTGGAGCTTGCAGGAGGGAAAAGTCAAATCAATATTTCAGAGGAATGGATCTGTGTCAGGCACAGGATGTCTAGGACACCTCAAGAATGCATGTTACCACTAAGCTGAGCATAACAAGTGTTAGGGAATAGATTTTGTGCAGCGTTACACTTGCAGTATTATTCTAATGGGAAATAACTTTCTTATTTTATGTTATGTGGAGCTATTTCTTTTAAAACATTGACCTCATCAGCTTAGGTCAAATTAACTGTTCTTCATTATTGCCTTTTCCTACATTATTGCTTCCTGGGCAAACAACTGCTCAGTAGCTGCTCCTGTTTTTCAGTCTGTTTCTTTTATAGCTTGTGGAGCAATTATCCGAAATCCTGTTCCAAATGCAAAAAAGTCTGTCAAAATACCTTTTTTAATCAGTTGTGCTCCTTCAAAGTTGCTTAGACATATGCCAGGTACTCTGGGGTAAGTGAACGGCTTGTCACATGATGGTTTTAAACTAGAACTATTCTGCAGGTCCTGAGAGCATTTTGCCACCCCGTCTGTGTGACCAGGAACTGTTTCAGCCTTCCAGCCTTGCTTTGCCAATTCTTACTGCTCTGGTGTGGTTGACTGGGTTTTTGGTGTGGTGATTTGGTTTTTGGTGTGGTGTTTTGGTGGGGTTTTTTTGTTTTTTTTTAAAGTGCTTTTAGTATTTGCCTAAAGTTAAAAAATAAATAAAAAAATCAAGCCTGTTTCCTTCCTTCACTGTTAGCTCAGCTGGCCTGTCTTCAGGCTGAAACACTTCAGATGGAATTGATTTCTTTGAGATGTATGCCAGTCTGAGTTTAACTGGTGTTTTGTTTTTAATCTTCATTTGGCTTATACTACGCACTTTTTTTTTTTTTGCAGCTGGGTGGAATATTTCCCTTTTCAGAGCACTTTGCAGTTTAGAATCACAACAAAATCACAACGCTTATTTTCAAGAAGTAGTAGTGTGTTTAGGCATATAAATTCTCTTGGAATAGACGTACTTGTTCTAGAAAGCATGCATGTAAGGGTAAAATTTTCAGTGGCGCTGACTGAGCATTAGCTGGACCTCCAGCAGGAGTCTGGCTGAACCTATACGAGGCTGCTGCAGACTTGGTGTCTGCGAGTGTGATGGCTGTATCCCAGCTCAGTGCTCAGACACACTGGTCTGGACATCAGCCTCATGAAGCAGAGTCCCGTTGCAGAGGAAGCCCGAATGTCTTGGTGAGAGGGGAGTTGCAGCGCTTTCCAGCAGGTCTCTGGATGAAGATGCTCAGAGCACCAGCATTCTGGCCAAGTGGCTTCCCTGGAGTGGAGATTCACAGGAGGTGCATGTTTGAAGAGCAGGTGCACATAGCCCTGTAACACCAACTCTGCTAGTGGGATTCTGCAGTTGCTAAGCTCCTTCTCATGATTCCTAGCAAGAACATATATTGTGTGTTGCTTTAGCTTTGAATTTTTGTCATCAATAACAATATCTTGTTTTTAACAATGAGCATTGCATTGATCCGCTGAGAAGGATACCCGTTTCTGAAAAGCAAAAAGGAAAATAAACTGTGGCTGCTGGATCTCCACCATTTCTGACAATACATGGATGCAGAATTCAAATATATGAACTAAGGGACACCAAAAATGTAGAACCATAGAATTCAAGTTAGGGCTAATGTGCTGGATTTTAACAGCGATCTAGAGTCCTGTGATCCACATACTGCTCTGTTAAATCTCATAGGATTATATGTACAATATGCCTGCAACTTCCGAGTAGCATGATGGAGAATAGTTAGCAGTAGTAAATATATTTGTTATACTAAATCTCTAGCCCTCTGTTTAAGTAAAGATGTTTTGTTAAGAGTCAAGCACATACATGCAGAACTGTGCTTAAAGTTTTTGAACTCTGGTTTTGAAGTGTATGCCAGATAAACTTTACTTAAGTGATCTATCATCGAAACGCTTCCTGTGCACTCCAGCCCACAAACTGAAGTCTAAAACATTTAATTGGGTTCTGGCCTTACTAAGTAATTACTATTATATCAGAGTACATAAACATTAAGCACATTATGTTGACTTAATGAATTTTTTTCCTAATGTAGGTAAGAAATTTTTTTGGGGGGGGGGGGAAGTAAATGATAGTATTTGTCATTTCTTCTCCCCACATTTACACAATGCTAGCCTTGGGAAAGAAAACTGGATTTTGAAAAGGCAGTTCTACGTCTCCCTGTATCTCTTTGCAGGATTTCTGTTTGGAATGCCTTAGGAAAAATGCCGTAGTTGAAATTAAGCAGTTTGGTGGACAGACATAATCAGAACTGCTTGACCTGATTCTGTTTTATGGTTGGGCTCTCTTATACTGTTCTGTTAGAATAAATATTTGTTCATTTGCTATAAGGCTCCTTTACATGGCTAAAGCAGCACATGTTTATATACACATATTAGTATAAATACAAATTAGGACTGTAAGTTTGCACAGCTGTAATGACGGGAATTTAGTAAATGAAATAGTGCCAACACTGTTAATTGTACAGAAGTGAATGGCACGACAAATGTACTTGTTAGTACAGTGGCTTGTAGTCAGCAATGGAGCAGACCTACCCTTTAGCTGTCACTTTTTGGAATGGAACTGTTCTTAGGGTTTGGGGTTTTTTGGGTTTTCTTTTTGTTTTTATTTTTTCTTTTTGTTTGGGTTTTTTAATACCCTGTTTGACTTACTGAGTTGCCCAAGAGCTTGTTTGCCTGACTCTTTATCATCAAATTTCAGAAGTACATCTGTGTGTCATGCACCATGTTGTTTTGGTCCCATGAAGAGATGCTGCATAGGACAAGGCTCATCAGGAGAAGGCTGCCGAAAGGGTTCAGTCAGGTTGTCATCTGCTCCCCTGCCTGTATGGGAGCAGGCACTGGGACAGAGCAGCAGGAACTGGGCTTTAGGTCCTAATGTAGGATGCCCAAATTCCATCCTAAGCAACAGCCAGACCTGTCACTAGCTACGATAGCACAAAGACACATTGTAAAGTGATCTAAGGAAAATGCCGTTTAAATCAGCCAGAGATCTTCCTATTTCTGAGTCTCATAGCTCTGAATATGCTATTGCTTGAGTAGGTGTTACTGTGAGCAATAAGGAGAGATCTGACTGAAAGAAAGAAGGTGGCTGAGAGGAGAGTCCAAAAAAACAGCTGGCAGAGAAATAAAGAATAATAAAAAATTTCTCAATCATTGTTTGTTTTGGAAAGATCATGCTTTAAGCACATGGAAATACTTTACACGTTTGAGAAGTGCTGACTTCCTACATGCCTTGTGAAGGAACAGCAAATCATTCATATAATGTAAACACATTTATGGATTGTTCCAATATAACTTTTTTCAGTGCTGCTGTTCTTTTTAACAAGATACGATTTAGTGCATATATGCTCTTTTGATGCTATGCTTTGGCCAAGAGTTGCAAACATCATAAATGTTAAATATTAGAATTGGTGCTAAATGAGCAGTGCAAAGTTATTGAACCACATTTTTAATGCAAAAAGTTGTTAAATAGTGCTGCTTGATGCACTGTTTAAAGGTAAACATACCAGAAAGTAGTGCTAGGGTGAAACAGAAATAAATAGCTTGTCTAAAAGTGTGAGTATAAGCGGTCCCTTTATGTCTTGATAGAGATGATATAAAAAAAATGGGAGCGGACAAAGTTCCTCTGTAAGGGTGGAATTTTAAGTTGGGGAAGAAAAATGAATTAAATGAGCAACTTTGGTGCCGAAATTGCAGTTGGTATTTATGGAATTGTATAATCATAATGCTGGGCAGGGGTCTTGAGAGGTCATGGGGGCCTTCCCCCCTGCTGTGAGGCAGAGTCGGGGGGCACTTCATGACAGGTACCTGTCTGACCTGTTCTTAAAGACCTCCAGAGATGGAGACTCTGCAGTCCCCTGCACAGCCTCTGGCAGCGCTTACTGCCCTTGCTTTTACATTTTAGGGGAAACTTAGTAACTGTGCACTTCCTTGACCTGATGCAAGTTCATTTTCTGCCCAGGTAGCTGCCAAAAGCAGGTTGTTCTCTGCTTTTTTGCAGGAACTTTTTATGTACTTGAAGATGACTATGTAAAGAGGACTTCACAGAACTAAATATTTTAGAATTTAGATTTAAAAAAAATAGTTTAGACGCCTTAATTGTTACTTAACAATAAAAGCATTGATTTCTTCTGCAAATGGTTGATAGACTATCTCCACTCTACAGACTAGATGTGAGATGACATCATCTGAAAAGAGGTCTCTTCAGAGAGGAAAACTCTTCTAAAGAAAGCAGTAAAAACACTTAAGCAATTGTAGTAAGAGCAATGAAGGATTTGAAGCCATTTAGGCAAGCTAAAGCAGTAAACTTGTGTATGTGCATACAAGAGAGTGTGATCTTTCTGCCATGATCCCTTTTTCTTAGCACTTGTCTGCATTTGTGAGAATGCTATGTATTTTCTTCTAATCCTTTCTTTTGTAGCTGCTGATCAAAGTAGTTTTGTGTCATCTCTTCATCATCTTTATTGTGTACCTGGAGGAGGGCTGGTGACCTGGAATGGCAGAGCTGGGCTAATGGCTTCACAGATTACTCCGAGTCAGCTGTCGGTTGGGTTGTGTCTGTCTGGTTTTGAGAGACTTCCCTACTAGGCACCTGTGTGCACACTTGTCTCACAGGCTAGTTTTATTCCCGATTATTTCCTTTCTTAATGAACTTGAGTCTTATTTGCTGATGTTGTAGAGTATATTGACCTTGCAGTGCAGTTAAAAGATCTCCCATATGCCTGTCTTTTCTTCCTTGCCTGTTCCCAGGGCCTTCTTCAGACAAATTTTGGGGAAGTACAGCTTACATCTGGCTTTTCTGAAATTCTTGCCAGACTTAAAAAGTTATGCAAGGGGAGCCAAGAGGAGGACAAGAGGGATTTGCCGTAGTGGGAGGTAGTTGCTGGAAGAAACGTGGCAGGGTATCAAATGCTGGCAGCAGCAGCAATGGTGTCATGGTGGAGCCTGGAGTTGTAGGGATGGGGAAGCATAGGGCAGCAGGCGAGATGAATGGGGAGAAGGTGGGGTCTTCGATGTGAGGTGCTTTGGAGACAACATGGCGGGGACATCAGGCCATTGCTCTGAGGGGGAAGATTTGGGGCAGAGTTTGGCAGAAAGATGGGCATGAGTGGGACAGGGGAGTTTCTAGGAAGAAGGACTAAGAGTTTCCTGCATGGGATTAGGAATTACAGGAGAGCTCTGGGACAGAAGGATTTGGGGAATTGGGCGTTCTGGTACTTACCTTTCTGGATCAATTCCTGTGTAAGAAGTCTGGTCTCCAAGGGCAGCAGGAAATGGTGTGTGCACACTTGGGTGGTTTCAAAAGTGACACCCCCCCCACTTGTTAACAAGGGTTCTGGCTACAGGCAGGGGGTTACGTGCAGGACTTGTGTTTCCCACAGCATCTTCTGTTTTGCATTAATCTCCGTTACAAGGTACACCAGCCTTACTAATACATTAATTCATTACAAGAGGAAAAAAAAATATCTTCAGTGTGTGCGTGTACCACCTTCCTGCACCTTAACTCGTGCCTAAGTGAACACAGCAGATAAATGAATGTTTGCTACAGGGTCTCAAAGGAGTCAACTTTTGAGCTTTAAAATAGCACATTTGTAAATTAAAAATACATTTAAAAATAAAGATGTATTTCAAAGGAGCTGTTGGGGCCCTAGTTTTCAATAGTCAGTAGTCATCCAAGATGCACTCCTATTGTGCTAGGGTTCTTGCAGCAAAAGATATTTTGGATCAAAGAGACAATGTTCTGTATGAAGGAGACTTCAGAAGTAATTTTCCTCAAGAATGTTTGTTCAGGTGCAGAGGGTGGGGGAAAAGAATATTGTTTTAAGCAATCGGCATTGGACTTCAAAAGGTGAATTTCCCTATATATACCTACTGTGGACTCTGTGTGTCAGTCAAGGTATTGCTGGAAAGGAATATTGACAGCATTGGCTACTAATGAAAGAGGAATCATCCTCATGAAGCGCCTTGATCTCTGAAAGTTTGGTTCGTCTTTATTCCTCTTAAATGTGGGGGTTGGTTGTTTTTTTTTTTTTTTTTTTTTTAAAGAAGAAAAACCTGGATAATGGCATATATCAAAGTGGAGAATTGAAGAATTAACTGTTTCACTTTATTTTTCTGCTTTGTCTGAACATAGTTGCTACACAGGTAACTTGTATTCTGGGGAAATGTGAGGCTTGTGTAGTTTGTGGCATGCTTTATAGTTCAGCAGAATGGCAGAGCAGCAAAATCCTCTGCCTCTTGCAAAGTGGATAATAGCATGGTAATATGTTGTATTTTATGTGAGCTCTTTTTTAAAATATAAAATACGTAAGAATATTGTGACTACAAAGAAACCTGCTTTGACTCACTTAGACAAATGTGTGTAGTGGTATGGGCAGGAAATGGAGGAACAGAGAGCACATGTGGAACCATCTATCTAAATTAGCTGGATGGGGGCCAGGAAACTGGAACTTGCAACATTTGCAATGATTAGTAGAAAATGAAATGATGGCTTTGTGTAAGAATAATGATTCTTGTATTATTCTGGGACAGTGAGGTAGATCCTGCAGGAGACAGACAGTAAGTTTAAAGGTGGTGCATGTGAAATTGGAAGACAGTGGAAATGTAAGTAGGTTGGAGGAAGGAACAATTTAAAAGTGAGGGCTATGCACAGGAGGAAAGCAGCATATATTTTTAGGTCTGAGGTCCATTCTCCTCTTTCATCTCTTGAGAGGCATAAATAAATAGAGGACCGCTCTCTTCTCCAAAGCATAGAAAGAGAATCACAGAAATGTGATCCTCTGCAAGACTGTCAGAGGCAGTGCTCAAGTAAACAAGAACTGCTCGTCTGTGCTGTGTAGACGTGCTGACAGATCTAAAAGGGATCGATGTAGGCATCTGATCCTCACCATCGTTAGGCAGTCTTTGGTACCAGGGCTTTGGGCTGCCTGTGTTTGGGTACCTGTGGGCATGTGTACATGGCTAGCATAAAAAAAAGCCACATACATCCAAGACTATATATAAAGATGTCCAGCTTGTAATGCTTCCCTGCAAATAGGCCCTTTGAGTTCAGAGAAGCTAAGTTTGAATAATCAATTAGTAAATATTTGAAGAATTTTCTGCCTTTCCAAAAAGATGGCAGTTGCTGCAAGAGCATGATGGTAATGATGCTGGGAGTGGCAGCGTTTTTCTCCACTTTGATTTGGAGTGGGATTTGAGTCAGATCATGACTTAAAGTTCAGAAAAGGGGTAACCTGTAGAGTTTTGTTATTGGATTTTCCACCAGCCACACACAAACTCTAATATGGATAGAGTTGGAGGGCTTCAGTGTTGTCTGCTTGAGAGAGGAGATTTTGGCATACATCTTCGACGTCTAGATCCTGGTGCTCAAGGTCTGTTGGCCGTGCCTGCACACCAAGGATTCTTCTTTGTGGTTGTTCCTAGTAAAACATGATTAGGGTTTTCTTTTGTTGTGGGAGAGAGAAAGAGGGCTTGGCTTGAGAGCTCATGGGAGAATATAGAAGGGATTGCAATAGGAACTTCATGCTTCCTTTGTCTTCACCTATTCAGTTTTCACTTATGCACCTTAATCTGCCTCTGCGTGGGATGATGCCTTGAGCTTGAATTCACATTATAACATGTTTAGGATCTGAAGCCTAGACAGGATTAGGCCAAGAACTTATCTCAAATCAGGCAATTCTAAAATCTCTTTGGAATAAGGGGTAAAACACCCCAAACCCTTAAGGCGAAGTTTATACTAAAGCTTAATGTATCAGTTTAGTTTCATTGATAGTGTTGTGTGCAGTATCTGCTTTATGCTTATTTTTAACCTGCTATGTGTCTGGTTGGTTAAGTGAATTTGAAATACAAAACTAAACAGATATGTCACTTTTAAAATAACAGAAATAGTCTTGAAGAGTGCTGTACCCATTTAACTGTTGGTTGCTTTTAAACTCTGTAACTAACTTCAGCTGTAGCTGAGGTGCCAGGTATAACTTTGGCATTAAGTCTGTTTATGTCCTAACTGAAAATCTCTGGAATTTTTTTTTTTTTAAAAAGACCCTGAATAAAATAGTGGTGGTATCTGGGTTATTTTGTTTGTCATGAAGAACAAAGTCTAGATGTGGCTGCACTTTTAATTAATTTTTATTTAGTTTACTTTTATTTATGAACAGGCAAAACACAGCATCTGCAGCTTTTCAAAATGTGAAATTTCTTCTGTAGGAAGAAACCCCCTTTAGAACTCAGGATGCTTTATATTTGTTGTTGGTTTACCTTCTGTTATCTTCAGCCCATCTCTACTCCATCTCACTGGTAGCATCAAGCTTAGAAATGAAAGAGTGGGCTGTGCTGAAAATAGCAGAGGAGGACCTACAGGTGGAAAGTGAATTTAGATGGTGAAAACCACTGATGCATATTCTGTTTTGGGAAACCTCTGCAGCTCTGGAACTGTGAAAGTGCAGTATGGACCTAGGAAAGGTGGGATAAGAGTGTATTTTCTTGCATTTTTGTATGGGGAAATTTTTGCCATTGTGTGTTCTGTTGTCTTTGATTTTGCTGGCAGAAAAGGAGGAGCAGGAAAGCTAAGGAATGGCCAGCTGAGACTTTAGGAAGGGGAGAGAGATCCCGTACCTGACATTGCCTGTGGGTGATAGGGAGAGACACACACAGCAGTTCTTCATTTTTGCAGTTGGATGTATGTGTGTGTGCATTGTCAATTGTCTGTGACAGCTGACACTGGGGGAGGGAGCTTTTTAGGGGAATTCAGAGATTTAGATCAGGGAATATCTGCTTCAGTCAAAATACTCCATTTCCGGTTAATACTAAGCAACTATCAGATAAAGCCAGTTTGAACATGATTTTTTGTACTGGAGTATCAATGCAACTTTAGGTGTTTTTTGTTTTGTTTTCCCCACCTCCCCTAGCAGGGCGTGTTTTGCTGAAGGATCAATTAGAAAACCCGAGTGAATGTGGATAATGTGAATGATAGGGTTACTACTATGACCACTTTGCCAAATTCACTGAATTTATAAAATCTGCCCCTTTCACAATTCTTTTATGCTTTTATATTTTTTGATTCAATTAGTCTTGAAATTTTTTAAATTATTTGCATAAGGACATGCAAAGTATTAAGCTAAGGCCACAGAAAATAACTTTGTAAATACTCTCTTACTGTTCTGAAAACTAATTAAAAACCTGCAAGCTTCGTCATTCATCATTTTACCATAGGAGTGTATTTCTTATGGAGACAGTCTAATATCCTGCAGCAACTTCACGGCATTACAAAAATAATTAATGGACCCTTTTAGGGCAATGTGTGTTGCTACAATGTGGAATAATACTTCAGTGTTGTAAGTGAATGGTGTGCTAGGAAACACTAATCCCTCGTGTATAGTAACAGGAAGTATGAATATTACTTATTAATAATAATATAAAACACCTTAGCACACGTGTTTTTTTTCTGGGCATGTCTACCTTTTCGTAAACAACACTGAATTTTAATTACAGAAAATTGGTGAGAAGCAAGAATGATTTGTGTAATTAAGAAGGTTTGTTTATTTAAAAGCCTTCAGAAGTTGTAAAAGATGGAACTTAGCTGTATGCGAGGGATGAATGTTGTGCAATAATGCCCCTTCATTCCCCTTTCATAATAAATCTCCACAGAGTATTCATCTAAAGGGCTGGATGCCAAAAAGAACAGGTTTGACTTGTCTGTGAGGATTTACACCACAGTAAAATGCACAACTGCTTTTGTAGAGGTCATTGTGAAGGTCACAGAGCCAGTATGCACTGCTGAATGAGAGCAGCCTGTGACAATAGTGTGAGAGGTTGGACTGAGTGAAATCAATATTTAAAACCTCATATGAAATGTAGCAATAAGCTGGAATCGTTAAAACACATGACTTCAAAGCATGTATGCTGTTTTGCAAGAAATTAGTGGTCTCTTTTCCAGAAGTTTGCATCTCATACCCTCTGCTGTGAATGTAGCTCCTAGGTCAAAATGCAAGAGTTTTCTCAATTCCTGACAATTAACATTGAAATAACTTAGTGTGTCTAATATAAACACTCTCAAACCATTAACGATTGCCTCTCTATCCAGTTTTAAAAAAGCCCTCATTGATATTGAACTGGATTTAATTGCCTGAAATTTGGCACACCTTTTTTTACAAATAAGGTCTGAGTTTGACCATAGGGTCACTATGTCTTTAAATAAAAGATGATGATCATTTCAAATGGCAACCGGCCATCAGTGGGGTTTAGTGCAGAGATTAATTAGTAAACTTTGGAATGCGCTACAGCAAATGCAGCTGATTGGCAATAGCATGTGGAGCAGCAACTGGTGGAAAGCTAGTGCTGCTGAGCAGCAGAGGTATTTCCAAAAAGACTTAAGAGTGCTGCGATGTGCTGTGGTTTAAATGGCACTGTGCTGATTGCATCAAACCACCAGTTTTCCACTTATGCAGTCTAGTAAATGCACCAATTAAAAGAAATCTGTGCATTTGGAAAGAAAGCAAGTTTTCTTTTATTGTTTCGATGTGACTAGGTGCACCCCATCAATAAACAGTTATGCCCCTGAACAGCAGAGTACAGAGAGTGGTGGTTTGTCTGCACTGCCTTCTGCAATTTTACTATGAAGACAAATGTCAAGCGTAGTGTCGAATGCTGAGATATGATTTATTTCAAAATGACACTGAAGTAAATACGATTAATTCAATGGCTATTTCAGTAAACAATTTCCTAGAATTCTAGTTTACTTTTTAAAATTATATGGATTACTGAGCATGTGTGTTTGCATGATTGATAATTGCTCACTGTCTTCCTTTTAAGGTTTTAAATACATGATTAGAGAAATTTGGAGACTTTCTCTGTCAATTAGCTTTCTAAGGATGCTTGACCTATTTGGTGTGAGTAATGGACCTGTTAAATGTAGTCTCTAGTAGGACTATTTTCTCAATTTGTGAAGGCCATGGGGTTGGGGCCCAGATAATAAAATGAAGATTTATGTAATAACTACCTACTCTTGAGAGAGTACTTGGAAGCCCTATGTAGTTCTTAAAATCTTTCTTAATATTATTGTATTGGTCTCTTGATGCCCACCTTCAGTTAGAGAGGCATGGTCAAGCATCCATATAAATCAGTAAGAAAACTCATACCAATACCAGTGGGTGTTTGCTTCAGAAATGCCCCATGCAACTTGACTAGCCTGGTAAAAATCATCTTACTATACGTATCCTGAGTATTGAGCAGAAGTCTGCCCTTGTGGACTGAATGGTATCACTGAAATAGTCATATTAAAAAATTTTGATCTAAAACTGGCAGAGGTGGTTGATCTCATAAGATAAGGATTGTCTTGGCTTTGACCCAGAGAACCTTTAAGCATGTGCTTTAAAATTAAGCAAACATGTACAGCTCTTGGCTTAACTCAGCTCTGTTACTTTGTCCTCATTGCATTTCAGTCCCTAGGGCCCATCAACGTACCATGGCAGATCTGTGGACCAGGCAATAGCAGATGCTGGTGTCTTAATACCTGGTTGTGAGCTGCTCGACTTCTGAGTTGTTGAAACGGTCTGTGGAAGGACAGGAAGCAGAGACCGGTGTCATCAGGGTGCCAGTTGTTTCTCTGGAGACCTGTTTCTGCAAGCCTCTGCTTTGTAGACTGTTGTGTTTATTGCCATAGGTAATTGCAGTGAAACGGATGGGCTCAGTTTACACAATCAGGTTTAGGCTTGCTTGGCTTTGTTGGACTGGACTTGTGGGCCACAATCCAGACAAAGTAATCGGTATGCAACTGCTCCTTTGACTTTGCAAGGCTGTCTGTGTGCTTAAAGCTGGGTAGTTTTCTAAGCTGAATCAGTGTTGCTGAATCTGGGTCTAAGCCCCAAGTAAGTGTATAATAAAATTTACTGAAAGCAAATAGATTTGTTAACTTGACATGCCTTTAAATGAATCGTGTGTGTAAATCCAAACAGGATTAGAGCATTACAGGGTCTTGCAAAATGTTCAAGGATAGTATTTGTTAAATACTGTTTAAGTCATACCCTTTGGTTATTTGTGTGTATCTGTGAGTATACATACGTAACAGAAAAATCCATGCGCACAAAAAGCATCTCATTTAAAAACATAGTATTTGAACACTGCAGTCAGCTCTCTAATTACTGAGACTTGGTTGTTTTTTAAAACTAAACCTGCTGTGTGTATGTACAATATGCGCATCCCAGTACATTACAAAGCATTATGAATAATTAAAAGCAAACTGTAGCCCTTGTCAGAAACCAACTTAGGTACATTTGGTGATGCATTATCCTGGCTGAGCTGCTGGTTTGCTGTGACTCAACTACTTGCATAAATACAGAGCGCTCTTTGTAGCACTTAAGGGTTGCCTTTTAGTATTGGTCTAAATCTAATATATGAAAGATTAAACAAAGTCTGAATTTTCTTGACTTGATAGCTGCAAACAGTCACTGCAACTCCCTGCTTTTGCTAATGCCCTGAAGCGACCGGCATAGCTGCTGGAGTAGCTGAGGCTGGGGATTAGGTGATTTCTTAAGGTGTGCTGCTTTTAGGGTCTGGCAGGCTTTTTTCCTTGTGGGTCTCTTAGACACACCAGCTGTCAATGCTCAGTCCTGGCAATGAATGTTTCAGCTGACACAGCAATGGCTGTGAAAAGGAGATGGGAGAAAAAGTTGATGCAGTGTAATGTTTTAACTGTGACCCAAGAATAATGTGAAACCAAAGGAGAAAACGTGGTTTTCTCACTGTATTACCAGTTGATAAAAGTTTATGTCCAGAGCTAGGGCAAAGTTACTTAGGCTGCTGGTGATTTAAACGGTTTGGTTAGTTGTTAAAGCTTTTAGATAGGGTCTTGGCATCTTTTGCTGAAAATATAATTTTCCTGAGAGTTATACATCTTACCTTCATTTTCTTTTTCTTATCAAATCTTGGACAGTTCAAAACAAAACAAACCCCCCCAAACTCACCCTGTATTATTAAGGCAAATGTGCTGTGAAAGCTTCTTGAACACTTGCTTTGGAACGATGAAATGAATGTGATTATAGTCCAGCAATGGTGGTGGGGGAAATACCCCTCCGAACTGTCAGCACTTGGGAAAGGAAACACAAAAACCTATTATTATTCATATGTATTCTAGAGTTTCTGATTTGCTCCCATTGACTTGAGTGATACAGTATCAGTTACTCCAATGCCTGTAAGCGATGGGTTTGTGTTTCATGTAATGAAGTGGAACAGCGATGCAGATGCACAGTAGCCCAGTGTTGCTGGATGGATGGCTTCCAGGTAGCTGGAGACTTGGGCTGACCGGCTTAGGAGGCAATTCTCTGTGGTCACCCAAAAATCAGCTCTTCCTGGTGAGTCTAAAAGTGTGTGTGTGTGTGCGCTGAGTCAGTCTCTTATATACCTGTATGCTTGTACCACTAATTAGACTCAAAAGGCTTGGCAAATCCTATTTGTGTGGGAAGCTCAGGTGCAAAAACTTGCCTAATTTACTTTATTTAAATCAATATAATCCTGCTTAAGGCCTTTTGGAAAGCACATCTAAGTGAACAGTGTTTTAAGTTAACACAGTGTCTTTCGTGTTCACAATAAAAGCTAGTTTCATTTGAAAAGGGTGTGCTTATGGTTACTTATACAAACTTTTGCCATATTAAATGTGGAAGGACTCAATTCTCCTGTATGCACACATTGTCTTTTGTGAAATTTGTACTTAGAAGATTTAATATCTTCAAGTTTGCTTTATGATCAGCAATTCTTTGAACTCGCAAACAAGAAAGTGTGGATAACTTCAAATAGATATTTGAAGTCTGATTCTAAGGAATGTGTATGTTGATTTTGACCTTACAATGTGAAGTTTGATCTCTGTCTCAAAACTGCAGCATTCAAGTGGAAACGTAAATACAGTCTGAACTTTTTTTAGATATCTTTAAAATATGCTCTGTCTCTTAAAGACAGGGGCTTTCTTCCAGAGATCCTGGATATTCCAACCCTGGAAACACATTTCTGTTCGCAAGGGCCCAGGTTCAGGAGCTGATCTCTAATCAGTAGACCTCACTTGCATGTCCTTTCATTGAGGAGACACCAATCTGTGGTGGTTTAGATTTGAGTATAACATTTTTGGTAATTGTGAAGCTTCATAGAATAGAGAAGGGCTAAGGGTGGAAGCTGACTGAGATGATTTAGAGTTTTATATAAGCACATAAAGCTGCAAGTTGTCTTGTTGTGTTTGGTTTTGAAAAGCACTTATTAACTACTTTGACATCTCGCTTTTATTTTCAAACATCTGCTTTAGATTGTTTGCCATAAAAGTGTAAGAATTAATCTTGCCCTCATTTTTGTTATTGCTACCAGAAACCAAACTATTTTTATTACTTCTTGTATAGGGATTTGGACCCTGAGCTATTTTCAGAGTTGAGGAGAAAATGAGTTTGTATTTTATTTTATTTTTTTTCTCCCTTATGCTCCCCCCCCCAAGCTTACAGGTAAAGTTAATTAAATTATAGTTTCTGAGTGCACAAAGATGTTAGGCATGGCTTGTTAAACTGTATAGTAAGCTCTACTTTGCTTTATTTGGCCCGATATTATGAGTTTTAAGGGAATTCAAATGATTGGCTCATTTTGGTTTGTTTTTCAGAACAGCAGCTGCCCAAAGCCAGGGTAAGACATTTGCATCGTCTATGGAGAGGATAGCTTAGTACATATTTTACTGTATGGAAATAATATATGAAAGTCAAAGAAATGAAAACCTTCTTATATGTTTAGTCCTTTGATTAACAAATGTTCTTAATACTTATTCTTGGGGCTTCCTTTTTATTGGATTACAGTTTGTTTGTGTTGTTTCCTAATAAGCAGTAAGTAGCTATGGCGTGCGATGTCAGTTTAAGTCTCTATTTTCAGCACACTGCATTTGAGTGATTTCTTTCCCTGTGTTGCATATTGTTAAATTCCAGGGCATTCTGCTGATGTGGGTTCATCCAGTACTTCCGTCAGAGCATATAGTAATCTTTCTTTCTACAATGCAAGTGTTGTTTTTAAGGCAAAACTGTCTTGTTATAAGCTTATAGCAGGAAATACTCGGGCAGCCTCTCTAACTTGCTCGAAATCTGATGTTTGTGCTGCAGTTGCTTTCACAGCAGTCTCCTCTTTCAGAATTTGTGGCGACATTTGCTCTTTTTTATTTGAATACAAGTGTTTTAGCAAAAGGGTTCACAAAAGAGCCAGTGAACAAGATAAGACTGATAAGGCATCTCTTTATTTTATAAATAGATAAATAGGATTTTTCTGGGACTAAGTGAAATTACCGTGTGATTGTATGGCTGTTTTGCTGCCAGCTTCTATTTTCTCTATGTGAGATTGTAGATTTTTCACGGCAGGAACCATTCCTTTTTCTTTGTATGAAGGATGCCTTAGATGTTTCTGATTATTGTGCTTCAAGGAGTTACAAAGCCGTAGCCACTGAAACCAGAGTAATGCAGTAGGCCATGGTAGTTCTTGGGTATGTGGAGGGACTCTTCCTGCAACGCTCTTGGGATCATCCAGGGGTTACAAATAGGCTTTCTGATCCTGTGAAGGTCTGTGAATCCTGTCCAAAGTACTCCTGAAATTCAGGTGCCGTTGGAAGTATACACAACTTTAAAAGCTGTCATGTGTCTGTGGTTCAGACTTAAACATCATTTTGATATAGCCACTTAAAGCACAGATGGAAACTTGTATGGAAAGAAACTAAACCTCTCTGGAAGGACAAAAGAGTATGTTTTATGCAGATTAAAAATGCAGTTGCTTCTGCCCCAGGGACTTTTTTTGTTTAGTTTGACAAAATTAACATGCATTTTCAAAGCAGTGCCATGAACTGTGTGTTAGGTTTGCGGTGTGTCTCTTCCTGTCCCTGGAATAATTGGCTAATGTCTACTTGCACACTCTGCATGCAGATGAGGAAAAAAGCCTGGAAATAAACTACTTTCCACTTTGTTCAAAGCAGTAATTTTTAATATGTTGCTAACAGGTTTCAATTTTCATTTAAAATTTGTCCACAAGTGTAAATGTAGTCCACAAGTATTGTGAAGGCATCTCACATACCACTAATGCCTGATGATACTTTTTTCATTTTTCTACTGTAAAATTTTCTAAATTCCTCCTTTTTTCTTTTTGCCTGTTTCTAATAATTCACTCTGATGTTCTTTCTTCCTGTTGTTCCTATTCTGTTCATACTTTTCCTTTCATCTGCCTTTATTGTCTTTTTCTTCATGTTTTATTCCTTTTTTTTGTCCCCATTGCTATAAAAACTTCCCTGCTTTCTTTTGCCAGACAGTTATCAACCCTTAGCCAGTCCCTCCTTAAAATTTAGTTCTTCAAGGAATCTCATTTTATTTCTTCTCCTTATCAGGCAGACATAAGCCATGCTGAATGTGGTGTTCTGCATCTTTATCAACATTTATCTGGGTCTAGGCTGTGTGCTCAGTAGAACAGAGAATCTGTCTCTGATTTTCACACACACACACAGAGTTTCTCATCTTCTACAGACTGAGGTCAGCTTTCTGTTCGGTTTTGTTATTTTAAGCAGTCTTTATTTTAAAATCGTCCATCAGTCTCTACATTCCTTAAAAATGATATTGTATAGCTGTGGCTATTTGGATGGGGGGAGCTGCTTTAGAGGATCCTAGGAAAGAGCAGATAGTGGAGTACAGCGATGTATGGTTCTTTACAGACTTCTGCTCTACTAATAAAGCAGATAATTTTTGCAGGTTCCAGTGTTTTCCAGGAAATCCTAAATAATTTTCTTGCATAATCGAGGGATCATATCAACGTAACACTCAGTTTTACTGCAACAAAGAACGAACACCAGTAGGGTCAGCTGTACCAAGACTCAAACAATTGTTGCTGGTTGGTGAGCGATGGCGCAGCTATTGCTGTGCTCTGATCTCCGCTGCCGTGTCTGTCCCTCGCTTAATATTATGCATTATGATACACAAAGTGGAATTTGTCAAATTGATTTGTTTCACATCCCTTGAAAAACTAGGCCCTTAATGTGGGTGTTTAAAACAGTATTATATTAAAGCCTTTAATGCTGTAATTAGACTGGCTACTGCAGAGCTTGTGCTTTGTAGATAACCAAATCAAAATAGTCAAGGCTCCAGAAGTCTGATGGTAGAGATGCAACAAGTTTGCTTATTTCTTCTTAATGCTGTATTGCTAACATAGCACATCGGGAATTGGTGTAACAAACCAAATTGAACATTGACTTTGAGTCACCTGTAGTGAAAGTTTGTCTGTGAAAAATGGGAAGAACCTGTGGTTGTACCCTGAGAAGGGCCATGTTGAGCCTGTGAAAGCCACAGTAGCAAAAAGAATGCGTGAGCTGATGGTGAGGTTTGCAAATGCAATTTGGCACTCCCAGGGTATCCGAATACCACACAACATGGCTCTTCAATCGAGCTGAAAGTGGCCAAATAGATATCGCGTGTAGGGTAGAGCACCTGGGAACCAGAGCAAAATTGAGAAACAAGTGCTGAAAACCAGGAGGGTGACCTGTGGGCTTATTTATTACATGAAAATGCTGTTGTGTTTTAATTCTTTGTTTCCAAAAACAATGCTGTCTTGTGTACTGGGCTGTCCTTTGAACAGTGCCGGAGATTTTGAGGGAAGCTGGGCAGTTCCTGCCAGAACTCTGGAGTCTCTGTTGAAAACGAATGAGTGACTCGTTGCAGCAAGCATCCAGACTATCCCCTGAATCCTAACTGGGCTCCAGCAGCCAGTGGTGGAGATGACAGTACCAAACAGGCACAGCGATCCATTGATGTAAAGAAAGGGCACTAGGCTTTTCCGTGAAGAGAGTAGTCACTAAATCCTGGTACTGGCGCTGACCCAGAAGAATTGCATTTTGGCATGTTAGATGGACACAGGCTTTCTTCTGAGAGATTAGAGAAATGAGGCTTTTTGGCAGGAGCTTAAAGATGAGTTGTCAGGTAATTACTTAAGTCAGAAAGTTGTAAAGGGAAATTTTGGAGGTGAGTAGAACTGATGGTGTGATTTGGCCCGTGTCACTTGGTGATTAATTTCCCAGGTACTTGTTTGCATGTAATGAAAAACATATATGTGACTGTTAATAGCTTCTTCGGTGCTGTATTTCTGCCATTCCTAAAGAAAGCAAATCTCTTAAACCTGTTCTGGCATTCAAAAATCAAATTAAGTTACTCTGTGTGTGTGTGAAAGTCTAAATTTTGTCAGATTGTTACTAGGCGTCTGAAATCATCCACCTTGCGGGGGTGGGGGTGTCGGTCTTAACTTGTCCTGTCACTTGTGGTCAGAGTCTATTTTTGAGATCAACAGGAAAATGTACGTTGATTTTGTTGGTTCCTGTCAGATCATTTGTTCTCTTTCTGTCTTGCTACTGGGATATTCCCATAGCACTTTCCATAATTGAGTAAAGAAATTAGATTTATTGTTGATTTTCAAGAGCAGGAGAAAGAAAGTTGGTTTCAGGTATTTAAATGTTTGGAAAAGCCTCACTGCAATAGGAATTTTAGGCTAACGAATGGAATTATGCATTTTAGTTTGACATTTTTCGTGTTTATTTAAAAAAAGCTGGGGAAGACAAAGAGGGTAAAGGTTAAAATAATATTAACTGAGCCCTCCAAATCTATCAGTTTCATTCTCCGTTTCCTGAGTATTACTGTAGTCGAAGTAAGTAGTTCATCAGAATCAGAAAGCCACATTAGCATTGCTGACGTGGACTTGTCAATAGTGAATTGGGAGGGTGGGAACTGAAAAAAAACCCAAACCCCAGCTTTTGGCTCAGACTGCATTGCCTAAGATACTTGCATTAATATTGTTCCGTAAGAAATTCTGTTAGCATGAAATCTTTCCAAAACCTGAGTTTTGTTGTGAGCTTAACAGTAAAATAGTTTTATAAGACTGCTTATACTGAAAAATTCAAGGAATTTATGGTATTGTTTTAACATTCACTTGAAAGCATTTGGATAATTGCACACTCAAAGGACAGTGTATCAAAAAAGGTCTTTGTTAACCTTTCTGTTGTGCCGCATACAATTGAAGTGATGCTCGGGGTAGGTTTTAGCAGTGTCATGCCCTGGCATCCCACAGTGCTGGGTTTCTTTTTGACTAGCCGTGTACTCCTTATGCCAGGCTGGGGAGGGTGACCTGATAGTGGAAAAGAGTTAAATAAAAGCGATGTTGCTGCAAACTGACTTAATGAGGCTTAGCACATAAATATTACTATTTCTGTTATCTGACAAGTGTGCTGTGTTCTGGTAGTGTGGCGATAGCAGACCTGAGTAAGTTCCTTAGCAGAGAGAAATTAAAAAAGCAAAAAGATTGGCTACATCATCTGGTCCAGCCGCTTCTAGTACAGAAACATGCTTTGTCTGGGCAAGTTTTAATGACCCCAATCTCTGGCTTCTGTCTCATGCCTGAGGATGTTTTTGTGGCGTAGCTGTTCCTCCTCTTTCCCCTACTAGTGCATTTTTGGTGTCGGTCTCCTTTCTCCTCCTCCTTGGCACTCAGGAGATTTCTGAGAAGGCTGTCAGTTGTTATTCCTTTTTGCTGCCGAGGGAAGGAGGTGAAGGAAGACAATGTTGTTTTGGAGACCGGGGAAAGGGAGAGACGACAGGACAGGAAGAAGTGTGAACGCTGCACCTTGAGCTGATATTTCTGGACTTTGCGTGCTAAAATAACCTCTTTCTGCTAGCAGACAAATACCAATATACCTGGCATTTGCCCTGAGTCCCTCCCCAAACCCCTATGTGAAAGGTGCACTGATACGCTATAATTTTGTTGGTCTAATAGCTGCGACTTTTCCTAAAAGGTCATTGTTTTTTGTTTAAAATTAGATCCTTGTCACTACAAGGGCAAGTCTTCTCTGTATATAATCCATGGCTTTTTTTTTTCTTAACGCTATGTTGTATCACAGTCTGAAACAAAAATTGGCTACTGCTTTTGTTTCTTATTTAAACTGAGAGATGCCTCAAACAGTGTATCTAGGATAGTGAAAAGTAAATTAGTCAGTTTTACTTGTAATGCAAAAACATTATTTAATCCTCCACCCTAATTTAATCCTGTATTTCTCTCATCTAAAACCATACAGTACATGAATGGAAAATTAGTTGCTCACAAATCCATTGCTGTGCAGTCTTTTACATAAACAAAGTCATAAGGATAAGCAAATGTCTTCCTTCTAATTAGCAGTATGTTTTGTGGTTCCATACATTCCAAAATGTAATAGACAGCTACAGTACCTAAAATAATCTCGGAGAAAAAACTTGTATGCCATGAAGACAGGGGTGGGAGGGAGAGGAGGCAGGAAAATCTGTTGTCTGTGTTCTTGGAAGTCTTTTCTGTCTCCATTTGGATACTGTCAGCTTCTTTTACACAAACATTACAGCATCCAAGGGGAATTAGAAATACTTACCCATGACCACAACGTCAGATCTTAGGTTTGTCAGGAGAAAGCAATGCAAAAGCAGGATCTTGGACCTTCTGCTTTCATTTTGGTTTTAGCATGCTGATAAATGCCTCCTAATACTGGAAAAAAGTAAGGCTGGCCGTCTAGGTGGAATACAGGAAACTTAAAAATCTTACCTCATAAATGTGAAATGGTTTCTGGATCTGTAAAAGTGCTGTGTAAGTTCTAAGTAACAGTTATTGTCTCTTGTGATGTTTAAGTTACAGAACTGCTGCTCTCTTACACCAGTCTTTTATGAAATGGCTAGAAACCACTGAGGACAGGGACACAAAGCTGAGATGCTACTGGTCAAATAGTTTGTAACTGAGATAATATTGGTTAAATGGAGCCTTTTAACTTTAACAAGAGTTATTGTAAATGTACCTTATCACAACATCAGTGAAAAGAAGAAAGGCAAAACTTTTCACTGGTAAATTTTCATTGGTTTCCATCCCAGCCTTTTTACACCAATCCGTGCCGTACCCTGTCTTGTGACCGCAGTGTAATCTGCACAGGGCTGAACACGTTGGAAGCCCATGAGCTCAGGAGCCTGCATGGCTATGCTGCTGTACTGGGCATTGCAAGGAGTCGGCAGTGTAGATACAGCCTCTTCATATCCAAAACATCTACAGAGCTAACATGGTTGCAGGGCTTGACCAGACTTCAGCCCCTCTCAGGTGGGAATGTATATTGTAACTCTTAGTTTCCATCTACCCTTTCCCAAATCAAGGCAGACTAAAATCCAGTTTATAGGAAAAAGCCTTTACCTAAAGGCCAGACAGCTATAGGGCAGGAACAACAGCCGGTTGTGGGGGTTTTTTCCCCTGTTGCTAAGTGGAATGTAATCCACGTTGCCAAAGCCCATCACCTAAAGTTGTGATTTTGGGAAATGAAAACAAATGAGCTGTGTCATCCAGCTGCGCAATCGCCTTGAGGTGCAGATCTGCTCTCTGGACACAAACCAAGGTGGTTGTTTTGCCATACAAAAGTATGTACTGGCTCCTAACGCTTGCACCTTCACCCTGCATGTAGGTGAGAAAGGTGTAGGAGAGAGCCAGTGCTTTGAAACTGATCTTGATGAACCCAAAATGAGCTGCCAGTAATTAATGGTGAAGATAATTAAGTATTGGAACAACTTAAGGGATGTGCCTGGACCTTTATGATCTGAAATCTTTAAGTCTAGATTGGATGCCTTTCGAAAGAAGGTGCTTGGGCTTTGTACAAGAACACAAAATGTCCTGGCCTATGCTGGACATGAGGTCAGATCAGCTCAAGGATGGATAGTTTCTATACGCTGCTCCTCTTCTGATGTTCTGCTTCTGTTCTCTGGGCCACCACAGTGCATTGTTTCTGCAATACTGCACTTCACAGAAAGGTCCTGGCATGGCTCTGTGCGTTCCCTGTAATGTATATACTGCTGCCCCCCATACAGCTGGTGTGCTGACCAGTCAGTCTCCCCACAGTTCATAGGCAGCTCCCTTGCAGTTACCGGTTGGTCATCTGAGAGTAAATGACCATCGTGATCCCTTCTGACCTCTGGCACTTTGGGAACCCCACAAAGAAAGGAAGGCAAAGGAAGTATTTTCATCCCATCCTTCCAGGAATCCCCAGACAGAGATGGGCATCTGTAGCAGCATAAACGGTGATGGTGGTGAAAGAGGCTTGTGATGAGCCTGGTCCATTTGTTGGGAGCCTTCCCGTGTCTCTTGGCCAATGTTGGCAGAAGTCACTTTTGTTAAAAAAGTGTTAGGAATGCACCAGTGGCAGCTCCACTAACAGCAAGCAGCTGTTCTGGTGGTGCCCTCCAGAGATGTGGCTCTTGCAATCTGAGCTGCTCCTTTTTTCCACACACAAGTAATTTCCCAAAATATTTATCATGGTTTTGATTTTTGCCTGAAACTGAATTTTCTTTTCTCTGGCTGGAATAAAATTGCTTTGGATTTGGAAAGTTTGAGACTTTTTACTCACCAGATGAGGCTGTACACATGTAAAATTGTTGACGTCTTTCCCTTTGGTTTGGTTAGAGGTAAAGGTATTGTTAAAAATTTAAATCTAAAAGTCTTATTTAAACATTAATCTCTTACAATGGATGTAATATGGCCACATGAATGTAGTTACAAAGTGTAATATTTTCATGAACTTGAATAGATGGTAAATTGACAGCTTCTAGCAGTATAAAAAGACCTTGCATTTGTATCTTAAAATACCGTGAAGGGGGATTAAAGCTGAATTTTTAACCTTTCTTTTCCTACTTTTTTTTTTAAAATGTGTGGTTGCCTGGTTTTAATGTTGCAGCAGCAGCTTGTGGCCCAGAAATAACAGTACGCTAACTATGAAAGTGACTCATGGCTGACTTGAGAACTTTACTCACCACCTTTCACCTTCAGGAGACTGTCACCGTAACAGTATCAGCAGCAGCCCTGCCAGACTCCTGGGCAGTGCAGAAAAAGGCCAGAACTATCTGTTCTCATCACACACAGAGCCATTTCAATGGAAAATTTGAGCTGCTGGTATTTCCATAGAGATCGGCCTAGGTCCATGATAGTACATCTCAAGGACTTAGGTCTTCAATTTTCTTAGCTATTTTCTGCAACTCTAAACAAAAATATCCATGCTCCAAATTCAGAAAGGTCACTGTCCTCAACCACAAATTTAATTAACAGCTTGCCCCTTCTACTGACTTTTTTTTTTCTCTTTAGTTAATTTTAACCCAGTGTCCCATGTTAGGAGTCTTTAGTTTCTACTTGAGGGAGTAGTTGCTTGCATGAGTGGCCCCAGGGAAGTGAAGCTCAGTAAGTGATCACCAGTGGGAGCCAGGGTTATACATGGCATTACACCGTGGAAAGCTTCCGATCTCCTGTTGCAGACAAAATGTCTACAAAAACAATACCACCACTTTCCTAAATTCCTGTGTTTTGCAGATGTGAAGCTCGGTTTCTACAGGGGAAGCCAGGCTGTTTTGGGGGACCTCATAGTGCTCTGTCTTTTTGCTGCTGCTGCTAATTTTTGTGAGCACCATAGAATACAGTAGAAAATTGCAACTGTGTGAAAGATCAACAAATCAGTGTAGAATGTCACGCAGCAACATCTGTTAACTTTGGCTCTATCTCATATCCTCCTGATCCCTCCTATCCAGCCACAAGTCTCCTGTTTTGTGAGGCCTTGGAGTGATAGAGACTTGGGGGGTGGGGGTGGAAATGTCTAGCTGTTCCTCAGTGGTCTGAAGGGCTTGCAAAAGTACCATCTGGAATGAAAGTTTTATGTTTATGTGTTTCTGTATTTTTAGTTATGAAACAAATGGGAATTTGCTGAATGAATTAATTGTATTCTGCTGTAAAAGTCTATCTTGAGAGCCATTATATATGGTAGCTTACAAAACCTGCAGAGAGAAATGAAAGCGGCTTCCCTTTCTAATTAGGGCTTTCCAGGAAATCATTGATTACAGAATCAAATAGGGTTGCTCAGAGACATTTGTTTGATACTACTTCTGATAAACAAAATTTTTACTTAATAATTTTACTAGTGACACTGGAAGCAGCTGCACTTCCTGATGGTAAGCCTACCTTCAATAAAACTTCCCCCTTTCCTCCTACCTCGTCCAAACAGTTATAGCTCATGAAATTTTACTTCCAAACTGTAGATCCCAGTAAAAAATTTAAATAATGAAGAAATGATACAGTAGATAGTATGTTCTTAATGGGATGGTCTTTGGACCAGGTTAATGGTATAAACTTGTTCTTGTATTGCATTTAAAAAAGTCAAAACAAAACCTCGACCCAGTATGTAGAAATCTTACTTTTTTTTTTCTTTTGTAAACAGGGTCAGCATATTTCACTAGCTCCCATTCAAAAGCTAGAGGAAGCTTTGTATGAGTATCAGCCTCTGCAAGTGGAGACATATGGACCACAAGTTCCAGAGCTTGAAATGCTGGGAAGGCTGGGGTAAGTAACACAGCAAGTTTTAATTCCCATTTCACGGCATTATAGGCTGGGACTGTTACCATCTTCAGTCTGCCAGCATGTAGGGGTCTTTTTTAAGGATCTTAACAAAATAGTAGACTTCCTGCCCAACCAACATTTTGTTTGGGTGGATAAGCTGAAATTTTTGGTCCTCTACCCTTTATTGATCTATTGAGAGCTGGACTGGATTGCATTAGTGTTTTTAAGGTTGTCCTTGGCAGTCGTAGTGAAGTAGCTGTTCATTTTCAGTTGCACGGTATTAAAAAATAAATAAATAAAAATCTGGAGCTTAATTTACTCAGCTGTAAGCCAGTAAAAATATTAAAGTTGGGCTGTTTGCCATGGAAAAGGGTAGATTTACTTGTCGACTGCTGTCTACAGTCAAACTGCATTTGTGAGAAATGAAGCACAGAGCTTAACTTTGTCAAAAAATATAATGCTGGGCTGGTCCAGCAACTTGGCGGCATCGTGGTGTGCAGTCGTGTTTGGAAGGGAGTTTGGGAGCCCTTCCGTACCTGGGTAACGGAGGCTGGGAAGTCCAAAAGTGACGTGTCTGCTCTCTAGAGACGTGTTCGTAGCTGAAATGCCACATGAAAATGTGTAGCTACTGGGATAGTGAGTGTCACCCAGCTCGTCATGGCCTAACTTTCAAGGTCACCAGCACTTAGAGTGGCTGGAAAATTATGTGGCAGAATGAACGTGCACAGACTGGAAAAGCAAGAAAGAGTTTAAAAAAACAACGGTTTGTGTTTGACTGTGCAATATGGGAAAACTGAAGCCACCAAGTACTGAACAAAGCTGAGACATTTTAGTGTGCAGTTTCAGAGACCACTGAAGTCCAAACAGGAATCCCATCTAGTTCACTGGCACAGGAGAAACTGTATTTCACCCAGAAAATGATAGAGGTAGATAGAATTTTTTTTTAAGTAAATAAGCAACCTAATGGTGCTTCAGAAAATTCAAGGCTGTCTGGAATTGAGGTTGTCTCCATTTTTATTGTTTCTGTGTCCTCCTGATGCCTGTAACTTTTATTATCTGATATCAAGCTTCTGAGACCAAATATTAATTAGCGGTTTAAACTTGGGCAAAGCCAGACTCAGCCTTCACCACCTGTTTGGATGAAGCACAGCTGTGACGGACCTACAGTTTGAGGGGAGCTTTGAGGCCCTCTCAGCCCGAAGCTTCATCACAAATGAAAATGCTTGGGGGGGGAAAAGATGACTTGTGCAGGGAGGATTCCCATTCCCTGTCCCTTCGCCTGTGCCCCCATAAGGTGAGTGCTGGTGTAAGGATCTGTCAGGAACCCTGTGCTATCTGTGTCCATCCTGTGTGACCGCCTGTGACACTGATTCGAAGGCAACCTGACACCTTGCAAAACAAAATCCTTTAAATACTGCCATTGCATTGCAACATCTGTGCACGAGTGTATTTGGAGCAGGGTTTGCAAGCAACGCTCACAGTCTTTTCTTGGAGACACTTTGACACACGTGTCATTTTACCCCTCCAAGCATGAACAGGTTGTTCGGCTTGGCTCCGGAGGTGATGAAAGAGTTAAGAGTGTCAGGGGTGCTGGGTGGCTGTGGTAGCAAGGAGAGGTGTGTGGGTGGGTTGGTGGTGCCCACCAGAGGAGTTCTTCTGAGGCTGTTTGCAATTCCAAAACAAATATATCAATGCTGTGGGTTCCCAGCCGGTACAACTCTAACCCTATTCCATGGGGTGTCTGAAATACCTTAAACCATGCAAGGCTATTCGTTTATATATTTGTGTTTCTGTGTTTATATGAACTCATGCGCATTTCCTGTTGATGATGAACGCTTAACTAATGTGCCTCAGTCCTTGCTTTGGGTTTTTTCAGGCAGCTGCATACAGCTGCCTGGGTGAGGCAGAAGAGCTGGGCACGATGTTATCCACTCCTGCTAAAGATTTTTAGTTTTGTATTCATTTAGACTTATAAGGACAGGTTAACTCTAAAGTTTTGTTTGTTTGTTTTTCCCTCTTTTCATGTTCTTGTTAATAATTTTGCAGTCTGGCTATTTATTGCTGCTCAATAGTTCCCTCAAACG
Organism: Burhinus oedicnemus; assembly: GCA_008921705.1. Taxonomy (NCBI): domain Eukaryota; kingdom Metazoa; phylum Chordata; class Aves; order Charadriiformes; family Burhinidae; genus Burhinus; species Burhinus oedicnemus. The sequence goes on along the minus strand of VFFE01007670.1, from coordinate 1,995,968 downwards.
TGCAGGCTGTTATCTGACTTTCTGGAGCCAGAATTATTGCAAAGATACTGCCAGCCTGAGACTTTGAATTCACTTCTGGTAGCATAACTTTTTGACTTTTTTTGTTAAGATACAGTTTATTATCTTCAAAACACTCGGTAGAATGAGCTTTCTGAATATTCAGATCTTAACCTCTTACCTTCTGCAAGACTCACTTTAGATTTCAACATCAGTGTTGCTTTTCTTAGTAAACTGCTATAATGAAGGCGACAGCTGGCAAGAAGGTTTCTAGCAAAGAGCAAGAAAAGGGAGAATCCTTAAGGGATTGTTTAGAACATTTGTTAGGGATCTTTCATAATTAAAAAAATCGCTTTTTAAGATGACTTGTATTATTTGCTCATTAGGCTTTACAAAAAACTTTGCGGTCTAATAAACTTGATTCTGCTTCTTCCCACTGCTGTTCTGTATGGATTTTGCACATTTTGCAAAAAAGCAAATTTATGTTCAAACTGTTTTTAGAAATTTGTTTTCAGTTTCTCTTGAGGCTGTAATTTTTCTTTCTTTCCATGTACTGCAAAAAAAATTAACATCCGTATGATGCATTTTTTGCTCTTCTGTTGGAAGTCTGAGAATAACGAAGAAATAGATTCCCCCCCCCCCCAAATGTTTGGTATGATGTGTAGGGGTTTGTGTCCTTCAGGGAGGTCCATCCTTTTTTTAATGGAGGAAGATTTTTCTGGAAGTAGTGAAATGTAGGCAATAATCCTGGATTACATGTCTTTCTGGGAGCAATATGTATTACAATAACTTGTAGACAGTATTTAAGCCTCTGGCAGGAGGAGTGAGGCTTTCTCAGAACCAGCCTCAGATAGAGGTTCCCTTGACTACGTGTCTGTGAGGTTCCTACAAGGAAGTCAGTGAATACACACTGGACATGCCAGGTTGGTGCTGATTTGATCTGGGGGGCAAAGGTCACTTTGGATGTTCAGCCTGTGAGGCCAGCTCATGCCAATGTCAGCTGTCAAATGGAAACGTGACTTGAGAGGAAGAGGGGGAGAAGACATGTATGAGAACATCTCCCAAACCTGTGGTGGTGTCCTTGGAGAAAAGTGGGGTCTTGGATCACTGTAATGTACCTGTTCTGGAGGCAGGCTCTATAGCTGCCTGTCCCTCTGTAATGACTAATAGTCCTGTGTGACTTGGTCACTACTCCAAATTGCTGAAGCATTCAGTAAAGTGCATTGGGAAATTGTTGGTTTCTGGGTGGAGTTGAAGGCAACCTGCTGATGGGAGTCATGTTTAGAGAGTCCTGTCTTATCAAAGGCTCTACTGGCACTTGTGCCGTCACCAGAAACAGTTAGGTTGGTGTAGTTTCACTGAAGTGGGGAGTGTCATCTTTTGGTTCAAATCGGTCCAGATCTGTTGAACTGCCGAAGTCATTGCAAGGCTGCGTGACCTACCGTGGCTTTTGGGGATAGGAGGTGTGTGGTTGAGAGAGAGAGCAAGAGAGCATGAGCGCCTGGATGCTTGGGCACTCACTGCCATTACTTTACTTTGAGGTTTTCTAAAAGGGGCAAAAAAGGCCTGGGAGGGGGCGGTGGGGGGTGTTTGTTGTTGGGGTCCCCCCCCCCATGTTTTAGCTGAACACACTGAATTTGTGTGGTTGGAGGGCTGGATTTTTCTTACTGCAAAACAAAAGAAATGAAAAATATAACAAACTCTGACATGCCAAGTAGTGAGAGACCAAAACAGGATGGGGGTGGAAATTAGTTTGTTGTTTTAAAAAATGTATGTTTGTTATGTAGTTTTGATTAAAAACAAGAAAACCAAAAAAACCCCAAAAAACCCTGAGGATCAAAATGATGTTTGTTTGAGGTCCTGAAAAATGTAAAGATGTTCTTGGCATTAATTGTAAGTATGTACAGCTAGCAGGAGCGGCCACACAGTGTTCTCACACCAAGTATTTACAGCTGTGGAAGAGCAATACACAAACTACTTAAAAACTGACTATAAATCGAAAATCTGCTTATGTGATTAACATTTGGGGTAAAGATGTGTGAATTTCATGTCTCAAAGTTTAGAAACAGTCTCTTCTAATTGAAAGCGGACTGTACTCTTAACACAGTGCCAGTCCTATTCCCGCCATTCTCACAAAACAGAGGTAATTTACAAGTAAGAGTAAAAATTTCTGTTTGCACTGCACTTAAAAGTCCTCTGCCTTAACAGACAACTTTTGTGCAGACCTTGTAATCAAGTCAAATGCGGGCTGCTTAAAATAAAATTGTATTTGCCTACTTAACTTTGTCTGGAGAGATACATCCTAAATATATACATGTGTGTATGTAAGAAGTCGAGTTTGCTCCAAAAATCTTTGCTTTTCTTTAGGGAAATACATGACTTTCCTTTGATCTAACAATTTGTTTTCATGTGTAACCACATTGTTAGGAGCACTCCAGTTAATCAGTGTTTTGTTCAAATATGATGCAAAAATAAAGTTCAATGGTGAACACTAATGGGGATAGGTAATAGACTTTGATAATTTAAAAGTTAAACCTAAGCAAAATGTAATTTTAAGAGTTGAGGGTAATTACTGAAGTAAAATCAGAGTGCTGTGGAAGTCCGTACACACAACAAATGTGTTTTAGCCCACTGTGCTTTTTATAACGAACAACTGGATTGATTCGTTCCTTTTTCCCCCCTGGTGTAGGACAACTCAGTCATTTTAAATTTCGAATTAAGATGAGGAGGTTGGATTTCATATCTGTTAGAGCTTTGTTAGCGTTTAATTTTTAACCTTAATTTCAAGTGGAAGATTTCTGCGTATTTCTTTGTTGTACAGTGTTGTAGTGTAATTTGAAACACTTGTAGAGTTCTGGCACTTAATCTAGAAGTGACTCGTGTAACTTCTTTGCTGTCGATCATAGTGATATTTTTTTTTTTAAGTGAGGCAATAGCAAGGATGCTCTCGAAACTCTTCTTAAACCATAGTTGACCTCGTCTTTGGCCGGATTAGTTTTTTCTAAAATCCTGTCAGTGTCTGTGTTGGGTTCAAGACAGTGAAATAACTGAGAATTGATTTTGAATGGGTGACAGGACCGCTGGGCTTTAAAAGTTGTAGCAGGTGACTTTTCACATCTGCTCTTTGTCACTGGGGTATGCAGATATTTCTTGAATCTCGGAAAACAAGAAAAGCTGCAAATGAAGGGCTTAGTTGATCTGCTTTGGCCCATTGATTTTGAACACTGAATTCATTCTGCTCCTTTGAATAGAATACAGTTTCTCAGTAAGCTCAGTAGTCAGAGTAAAAAGGTTGACTAAGAGCAAGGGAAGTCTGTCTTGCTTTGGAGAGCATGTAGAGGGCTGCACTCCTCGCAGGAATTCTCTTGGCTACCAAGGCATATGGTCTGAATTTCCCAGTCTCTCCTGTTGCAGGGCCTGATCCTCAGTGGAAGGATTTCTGTCGGCTGCAATGCGTTTTGAATCAGGCACCTAATGAATGAGAATTAGCAGGTAAGAAGTGATTATTGCTCTAAAGACACAGCTCTATTTGCATATAGCCTCTTAAAGTGAAGTATTTTTTACCTCATTTTATCATGAATAATTGAATAAAAACCTATGAATGACAACAGAAGTACTACATGGGTACACGTTTTTTGGAATAGTGAATATGGCCAAGTGCATTGTCTTTTTCAAGACAGGATGGAACAAGGAAACAGAACTATGTGTAAACCACCGTAATTTGGTTTGATGTAGAAACTGTCTTGTATTGCTTTACCATGCTATAGATATCCCACAGGTTTCGTCGTAGGATTTTTGAAGGATGCAAATTTAATATAGAGGAGGTAGATTAGCACCAGTTTTTCCAACTGAGTGGAAATCGAAGAAAGGAGCGCAGCCTCTAGTAAGTCTGAAATCTTACTGTTTAAGAAATCAGCTTTCTGGCAAAAATGTCTATGAACATTTCAAACGACACCCTGTAGTATATGGTGTTTTGCATGGAGCTCTTCTGTCAAGGTCATTAGCAATTGAATATATTAAAAGTGGACTGCTTATGAAACGGAGAGTTTTGCTTCCTGCCCGCCCATCTGTGGGTATAGTGTGGGTTCTGTAACTGTAAAAGGTCTCGGGAGGGTTATAAAAGCAGAGAATATGGAAAATATATAAAGAAACAAAGAAGGAAGCCTGCATACACCATGCAGTTTCTTATATGTAAAGTTGGCTGCAGTTGTATATGTACCACTAAATTAACCTCAAAAGCTGGCCATGACAGCAGAATGTCCATAGTAATTGTTTTTGTTGGCGTTTGGCTTCAAAATTAACTCATCGATCTAACATGAGTCTCTGTACTTAGAATACTGGTCTGGTAATGTTTTTTCACTTTTTCATGCAATCATGGAAAAAATATGTTTCTGCTCGAAGCAGTTGTCAAACAAGCTTCTTTCATCGACAATCAGACACAGGGCAGCTGAGTAAGGCTGTTTAGTCTAGAATAAATACTCGAGAGATTACAAGGTCGCTGTAGGAAATGTAATTATACCATTCATTCCAGAATAGTCTTTTTGTAGCGTGGGCTTGCAGAATACTAAATCATGCATTTATTAAAATACATATAATATGAAGAAAAAAAAATTCAGAGTCTTAACATAAGGAATGGAGAATTGCCTGGCAAACCGTACTACAGGATTAACCAGTAAATATTTAAAACTGCTTCAAAAAAATCAGAATGGTAAATTTGCTTTATTATTGAAAGTTGGTAGGAGGCAAACCCCGAACTGTCTCTGCAGGTGTAGTGGCAATGAAGCTAAGTAGGCAGCTGAAAGTGTCAGCAGAGGTATCTGCTGATGGATTATAATGTGGCAGGAGGCATCCTGCAATCATGTGGGCCAAATGCCCTATTTTCTGCAGTCTTCTGTGTGTCACCAAATCAAAGCCTTGTTACCACCAGCCACTTAAAAATATCTGATGGTCTGTGATCTATGATATTTCTTGTCTGTTACTGAAAGCCCTTCTTTGCTTTTATCCTTCCCTTCATCCCCTGCATTGATATCCCTGTTGATGTATGGTTCTCCTGTGACTTTGTATGTCCGCAGACTTTACTCCCTAGTTGTTCTCCATCAGTTTCACAAAATGTATTTTTGTAGAAGTTAGATTTTAGGTCTTCTCTTGCTTCTCTGAAATTATGTGGTAAGTTTGAGGTCAGTAGTTTTTGTGCTCAGTGTTTTCCTTTGCTTTGCTTTCCTTGCTTCTTCTGCACTCCATCATATTGCCCTTTTTGAATCTTTCTCTGACTCCTTAGCCATATGTATAATTGCATTGAGAGTTGTGTGGTTGCCACAAGAAAAACAATACGTTTTGCACATGCAGGAGTGATCTTTCCTGCTTATTTCTCACTTCAGCAACAGAAGGGCATTGGTGTCCTCAGCTTCTGTAGTTCTTCCCAGGACGGAGCCCCAAAATGCTTTCTTTAAGCCCAGTGTTAAACTAGATAGGGAGGAACACCTTAGCGATGAGGAGCAAAGTCTGTCCAGTGCTTGCAGAGAATATAGGAGCTCATTGAGGACCACTGCTGAGAGAAAGAGCTTCTGCTCTTGATCAACATCTGAGCATCACTCATGGTTTGTACTTGGCTGTATGGAATGGCAGAGAGATGTCATGAGGAGTTGCTCTGAGGCAGTCTAGGCAAACTCTGTCATGGTTTTCTGAAGGGTCTGTTTGGATGGACTGACCTTTTAAATCAATTATTTAGTCTCAGATGTACTTGAAGCAGAAAGGTGAGGAGCATCCTGTTTTGAATTTGCCCTCCAAGGCATTTGTAAAAATCCATTCTAATAAAAATATAAGTAGGAAGCCTGAAAAACAGGGAGAGAGAGAGGCTTCCTAGACACTTCAACACTTGTTTCAAGAAGGGGTAATTATGTATAGTGAAAATAGTTAGACTGAGTGGGACAGCCTGCAAAACAGACCACTAAAGGGAAAAATAAGGCCAGAAATGATGCATCTTCTTGACTCTGATAAACATAGTTGTAAAGCAGCCTTCCAAATGAAAATTATGTGTTCAGGTATCAAATGACTGAAAAGGCGAATTAGAAGTTTCCTCAAATGACAGAGAGAAGCATGGGGGAGTCTTGCTTGAAGCTTTATGCAGCTTTTCAAGCTGTCGCTCTTGATTCTTTAACCCACTTCGGATAGCTGTGTTGCAGCTTTATTCTGGATGAGTAGTATTTTTCACAGTCAACAATGTTTAAAGCTTCTCTGAAGAGTGCTAAGCGGTAGGAGTGAGGGGTGTCTTCCCGGAGGAGCATGCCATTTGCCAAAGTCAGTAATTCCATTCACAAATTTGATCCTGTGGATGTAACTGATCTCACACCTGATATGATGGATGGCAAGATTTTTAAGGGTTGGGCTGGTCGTTTCTGTTTTCTTATTTTGATAATAACCCTGATGACCCCCAAGATTAGATCACACTGGAGGAACCTTTTGGAAAAGTGGAACTGGAGAACTTTCTTTAGAGTTAATGGTACATGATCACATGTGTTCTCTTCTTTATTTTTCCTAGTTTCCTTTTAAAAAAATAAAACTGGAAGTCTTACGATTCATAAGAATTGGAATTTAAGTCTTCCTCCATTACAGCAGTTTGTGCATCTGTTCACTTATTGCAGTCACACTTCATGCAGCAGCAGAGATTTTAGGGGTATCTAACACCCTCGCTGCTGCATGAAAAGGAGTGTTTGGATATGGAGGGGGACCCTAGAAGTACCTTGACTGATAAAAAGGCTACCTGGTAAGGTTATAACTTATTAATAACTTATTAGCTGCATGGAGTGAGACACCTCATAGATGTCCCAACTGCCCAAGAAAAATGTCAGTTGGAGCTTGTAAGCACTCACAAGACCCAGCCATAGGAAGCCAGACTGCATTAGTTCTGGTGTCATGGCTCTACTTAAAAAGAAAGGAGAGGAAAACTGAAGCTCTTTGTATCTTTGAAACTGGAAGATGTCCAAGGACAGGTGAAAGGTGCCTCAGGTGGCTTTTGTAGTTACAGACTCATGTATGTTGGGTCAAGGGGGGAAAAGAGGAACCCAAGCCTTTTGCAAACAAACAAAACCCCAAAAAGCACAGCTGTTCTTAGCTTTGTGTGTTCTGGACCCCTTTTATTCATCATGAACACTAACGACATGAGGTGCCTAAACAACATGAGTCTCTTAAATGCCAGTATTTGCAGGATGGAGGTATAATCAATGAATTCTCTAAATGTTAGTCATTTATAAGCATCCACTGCTTTCATTTCAAATTAGCCTCTGTATCACATGATTGAGATGTTACCCGGTTGCTTGACACCCACAATAAGGTCACTGGAGGTGCTGACGCTGGTTTGCAGTGCCTTCTGTGCAGTGCTTTGCCTCAGCCAGTACACCCCATGGTGAGGCCAGTAAACCTGTCTGTTTACATACGCAGAGCATGCGGCAGCACCTGCTCAAGCTGAGAAAGGGAGGACTGGCCCCTGAACGAACGGTGGTCTTGTGAAGATTGGTGGCACTAAACGTACAGCAACAGAGGCAGTTATTAATTCAGCATTTTTTTAAAATATGCCCTTCTTGCCTTTTTTTTTCTCCCTTGGGTTAGGGACATAATATGTGTTTCCTACCATGCTTTATAGCTTTGTGGGGTGTTTCTGTGTGTGTGGTTTCTTTGTGTGTGTGGGGTTTTTTTTTTTTGTTGTTGTTGTTTTGGTTTTTTTTTTCAGTGGGGCTGCTTATGGGGGGTTGAGGAAACTACCCGCAATTGAGTTGGCTGGCTGGAGATTATATACCCACATTTAGGAACTGATTTTCATGGCTTTGGTTTTAAAGCCTTGCTAATAGTTAGTTGAAAACTGTTGTAGGTAAACAAGCCATGTACTGTCCAGCTTTCAGAAAGAATTGAGTTGTTCACTTCTCTCTCTTCCAAATTGAGGCATTCGAGTTAAGCCACATTTCTAATAGCAAAATAGGGGTTTGAACATAATCGGACTTCACAGATGAGCTATTGCTCAAGCTTGAAGGTAATGCCACCATATTTTTGTTTCTTTACCTAACTGTTATTAAATGTAAAAACATAAATCCTTTTCAGTGGGAGAGGAGAAGGGGAGATGGTTTTCATTTGGCATAATTTCCTGTGAGACGTAGTTCTAAACAAGGCCCATATTTACACAAGACAATACAGTTTTACATGTACTAGTATAGCCAGCACATTTTAAAATTGTTTAGCCAGCCCCGGGTATTAAATACCTTCACAATAAATGTGTTTAATAAAAGTAGATGAAGTTTGAAATAATTTCTGAATAATTTTACAGTAGAAACACCAGTTAAATCAACCCCATTGCAGTAATAAATGTCACAAAAACAATTAATTATACTTGCTTGCCACTGCAAAATCAATTGTGTAACTGTTCTTCTAAAACTGACTTTTACATTACTAAATCCTAAACACTACACTTCTGTAACTTGTCAGAATCAGGTTTTGGTTAATAGATATTTTCAGTGATGTAATGGGAACTTCTGGCATGGAGTCAGAATATAATGGACTGTGATTAATGTTTTAATAAGCACTTTTCTTCTACTTATGATGCAGCAGTGAAACGGTTTCCTGCTTAGATTGATAGAACAGCAGGTGTGCGTACATACTTTTTTTCTTTTAGTAAGAATAAGTTTTTCAATTCTTCTGCTTGAAAATATTTAATGTTTTTCATTGAGTCAAATGCTGCTGATTTGGGGTTTTTAGTTTTTCTGTTTTAAATCCAGCTATTGCCGATATTTGTCATTTGGAAGTGGAGGATGCCATGGAAACCTTTGCAGTACTTAAAATAATTGCTTTGCAAAAGAGGAAACTCATTAGTTTAAAAACTAGTTTTGATATATTGATGTTTTCTTCAGTGAAAGGATTTGTTTAAAAATAGTGTTAGAGTAATTCAAAAGTGTGCTAGAACAAAGTATGGTGTTGAAAATATTAGCAGTTTAGATTTATTGTTTAACTTGATGTAATACTCTTGCTGCATGTTTGGTTACTTTTGTACTGGAAGTGGTTGTGTTTTTCTATATTTTAGACTTTTTTTTTTTGGTAGAAATATTTATTTTCTGCCACTCTTTAATGACCCATCCATCCAGATTTGTTGCAGGGATAGTATTTTTGGCTTAGGGATCCAGTCAGCTGCTCTCCTGATGGAGAGGTGGTGTTTCTTCTTAGATACTGCTTAAGGGTGAGCACATTCTCTATGCTCTTAATGCCCTACTAATATCAGGTGGGGGTTGCTCACTTGCTCTCGGCTATCCCTCTGTGTAACTGCAGAGCATGAGGACTACCTTCTGTTGAAAACAAAGTAGTCTCTTTTCTTTCCTTCTCCTCTGTCCTTGTAGGCTGGATAGTAGCAATGCATATACTTGCGGAGAGAGGAGAAGAGGGCAAACCCTATAGAAAGAGGAGGTCCCATGTCTTGGCTGTTGCTGGCATTGATGCCAGCAGTAGCCAAGCCATGTCCGTGCACTTCTGCTCTCTCATTACAAAAAGTCAGGTGAGCCTTTCTGGAAGGATAGAAAAGGTGCTGTGGTCCTGGCTCCAATGTAGGTGCTCTTCTCTTTTCTCTGCAGTCTGTTGATGTTAATAGAGTTTCAAGATAACAGGTAGTTTCTCGATCTCTTTGTTCTTTCCCCTAAACCTGGGAATCTTACTGACTCCTCTGTCTCAGGAGCATCAACCCATGCTTCAATTTTTCCATCAACTTTGGAAAAAATGCAGATATCGGCATACTTGTGTTTTTAATATTTATTGAGAATTTCCCAAATGACCTCTATACCATGGTTTTATGCCAGCTCTGTATACTGGGGTAGCATCTGCCTTGCATAGAGAAGGTTACTTGTGTATTTCCTTTATTCCCTACCACTGCATTTGTCTTGTTCTCCCTTAAAAAGATGGAGAAGGGGAGTTCTGGCTGTTATCTTTATTTCCTGATTCTCTTCCAGAATTCATGAGGAAATGCTCGTGAATAAAGCCAAAAAAACCCTACACCTCTTCTCCCCTTCCTGTCGTTAGAAGGTTCCCTCTCTCCTCCTCTTTTCACATTTAGGCCCTGATGGATTGGGCAGACGACTTGCTCTGTGGTCATTGATTCTGTTAATTGTCAAAAAGTATTCCAGAAATGAGAGAGGAGATCTGCACTGTGAGGCCATCTCAAAACTTGGAAGCATAAAGGCTCTGCTGTTCCAGACTCTCTTCAGCACACAGTTAATTTTGGAATGAAAAGTCTCAGATACAGAGTCTGCAAACAGTCTGAAATATGGAAAGAAAATCTTGCGCTTTTTTTTTTCCCTTATTCCATGATGTAGGTGCATCCTGCTTTTTTCTCACCAGAAGAGAAGCCAAGTATTGTTGGGAAGGCGTGAGTACAATAGGGGAGTTTGCTTTCAAGAGTCTGCTGTGAATGAGTACTCACCTTTGAGCAGTCCAGGCCGTAGGATCCTTTTTCTTGATCTTTTGGCTCTTGTCTAAGAGCAGTCACTGAAGTTAGTATTTTTGTGAAACTGCTCTCTCGTTCTCACTCACCCAGAAGTGATCTATAGACTTTTTAGGTCTGCTATATTTACTCAATTTATCTAGTCCTTAAATGTGCTTGGAAAAGCACGGACCAGCAGAAGAACATATAAAACTGGTTCTGTCCAATTCTGTGAACATGAGCAATCAATAGTGTCCTAACAGCTGGTACTGACCCTAGAGATGAGAGCAATGATAATTCAGTGCAACTGCCCTCCTCACTATTTTCATGAGTTCTCGCAGCTAATGCCGCCACGCTCCTTCCCTGCCTTCTCTTAAGAGCTGCAGGAAGTTCACGTGTTCCCTGGCATGCTTTTGGCTCTAGTTTTGACACTAGAGCCAAAAATAAAAGCTCAACATAGATCCAGTTCTGCTCCTATCCCTGGCAGAGGGGATTTGTAGTGGCTTCGGTGGGAATAAGATTAGGCCTACGGAAGTGCCTTTAATATTCCTGTGCTTGGGCAGTATGTGTGGATACTACTTTCTTTTTCTTTGCAACACAGTGGATGAACTGTGTGCGCTCACAGGCACTTTCATATAATTGAGGAGTGTGCTCGATGTGGCTCAGGGGTGTTTGCAAATGGAGCAGAGGAATGTGGCTACCTCTAGGACGGAGAGCTGCAGCAGTGAAGCAGTGCGTTAATGCTGCAGGCTATGCATTGGGGTAGTAGCTTGGCTGGGTTAGTAGATATTTGGCTTTACTGGGAGCTACTGGCTGCTAGTTGACTTTCCTGTATTTCAAAACAGAAATGCTGAAAAACCATCTGGAGCTATCTGCTAAGATCAACTGCCCATATGTACTACGGTAGCAGGTTTTGCAGGCTGTCTGCCCTGAGAATTTAAGATCAGAAGAGAAAAGGAAATCAATGTCTTTTAATGCTATTTTTATCCTCTTAGAAAAATACTTTGTGAATGGGGATAGCAAATACATGAGATTTCAGTACTTGTATATGGGTCTATTTCATGCCTTCCTCATGCACGTGTGCACCTCTTGTTTCCGTGGGAGTAGTGGAGCAGTAACAAGGTTAATTTAAGTGTCAGCATCTGCCCAGCAGCCGTGCTGAGGGATGACAGGTAAATACAGCAGGGGTCTAGCCTAGACCTCTGGAGAGGGAGCTGGTTTTCCCACTATGTTGTTGTCTTTGTGTGAGCTTGGGAAGGCTAGTAAGGTCAAAGTTCTAAAATCTGTGGCAGTTATACATCTAAGCTCCTTATAGGCCTGCCCTTCAATTTGTTTTCTTCCTCCTTTTTTTTCTTTGTCCCACCCACCCCCCCCGGCCCCGGTGTATTGGTTTGTTATCTGTAAAATGGGATTATGTGTTTTGAAATATCAATGTTAGGCACTGGGAGGAACTTGCCACTTAGGACCACATAAGCTGGAATGGCTGGGTGGAGGTGATGATGCAGGCTACTGGTGTTTCCAAAGAATAGTGCATCCTCTATTTTGGGCTGCTTTGAAGGATGGTTGTTTGCAACAAATCCCAGAGTTTTTGTTGACTCATGACTTATATTTTGGGTTTATTCAGCATTTTTTGCCCTTTCTGAGGGCTCCAACAGCTGAAACAGCATCGTCTTGCCACACAGCAGTTTCTGCTGAGTCTGGTGTTTGAAATGGCAACACTGCTAAATGTTTGTGACTTGTTTTTAGAACAGCATTTCAGCTGCCAGTTTCCTTAAGAAAGCAAAAACAATATGAAAAGCAAGAAATACAAATAAGAGAGGCTTTAAAATACTTCTGATGTAAAAAAACAAAAAAAACCAAAACAAAACAAAACCAAAAAACCAAACAAACCTAAACAAAAAAGGTTCAGAAGACATGCTAAATTTAGCAAAATTTCTAGGAAAAAGACATCTAAATAAGCATGAGTGCTCCTTGAGTCCCTTTCACCTTCTTTCCTCCCCCCTTTTCTCCAGCCCACACATAAACTCATTGATTACACTTTCTCTTAATGAGCTCTTTATGAAAATTTTGCTTTTCCTCTAGTCAAAGGTTTGGTGCTGCCAGAGAATAGCTGCCACATGGTGGGGGTAAATGTAGGGGGGAAGGAGAGCTCCCAAAAACTCTCTACTTCCTTGCAAAGAGATGAAGAAACTGGAGTGGTACCATTAATTCTTCCGAGAAGACGATAGGACTTATGGCATGATGAATAGCTGCTTTGAGGGCATGCTCTGTGCACCCAGAAAAGCTGTAATTTCTACTGGAATGATTTTATTGATACATATGTTTGTGTGTGCATATGTGTATATGCGCATATCATTATATATCATTTTACATTTACAGTGTAGTAACTCCTTGTTGTTATTGCTGTTGTATTATTAGGTGTTTCTGTAGATGTGTCAATGCATTGATTGTTTTAGCAACTACAGCTGAAGATAGGTGTTTTGCCCCAGAAGAGCAAAGCTAATGCTCAGAGAACTTACTGCAGAAAAACAGGTTGAATACTGAATAGACAAAGGTAACATTTTCTAGAGCAACTAATTGAATGAAGAGTCTGTCTTGCTAGTTTTAATGAACTGTAGGCTCTGAATTGATGAAAAACACATACTAGCTTAGGATAATCAGACTAGAGAAGGAAAGGTGTTGGAAACACGGCCTTAGTGTAAGAGGACATATGGGTGCATGGGGCAGTGTGTGCTGTTTGGAAAGGTGCTTGCAGAGCCACAGAGGAAGATGCAGGGAAATGGATCAGATCTGATCCTATTGCAGATTCCTCTATAGCCTTTGTTAAGTCAGGTAGACTAAAATCCTAAGAGACAGTTAAGCACCAAAATACCTTTGGAGTTTGGCTTCAGTCCATATGTCAATCTTTTTTTTTTTTTTTACCTCCCCATTCCCTTACTTGATGTTATTTTGTGTTATGTGTCCACTTCCTTAGCTACAGAAGTAACTAGAGCTCACGTTTTGTAAGTTGGCCACCATTATCTCTATGTTGTTTCCAGTATTAATTAATTTATGTAGTGCTGTGTCTTGTGTGACCTGTGTTCTTTGCTCCTAGCTGCATGACCTTTGCTATTAAGCTGTCTCTAGTTGGAAGAAGTCTGTATTAGTAAGTGCTACAGACTAGCCTGAATAATTTATCTATTTTCCCAGCCCCCTCAGATTTTTTGACAGCTGTGCATTTTACAAGGAGTGACTTTCATATTTTCTTTTAAATCGTAGATGAAAGTTGTTGGATATCACTGGGATAAAATGAGTTCCCTGCAGGGAAAATACCTCATTGGATGATGAATCCCCATTCATAGTTACATCTTGATCTATCAGTGTAAATTGTGCTTTAATATTTTCTGGTGTAGAACCTATGAAACTAATATGAATGTAGTGCTTTAAGAAAAAAAAATTACTGGCTGGTTTTGTTATAAACCTAAAGGTGAGCTTGATGTTTCCATTTCATTGAGATGAGTCACTGATGGATGTGTTAGTTCTTGGGATGAAAAAATGAGATCAGTGTTGGTCGTACAAATCCATAGGTCAGTGTGGAATATATTCAGCAGCAGTGCATTAAATGGACAGAGCATATAATGGGAGCTTTTGCACTCTAGTGGGATTAAAGGATAATAACTCTGATGCAAAAAGATAACTAATGCAGGAAGGAGACCCATAGCATTTCTGTGGAAATCCTACCAAATCTTTTTCTCCTTGAAAAAATAGAATGTACTTTTGTACAAAAAGTGAGGAATTTGCATTGATACAGCTTTAACCTCCCTAAAGAGTTACAGGGAAATTGTGTAAAGCTGCACTCATAGTAAAGTCTGTGTGGGGGCTACATTTGAGATGGCTTCTAGGGCAGCTTGGACTTGCGTGTGCTCCAAAGTGTACTGGAATAGCACAGAGGTGGTCTGGGAAGAGCCGGCTCTGCTTCTCCTGTGGTATTTGCTCTTCCATGGTTCCAGCTGGTAGAACCTTTGTAGTACAAGCAGCTCGCAGTCACTAAGGGCACCTCATTAGCACATAGTAGATTTATGTGCGAAAATATTATTTAAGTCTTTGAAAACCTCCTTAGCACTTGTGTGGCAGATAATGCAATACTTCTATCTACTTTAAAGTTAGCTTATTGGAGTGCGTGTCCTGCTGATGGGAGAAATCAATATGGACCTTTGCTCTCTTCCCTTAAATCACATCAGCAACCTGTCAGATATGATGCACTGTGCTTGACCAGCTCACTAGAAATTATTAGCTTTATTTTAGTTAGTAAAGAAATTTTATTTGACCAAACCCTCTCCCTCACCAGAATGTCAGAGTGCCTTTGGTGAGTAGAATATAGTTTTTTTGTTTGTTTTTTTTTTTTTTTTTTTACTTCAGAATAGATCCATGCCCAAATAAAAGTAACTGTTTTTCTTCTGTGACACGCCCTTCTGTGCTGCTGGGGGACTTAAAAACTGAGAAGTATAGGTCCACAGAGACCCTGACGTTGTTTTCCAGTTACGTATCCAGTGAGAGCTCCCAGTTCCTGGCTGCCATCTGGGAGAGCTGCAGTACTGGTCCAGTTGCTTTTAACGGTCTATTACGAGGAAATGCATTTTGATCGGGAAGATTTTTCAACACCTGCATTACCCACCATGCTGCTATGTATTTATTAAGTTATATTTTAACTGAAGAACTGCATTAAGCACATTGTATGCATTATCTTTCTCTGCTCTGCTGCCTTTAATTAAGAGGTTTATACATTGATATAAACACAAACACAAACATTAAATTGGGGCTAATGGGAAATGAGTTTGGACTTGAGTTATAGTGACCATAAAATGTGATGAGATCTGGCACTTGGTTTAATGATGCCAGAGTGGCATGACATGTAATCTAATGACATCACATTGTACAGTGTTGCATAAAGCACAAATATTTTATGTAGTCTCAAAAAAAAAAAGGCAAGCTTGGTTATAACATTCAGTGCATGTTTGTGCACAAACATGCATATAGCTGTTTATGGCCGTATGTTAAAGCAGTGGCCCATGCTGTTACTTAATTTTCTTGTTATAGCAAGCAGTTTTTATATCTTAATAATATGAGAAATTAAGCAGTTCAAGAGCACAAAGCAGGAAAATTCTTCAATTTTCTACAGATGTTTATGATGATTGAAGACTAAAGGAGTTTTGTAATGAAATAGCAAATTGGATGAAGGAAGTTAAACTTCAGTACAAGGATACACTGTATTTTAATATTCTAGGGGAGTGTATTGTGTACAAATATAATAATCACTCACCTCTTGTCTTGCAGCTTTTTGGCTTGATGTATCCATGGAACTTCCCTTTAAAGCACAGCAAGTTCTTTAAAACCTGTTTGATCTGTCAAGTAGGTGTAGAAGCTTGTGTCAGACATGAAGAAGATAGCAGATTCAGCTCTGACAGATGATACAAATACAGTGGAGTTAATTAACTTCGCCAGGGGAAAAAATTCTTCCTCCCAATTATGTCAAATGCTAGGCAACTTTTCAGAGGTGGGGAGGGAGACATGCCTAAAGGACAATACTGACACAGTGCTTTTCTAGTAGGTGCTTTCTGTGCTTTATTTTTATTTTTACATTTTTTATTATTTTATTTAAGCTTTCAGGGATAAAATAATAAAATCAACTAGCTCAACTGCATCTTTGTTTTGTGATTCTTAGAGCTCTTTCTGTGTCCTCTAGGATTTTCTGCCTGTTTTTATGAAGATAGAAACTTGCGGGAGACTCTGTCAGGCAAGGAAGTCATAGACTTTTTATTTTTCTGCTGTTTTTAGCTGTTCTGCTTCTTTGACTTCATATTGGTATAACTTAAACCGTGTCAAAGTCAACAGGTTTCTGTCACATTCTAAGTTTTTAGCATTTGGAAGGCAAAGGAGAGAGGACTGGGCTTTTTACTTTGTTCATTGATCCCTGGTCAGGACTATAGCCTGTCTCATATAGGAAGCTCTGCAGTTTTGTGTTCCAGCACCACATGATTCTTTTACAGAAATTTCCTGTCAGTGGAGAAGGAGCCAGCAAGGCTGTCATGGTAGGGGTTATTGTTCTGAGGAATAAAACTCCATATTCTCCACTGACACGTTTTGCTCTCCCAGCTCGTTTTTTGGTTTTAGTCCATGGGTTTTTCCACTGCAACTCATGATAAGTATTATTGCCAAGAAATTATAAAGACAATGAAAAGGGATTGTTGTAGGCAGCTTTTTATTCTATATCACTTGCTTCTGAGATGGGGATGCATGACAGAGCACAGTGCTGGGCAGTACATGCACATGCACATTTGTGCATGCACACATTTGTGCAATCACTTAGCATACCCAGCAGGGTATCTGTACTATGATTAAAAGGGTCTGTGTCTCTCTGGTATATGAAAGTTGATCTGTAGTGAGACTGGGTGACCAGACTGCATTCCCTCTCTCCAGTAAGTGCTACAGGTGGTCGCGTGTTTCAGCAGAACAAATTGTAGGAGTTAGTTTTTACAGGTTAGAAAGACCTGCCTGGATGGCGAACGTTAGGTTTCTGTCCACTGGATGGGTTTCTTTCTCACTGGATGAGCCCTTTAAGTCATCAAGGCTGAGCATGGTTGCCCTTAATTAAGGCTGCAAGGTGATCAGCACTTTTGAGGGGGAAAAAAGAACAAAACACATCACAACCCTGTCTTCAGGTTTTTTTTTCCACAGTGAAGGCAGAATCTGTTTCCAGTGTCCTTTCCTTTTGTAGCACAATTCTACTATATATAGCTGGCCTTTTTGGGTCTTACTGTTTGGTAACTCTTACGGCTTTTTCAAGAGCATGTTGGTAAATCTGACAGTGTTTATATCTAATGTGGTTGGGTTTTTTGTTACTGATTGCTGTTGTCTGCTTTACAGAAGTGCCAAGGAACATATGATACAAGTCCATCATACTGGACACTGTACAGTGATTGAGAGGTGTGTGGAGAAACAGTTCGTGCCTCAAACTGCCCAAAAGTGGAGGATGCCATCTTTAAAAATTAAACAACACGCAACAGTAACAAACTAGCTCCCTTTTGTTTCTCCTGCACTTGACTCTCTTGCTAAGTGTGGCAATACTATCAAAACTTTTCATTCTTTTGGCTTTTCCCTGTCAGTATAACTGTTCCAGACCTTTCAGTGGCAAAGAACTCCATTCAGTTTGTGGATTCCAACTTTTTACTCATCCTTGCATCTGGTTTTGTTGCCTTAAAACCCAGATATTTTCAGATTGACACAATATTGATCACAGTTGCATTTGGTTAAATTTGAGGTTAGTTTACATGAGTCAATGATGAAATTTCATGTGACACTCTTTTGGACATCAGGAATTCATTATCTTTAAAATAATTTTTTGAGAAACTTTATTCAGCCACTAAATGTACTTTTATTAAAACAAGCCCTTAGTATGCATAATTTAGATTTGGAATCATGGTAAGTTTGTTTTTTCATGTTTCTTGGAATGTGCTTTCAGTTTAGCTAAACAATGTTCTATTTAGAGCATAATTTTAAGAATAATTTTTGTAATTCTGGCAGCAAATGCTGTAACATTATAATTATGACATAAACATTGAATGTTTTTCCATCATAAGCTGGCTATAATCCCAGTTCCGGAATACAGCTTTCTTGTTGCTCTGATCTCTTCAAGAAAAGGTGCAATTTTGTCCACAGAAATGATTTCTTAATAAAGTCCACCATTTTGGTTAGCTACCTACTAAAGCAGTTTGAAAAGAAAAGTCTGTGTTTCCCTCTGAAGTCATAAATGATTTTTGAACTTTCCCTAAAGGAAACTCACTTTTAAGAATGAGTTAAGGCAGCAGATACCATTCAGAAACAAACTTGATTCTTGCATATATTAAAATATTGCTCTGATTTAACAATCTTAATTTAAAAATAGGAACTAGTTAAACTAATACAATCTAGTGACGTTAACATATCTGTTATGTATTGAGGATTTTAAAGCAAACCAGGACCTAGTGTTATACTCCAGGGGTCAATATTGGGACCAGTACTGCTTAGTCTCTTCGTTACTGCCTGGCTGATGGGAGAGTGCACCCTCAGCAAGTGTGCAGGCAATATAAAGTTCAGAGGAACATCTCATGCACCAGATGGTTGTGCTGCCCTTCAAAGGGTCCTTGAGAGGCTGGAGAAGTGGTCTGACAGCGATCTCATGAAGAGAAATGCAAAGTCTTGCACCTTGGGAGGAATAACCCTATGTACCAGTGCAGGCTGGGGACCGACTGGCTGGAAAGCAGCTTTGCACAGAAGGCCTTGGAGCGCACCAAGCTGACCATGAGCCAGCAATGCGTCCTCGTGGGAAAGAAGGCCAACAGCCTCCTGGGCTGCGTTAGGCAGAGTGTTACTAGCAGGTCGAGAGAGGTGATCCTTCCCCTCTGCTCAGCACTGATGAGATACATCTGGAGTGCTGTGTCCAGTCCTGGGCTTCCCAGTGCAAGAGACATGGACACATTGTAGTGAGTAAGGACTTGGGGTGTCTGTTGTGTGAGGCGAGATTGAGGGAGCTGGAACTGTTTAATCTGGAGAAGGGAAGGCTCAGAAGGATCTCGTCAATATGTGTAAATACCTGATGGAGGGCGGGGAGTAAAGGGGACAGAGCCAGACTCTTCTCAGTAGTGCCCAGTGAGAGGACAAGAGGCAGTGGGTACAAACTGAAATACAGGGAATTCCATTAAGATATGATTACTGCAAGGGAGGTCAAACACTGGAACAGGTTGTCCAGAGAGTTTGTGAAATCTTCCTCCTTGGAGATATTCAAAACTTGACTGGACATGGCCCTGAGCAACTTGCTTGAGCTGACCCTGCTTTAATCAGGGGAACTGGACTGAATGGTCTCCAGATGTGCCTTCTAGCCTCGGCGATTCTCTGCTTTATGGCCTTTATGTCTGTCTGCTCTGACTCTGCATGACAAGATGATAAAATTTCATCAAATAATCTCAGCATCAAGATATGTGAAATAACTCTCTATATAAAAAAAGATAGAGATAATTTCTTTCAAGTTAAGAACTTCTAAACCAGAATCCACTAGAAAGTATCTGTTTGTCAGCAGGCTACCTTTATCTTTGTTACTTTTTGCAGAGGTCTCAGAGGTTGTCTGTGAGGGTAGTCCACCAGTTTCTAAAGTGGTGTCTTAGATGCTGTGGCTTGAGTTGCCATCAGGTGTGGGCTTGGTAATGTTGAAATCGGTGGAGTTGCATTGGTGTAAGGCATGATGAATAATACAGCTATGAGTCTACCTGAGATTTCAGAGAGGTGATCTAGTTTTAAGTTGGCTTTCTGTTCATGTATTGCTCCTTAAACTTTCCAGGAGGAAACAAGTACTGAAACAAAAAGCCACATCTGCTCATAAAATAGGAGCAAACTATCATATTGTCCTGCTGGTCTCACTGGTGTGGTCAGGCTCTCGTGTGCTCCCTTTTCTGCTCCTGGAGAGGGACTGCTGGGGTGGAGGGAGCATTGGTCTGATCCAGTACAGCTTTCATTATGTTAAACACCTTTCTCTAGTTCTTATTCAGGGTACTTGGTTAATGCCAACCAGATAATTCATCCAATTGTCTGTAGCAAAGTGAATGGCATTTGCTTCTTTTTAGCAAAAAGCAATAGTGTTTATTGTGCTTTTGATCTCTATAAAGTGCTCTAATGTGGTGAGATCATCTTGAGGAAGCACTAACAGGTCTTTCCTTGAATTTTGTATTCAACTGGATGTAAAAGCAAGAAGGAGAAATAGAATTGAATATGTGTTTATTGTGATAATCCATTTCAGTCAACAATTAACTTGTTTTTCAAAGTTGCTGTACAGGACTTGGTATTGGAATGGGATATTGGTGAATGACTATTAGTTTTCACTGAAAATCGATATGTCTGTCGGTTTTTCACTATGGCGCTAGTTTTGCTTTCCAGATCAGTAAGACTGCTGGCTTGCCTTCCAAAACTAATTTTCTTTATTGGTGTATTTGCTTGTGTGTCTTGATAATCCTTCCAGTTACTGCTTCAGAAGATGTGGGAAGGGGAAGAATACTCGTTCCCTGAGGTTGCTGTAAACCAGTCATTGCTCATATGATACTCAATGAATGAAATATTTCCATACACCATAAAACTTTATCTCAAAGTCTCGAGAAGTTAAAATAATGGCAAATATTCTGTGTACTAACTCTTGCAAGGGCTAAATAGCCTGGCCTTGATCCAGGAAGGCACTTAACAATGTGCTTAACTTTAAGCACATTGAATATTCTTACTGGCATGAGTGAAAAATCAATGAGACTACTCACATGCTTAAAATAAGACGTATGCTTAAGTGTCTTTCTGGACCTCAGCCAGAGCGTTCAGCCTGTGAGATGGGCTGAATTCTAATTGTGGGCAAAAGCCAGTAGTGTTTCATTTTGCTTGTCTAGTGTGTTTCTGAAGAATTCATTGATATTGTCTGTGTTTATTTTAATTGGCCTCCATTTCCCATCTAAGCCCTACCAACTCCAAAGCTCTGGGAGTAAAATAGATGTGCAACTTAGGGTTGTCAAACAGCTTGTCAGGGGTAGTACTTAGACTGTATATATTGCTATAGAGCAGGAACTGGACTTCAGAAAAGCTGGGAAAAGATGAGGTGAAACATGATTGTTTTCTTTGGTAGCCAAGGTTTTAATATAGAGAGAAAATGAAGAGGAGAGAAGAGAAGGGCTGGTGACACATTGCACCTTTTCAGTTAACATAGTTGCTTCTTAGGAAACATTAAAGAATGCAGACAGATGCATTAATAATCTGCTGGCAGTGGCTGTCGCCTCGGCAAGTAGGCTTTCCTACCTACTATTGATTTTTCTGACTCTCAGGCAGCAATTTGCAATGGGTGGCTTGATCCCTTAGCCTCAAAACGGGCAGTGAGATGAGTTGTCATGGCTAAAGTAATTTTTACGTTCTAACCAATCCCTCCTGTTTCTTCACCAGCATCTTTTACTGCTTAGATGACAATTTCCACTGTTGACAACTGTGAATGATAAAATATACTATGTTTAAACACAAAGAGCCTCCATGTCTAGAGGTGCAAAATAGTCCACCATGAGACTACTGAGCTCTTCGTTGGCACCAGCTACAGTTGTAGAACCCAACCCTGAAGCACTGTAAATCTGGGACATTACTGACTGGCAAGTGTGAAAGCAGTGGAGCCACAGTGATCTAGGAGAAATCTTTGCTGTCAACTCTGACTTATTTGTCTAAGGAAATAATGTGTCGTTCTTCCCCCCACCCCCTTTTGTTTTTCAACTTCTAGACATTAGTTGTCTTCCACTTTCCCTCTCTGTGTTTATGGCTTCTTCCTTACATCTGACATTGCTGTTTGCTTTCTTTTCTATCCAGGTTGTTAGAGCCCATGCAGCAAGTTCTTCTTTGTTGCTTCCATTTGAGTTGTGATTGCTGATATTTCTTCACCTGTCTTTTTTACTGGAAATTAACATTTTTGTTTCCTTAATATATATTGGATTTAGACTAGATGAGACAGAAACTTAGAGTAGTTGGAAAGAGAGTGACCAGAATAAAGGAAAATCGAGCATAAATGTTTTTAAAAGGGTTAAATATGCAAAACTAGAAGCAACCAGTTGACACCATAGGAATTCTACATGTAATTACAAAAGTATCTCCTGAAAATGCATCTCCATGAAGGAGCAGCTGCCATGTTTAGGAGACTCCTTCCACAGTGAGTCTTGAGCAGTTTTGAATGAGTTTGCTTCAGCTGCAGAAGTGTGCTTGCTATAGCACTCCAAGCTCAGTTTCAAGTGTCTTTCAAGGTAACTAGCAGTGTATGTTTTTCTTGTGTACTTGCCCTAATGGCCATTTATTTCTTTAACTGTGAATTCCTCTTTTACTAAAGAAAAGCTTAATAGAATCATCTGTCACATACAGAATTTCACCTGAATTGAATAAGAGGTGATTTAAGGTTTAAGTTTAGAAGGTGTATTCAGATTCAGGGATAGCCAAAGATCTTTTAAACAGTGAAATGATGTGTGCTAAAGATATGGGAGCCAGAATTAGAAGTGGAAGAGTGGATGGCAAGTAGTATTTTATAGCTTATTTTTCTTCCCCTTAGTTTTTCTAAAATCAGCTATCAAGCTTAAGTCTATCTGTTTGCAGGTGTCTTTAATGTGACAGAGCCTTCTGCCACCTAGTGTTAATGTGAGTTCTCTCCTCAGCAGGTTATCACCAGATAATTTATTAAATGTCATTATTTATTAATGATAATCCCCCTCAATTGATAGACACTCTCTGTGAGCGTTTAAAAATGCAGTTTTTGCACCAGAGGATTTCAGAATCAATTCAATCAGTATGCAAAAATTCTTTGGATATGTTTATTGAGGATGCAGTTTACAGGGTGGGTCAAGTTGTTATACAAATAATCCATTGAATTTCAGTAATTGTGAATGTCACTCCTCTGTAACAACTCTGATAGCACTTTTCTCCTCCAGGTGAAACTAGGGGATTCTGCCTAGCTTAGCACACTTCTGCTTTGATATCTGTGCTTCTGCTGGTTCATTGAGACTGAAAGCAGCAGAGAATAAAAATTAATTCAACAGAAATTATATAAAGAACGGTTCTATTTAGACACTTAACTCGTCTTTTTAAAAGAGTAAAATGAAAATCTCCCATCATCGCTGCTTTTTCCCCTCTAGAAATTTCACCAGGGCACAATAGAGGACAATAAAATCCAGAGAATTACACCCAGATTTCACAATAGAAATGTCTAACTGTTAAAATAGAAAAATAGGCTTGATGATACTTTATATTTAAGCCAAATAATAATAGCTCCTACCATATGTTGACAGATAGGAGGAAACTGCTTAGGATTAATGGAGTGTTCTTTTCCTTCATTCCCCTGTAAAATGTTTTCAAGAGAACAGAACAACTCTTCCCCCTTTTTCCCCCCCTCTGCCTCAGTGACCTGTCTTTGACTGCTCTGTGGTAGAGTGGGGCTAAACAGTTCCTTTGCAGGTTGGTGTTTGAGAGCTCAGCCAAAAGGCTGCACATGACTCCTGGCTCCTAGCTCCTGCCCTCCTCTCTTTTCTCCCCCTCACCTCTTCCAGGCCTTCCTGACGAGCAAATGCCAGCGTGGCTGAGCACTGTAAACTTGATCCTCAACATCAGACTGAAATGCTGACCTGATCAGGAGCAACCAGAACCTGAAGAAGCAAAGGGTCTGATGCATTAGAGCATTAGTCAGCTGCAATACCAGGCAGGCTGTTTTTTTCACCTTGTTTTGACCTGAACAGTTTCATCTCCTTTAAATAGTGTTGTCCAAACTGCAATCTTCTTGCTTTCGACAATTATGCTTTTCAAATACTGCCTAAAGAAAATAACTTTGGGTTCTTACTGTCTCAAATGAATAACTACGAGCACAGACCAAGTTTTTAACTTGCTCTGTGCTCGTAGTTATTCATTTGAGATAATTATTAGGTTTGGTGGCTTACTTATCTGATCAGTATCAGAGGTTAAAAACCCTCTAGAAATTCTTGTGCATCTTGTGCTGTTTTGTTTCTGAGTCATATTAAACTGGAATTACCATGCAGCATGAACTCATTGCTACTCTGTCAGAGCAGAGGATGCTGTGTCACAGTGAAAACAGAATAGACCTGAGGAGACAGTATTTTCAAAGCTGAGGTTATGTACAGCTTTTTCTTTGTTCAGATGATGTTTTTTCCATCAGAAGTGATTTGGGGGCAAAGCCTGTGGCTGTGGTAAATGCATCTCTGTTATTTTCCTGCTCTCAGTCCTTTTTCCTGGCAAGGGGGAAGAAGGTGGTGTTTCTTTCCCCTTAAGTCCAGCCTCATCATTCTTACTGAGATTGGTGCCCTGCACTGGTGTTTCAGAGCTGTGCAACAGGGCAGGTAGACGGAGGAGACAAACTAGGGGAGGGGGATAGAGGTGAAGGTGACTGTTGACTTCCATTAGTCTGCAGCCTGGCTGTGACCATGCCTGACACCCAAGTCACTCAGGGGCTTTGTCCTCCCCTGCTGGGACTAAAACACAGTTCTTCAGTGCAGAAAAAGACTCTAAAAGTGTGCAGCCAGTCCATTTTCCAGCCTCGGGCCCAAAGTCAGGGTCCTTACCAGAGCTTCTGGGGCAAAACTATCTCCTCTCTGCTTGTGGCAGGCCATCCTGTGCTCTGTAGTTGTGGTACAGCCATGACCATCCTTGTGGTCTGTTGCCACAGAACTGTGCATCAAACAAAATGTACTGAAAAAGAGGGGGGGAAGTCTCTGTGCATCTCAGTCCTCTTTCCGTAAGCGTTCCTGACCAAGTGCTCTGTTCAGAAAAGGCTCCCTTTGCTTCACAGCTGGGTAATTTACATAGAAGCTGGTCCAGGAGGAATCTCTTTCATGTAGCTTGCTCAAAGCCCCAGTTCATCAATATGGATTGCTTGCTGTGCGCTGGGGGATTTATGGTACACAGTGGGGTGTGCGGAAGTTGGAGAAAAAGACAGTGTGTGAGGAAGCGTAGGGAATTTTTATCCTAGAAGAAGAATTTGTGTGTCCAAAAGAACTGTCTTTCAGAATAAAAGTTGTGTTCTTTCTCTTTGCCTACAGAAGAGGTGCTGTATTCCTGGAGTTGAACCCAAGGAAACATTCCCCTAGCTGTGGGGAAAGAGAGGGTGATGTCTTTAAGACTGAACTTGCCTTATTCTTAAAAAAAGATAAGCCTGTGAAAACAATCCTGACTCAGTAAGTTACAAAGCAATAGTTGACTTCCTCAGAGTAATAATAATTATTTAAACATATCCACGTTCTTCTGGTGACGTTTATCTTAAACATGGTGTGTGGGAGGGAGAGTGGAGTTGGAGAGCAGGGGCAAAGATGAAAAATTTGAAGATCGAGGCATGCCAAAAGATTTCCACAACATGTTAAAAGGAGAGCTACTTTGCAATTACAGAAATGATGGCTTAATGGTCTTTTTAGCCATTGAAAAGAAAAAAATACGAGATCATAGCTGAGAAAAGGCCCTTGTGTTCAATGACATTCTTCTCAGGGTCAAGTATGAGTGGAGCCTGATTTAGTCATAGACTAAATGTAGCTGCAGTTCTGCAGTCCTCCGAAGTGTAATCTATACTAGTCATGCAGAGTGAGTGCTTTGCTGGATTCCAGCTAGGACTGCAGTGTCCTTGTTACGCAGCGGGGCTGCTCAAGGGTGCTAAAATGCTTACTTGCAGTTGTTTGAGCAGTTTCTGCAATGGCTGATTGATTTACTGTATCTGGAAGTTCAGACCTGGAAACCTGAGCAAGGGAGAATGCTTTCACTGCCATGGCGAAGGCTGGGTGTTGAGAGGACAGACAGCTGGCGGGTGACCTCAGGAAGATGACAAATGGGGGACCAGGTGCCCCTGCTCATCCAAGAGCGCTCCCAACCCCTCTGCTTGCAGAGGTGCGAGTTACGGAAGTCCCTTGCACCAGAGGAAGGCTTCCTCTGAGTAAGGTTCCTAGATATGAACATTAACCTTTTGTTACCAGCTAAGTATGCAGGGATAATGAATTCAAGCAGCTATTTGGGAAGGAGTTTAAGCAGAAATGCTTTCAGTTTGAAGGAAAAAAAAAATCATCCAAATGGTAGTGGCTGCGCATATTTTGGAGATGGGGTCTGGAACACCAGCAGGAATGTGTAGTGCTGAGATGTGCGGTGAGCAGCAAACTGTTTACACAGTGTAATCGGTGATGGTTCTTGACTGACCTGCATGGAACCATTAAAACGACTAAATATATTACTGGGAGGAAAGCAGGACGTGAGGAAGCCCCCCAACAACTGAAGAAAGAAAAGTCAGCATAGAGCTGGTATCCTTCATAGAGTTGAAACGCGTGAACGAAAAGAAATTGTGTAGCCTTTAGTTTTCCTTTGCTTGCAAAGGATTAATGTGTTCGCAGGTTCTGCTTTCCATTTCCCATTTTTATTTTCAAACAGTCAGTCGCTTGCTAAAATGCGAACTTTCAGATAATCACTGTCTTGAATCTGGCCTGTAATAGCACAGAAATCTATAAACCAGTAACTTAGACCAGCTGAGAATACGCCTTCTGTCTCTGAAGTTTGCCTGGTGGGGATTATGGTGTACTCCAGCAGATTCAGGTTTGGGTTTGGTTTTTTGTTTTTTTTTTTAACTTAAAAACCCCAGACCAATTTGACTTCTGTCATTGCTTTAACATTTGAAAATGCATTCAGGATTTCCAGCATTAGCTCAGATCAGTCAATTTACTGCAAAGACAGGAATGTCTGCTCTCTTGCATTTACACTTTCCAAGGTTGAAATTGTTACCCGAGTGATGCCGCCTGATCAAATGATAAGAGAACCTGATTAAATATAGCATTTGATTATTATCAAAGGAAATATGCGGACATGTATGGTGAATTCTGGGCTGACAGGGGGTGCAAAATGTGTTTATCAAACATGTGCTGGATTTACATGTGAATTCTTGTTGAATGTAAACCTCTAGTTTGCATAACTCCTCAGTGGAAAAAAAGAGACTTATTTAACTTGTTAACATTTTTAACGTATTGTCTACAGGTGAAATTGGATTTGCAGTTCCTTCAAAGATAAATATAGGTCAGTTTGTACTGTTTAAGGGGTTTATGTCCCATTTCAGAGTGCTTTAATTCTGTAGTCTTTATGTCTATAGTCTACAGTGCTGTAAGTCAATAGTCTTTAAGTCTATAGTCAATAATACTTTGAGTCTGTAGTCCTTCTGCACATGAAATAATTGTATCAAGGCCGGTGCCTTCTTGGGTAGGACCCTGCAGCGGGACTGGAGTTGTCTGAAAGTTGTTGTTACAGTAGTGCCTGCAGAAACCTGTATGCACAGCCTGCAAGTGGTATCCCAGGACTGTCATTCAGCCTGTGGCATAGAAAATGTAGAAAATGCATATTAGGTCAGAGTAATACAAAGCTTCCTTTATTCTATAAAACCTTTTTCATCATTAGTTTCCTGTCTTTACACTATAAAACATCTACTTCTTTTAAAATTATATCAGACAGTTTCTGTAAGGCAGAAGGCATTTTTCCTTGTTCTTTGATCTTCATTTCTCCATGCTTTTTCATCTTACCTTTAGGCAATAGCATTGGCGTCTCAGTTACTCCAAAGGCAAATGTTTATCTATGTGTTAAATAAATGTGGGTACTTGATTCTGGTTTCATGTCTGTTTAAAAACTAGAGCAGCAGTAGAATTGCAGTGCTAGGAAAATGCTGGAGAACCAGGTGCTCTCTGAAATTTTTCTTCCTTTAATCTTTTTTTTTTTTTTACCAGTAGAAGAGTTAGATGTGGGGGGTTTTGTGTGTGTGGGTTTTTTTTTTATGACACATTCGCTTAGGAACACTGAAGATGTATTTTGAGATAGCTGTCACAAGAAAATTTCCCTCCATTCCATCCCCCAATGTATTAGCTTTTCAGTGGAAATGTTCAGTCTCTGGAGTCTGGATTTCATCACAAAAAGAGGAAGTTTTCAGGGAAAGCAGTATGGGAAAATTTGATTATGTTCTCTTCCCCCCAACAAGGATGGCTGCTTTGACTTTGTGTCTTTGCATTTAAAGACTTTTTTACTGCAAGGTTCACAGCTGTACTCACTAATGTCATAGGTAATTTGTAATAAAACCTCTGATATAGGTAATTAGATATATCTTACAGTTTATGTATGTGTTTCAGCATTAAAGAGGAAACAGTTTATGTGAAACATCAAATAAAAGTGCCTTAGTCTTTGTATTAAACACTCTGGAGATTCTTTTATTGGTCACTGCAGTAGCTGAATGGTAAGGAGCGAAGCTGCTGCCTTTAGAGCAGGAGCACTGAGCCCCGGGATGCTGCTGGGTTGCTGTTGCAGCAGGGCGTGTGTGGCTTTGGGCTGCCAGGATCTGAAATGTGTGCCCTTTGATAAAAGGGAGAAGAGGAAAAGCGGGAGGAATAACTCATCACTGATTTCTAGCTTTGGAGTCAGAACTGGCTTTAACAGAGACAGCTGTTTCATGAGTAATATTACTTTTCTCAGCTTCCCCCCCCTCCCCTCCCCCCCTTCAGTGTCCGGTAGCAGACCTCTGTGCTGTTCCATCTTAGCTGAGGTGTGCTGTGGCATACCTGTTTTATTTTAATTTTAAAGAACTTTGTTTCACCACACGCAGTTGACATGTACTCCTGCCCAGAGACACTCTGACAGCATTTGAAACAAATTGCTATTTAGAAAAAGCAGATGGAAGAGGCTAAAAAGAATCACTAGAGGTCCTAGATTTCTTTTATTGATTTTGTGGGTTAGGGTTTTCTTGGCTTTTCTACTGGGAAAAGTTATTTCTGGTAGAACAGAGTTCTTCACTTAAAAGACCTGATACCAAGAAACAAAAGTTCTAGGAGCCGTGAACTCAAATTCCCAATTAAGAAGCTTTTTCTTAAATTTTCATTGTAATGAATAGAGACCTGTTAGAGTCAGTAGGCATCTGATTTTGAAGAATTTATTGCAAGATGAAGACTTTAACTTTCCTTATAGGAAGTTGGTTGAAGTTTCCATCTGAAGTAAAGGGGGAAAAAATGCTCAAACACTATCTAAGTATAGATATGTTTATTTCCAAACAATTCAATTGAGCCCCTGGAAATGTCATCAAAGGTAAAGTCAGTTGGAACCAGAGGGTTTGGTTGTAATACCAGCCATGGATTCAGCAGTCAATTCTGGCAGCTTCAGCCCCTAAATAAGAGGATCACTGCTGCGTGTCCTGCATTGGAGACATAGGTGGTGGTTTTACAAGCATGTCATAAGCTTCTACACCTGATCACATGTTGGTTTGAATGAGAGGAACTCCGGGCACAGCTCTGCGAATTGTGGCGAGTAAGTGACAGTTCTGCGGCAGTCTCTTAGGGCATGGGTATGTGAAATGGGCTGAGCAAGTTTGTGGCATAGAAAAGGCTGGGGTCTGGCAATCATCTTACACCTTGGTGAGCAATTTCTGCTCAGTAAGCCCTCAGAAAACTAGCAAAGCTAAACAGTATTATTAATAATAAAAAAATAGACTGGCTTACTAAGCTGAATCTGAACTGGTGGATCTGCTGTCTGCAGTGGGATTGCTGGGGCTTCAAGGTGGTGTTTATAGTAGCTCTCTTGTCTTTGGCAGGGTTTTTTGCTAGCCAGAATTGTATTGTGGTATTTAGAGTGACTTTTCCTTGTACCCCTGCACTATGGACTGTATTTGGTCTTGTCCTGCTGCAAGACTGACAGGTCACATAATCTGGTTAAAAATATATTCTTTTTCTGTCTGCCTTGGTATCTGTTATATTTGGACCTCATTATGCTTAGCAGTTTCTTGACATTCACACTCGTTGCTGCAGTTGTATACAGAGGCATAATATCCAGAGGCATTAAAAAAAACCCCAACCAACACCGCTACCGCCTGCCCCCCCCGCTATTGCAGTGGGTGGCTGCCTGCCCGTTTGCTGGTGCTTGCAGCAAACCCCACACTGTGATAACTTGTTGTCCACTTTGATGTCCTCGTTACATTCAAATTAAAGTGATTAAAATGGTTATGCTGTATTTATCAACCAAATGATGTTTTGGTCCCTTGAGGAAGCCGTGGACCTACTCCTTTCCAGGGAGCATTTTTCCCATTTCAACTATAAAATAAGTTTTTTTCCCCTTTAGTCCGTGTTGTAGAGTGGAGTAGAAGAGTGGCTGATGGTAGGCGCCTTGCTGCCATCAGGGCTGGAAGCCTGACCTTGGGCATGGTGTAAGGCCTGCAGGAGGTACTGAGTTGGGCTTGTGAGGAGCCTCTGCTGAGTTCATGGTTCTGTTAAAGTTGCATTATATGTTGGAACAGGCTGTACTGGCTGGTGTTTGGCAGGAATTTCTGATTCCAATAATAGCTGGTTTGGTTTTTAAGATTTGAATATGATGATAGTGCCCAAAGACTGTCCATTAAAATAGATGAAAGACTGCTTTTTGACTTTTGAGGACTTGGGATCAGGCTTGTAGATAGTCTGTGGAGGGATGAATTGCTATTCTGGGCTACTACTTTGAGTACCAGCTTTCTGTGTGTAGTGTTTTTGTCTTACCTTAGACATTACAGTCTCTGAGACAGGGAGAGCCAGACCATATTTGAATAACACCTAGCGAAAGCCTGTTCCCAAATGAATTTCCCAGGGCTATTTAATGAAGAACAGCAATGAACTCGGCTCATTTTATAAGCAAGTTCTGCTTTGGCTGCATGGACCAACTGTGTGGTAGAACTGGTTCAAACAAAACCAGAGTTCAGTGGAAGAGCTCAGTTTTTACCTGCTCAGGGGCTATAGAGTAACCCAGGGCACACATTCCTCAATGAAAAACAGGCCAGAGAAAATCCGCTTTCTTACGTGCCTGTCTCATCCGATAAGACCCAGTCTTTCCAAGGATACTCTGAATAATACATCGATAGCTCATCCTAGAGACTTGGTAAATCTAATGAAAATGTCTCCAGAAAGGTTCAGGAATGCAGCGTATGCTAATGCCTTACTAAATGCTTCACACAATTTTCCAGACTGGAATATTTTGCTTGCTTTCATGCAACCACTATTTATTATTTAAATGATGAATCTGGAGAATTTCCCAGATCTAATATCTGCCCCATTACTTTCTGTCTTGGATACTGTGGATAATCAAATGAGCAGTAAATCTATTCCGTGGAATAGAATTACATTATCTTTTTTTGTCAAACAACTTGTGAGTGATTTTTCTTTTCTTCATCCCCATAAAATACCTACTAGATCAAAAGAAGTAAAATCTGTATGCCAAATACACAGTACTCCACATCTACCTCCAATAATGCATCTGCAGAAGCACCAGTGGAACTGCATTTATCTTGGGTAGATGAGGGAAGATTGTGTGAAATAATCCCAAGCACCGATACTTTCAGTTGGGTGGGTAGAGGGAAGTACGGTGGGGTGTTTTTGGCTTGTTGGTTGGATGTTTGGGGGTTTTGGAGGGGTTTGTTTGTGGGTTGTTTTTGTTTGGTGTGTGTTTGTTTGTTTGTTTTAGCCTGGTTTGCTTGTTTGATTGTGCTGTTTCCCCATCCTCTCTGATTGTTTCTGAAGTCTTTCCTGAATTTCTCTGAAATGAGACCTGCCTGTTGAGCAGTGGGGGGACAGTTGCCAGTGGTCTCGGATGTTGCCATCTGACGAGCTGGTGTTGGTCCTCTGGCTTTCAGATACGGCAATACAAAGTGGTGTGGTGTCTGCCTGGGCAGTGGGTGGAAAGGCACAGAGGGATTGTGCCCGCTGCCACACTGAACACCTCTGCATAATTCTCCAGCGGTCTCAGTCATTCCTGATGAAGTGATGGTGACGCAGCCTTTGGAAAAGAGAAAACATGAAGGAAACCCACCCCCAAGAGTGACCAACTTGATTCTGACTGAGCCTCTGCACCAAGTGTGAATTACGCCTCTTTCCTTGGAAACAGGAGGCTTTTTTTTATTTTCACATGGTGATGAGAAACTAAAGGTCAGGAATGAGCCCCCTGAAGGCTCATGAAGAACAAAATACGATGTGTTTTAACTGACGTGAAAGGTTAATGGGGAAGATCAACATCCAATGGCTGCAGCTAAGGAAAGGGGGCTTGTTTGGGCAGAGCCCGAAGCGGAGCATAGGCATTAAGGTGAATGGGAAGTGTGAAACCATGGGGCAGAGAACACACAACCCTTTAGCCCTGCTCAAAAATAATAGTGCAGGCTTTTTTTAACTTCAGAGTTTAGTCTGCCCTCAGTAAAAACAAGTTACATTAAAAAACTGTGCACCAGAAAAAGCAAACCTCTCTTTCCTGGTTTCTGCTTATAAGATTTACAGGTACTTAAAATAAACCTATGAAAAACAGACCTAGTGTGCTGGAATTTGCTAACTAGTGAGAGCAATTACCTCCAGGTCCCAAGACCTAACGGAGCTTGACTTTTTGGAAGTAAAACTTGGCAAGCGCTTCTTCCTGCTGCTGTTGTAAAGGTGTACATGAAAAGATGTGCTGACCTCTGCCAGAAACCCCAGGAATTCAGTTCAGAGAGATACTCCTGCGAAGGGCACGGCTGGATTCAGACAGCACAGATGGGGATTGGCGTGGAAAAGCCGGCGAAACATTCGCTTCTCATTGTGTGGGTTCAGTATGGCAGATTCTTTGCAATTGCCTGGTGTACCACAGTAATTAAATGGGTCAAGAGCAGTAAGTTTAGATACTTAACAAGAAAATAAAGACCTCATTTGACAGCCAGCAGCGTGTCGGGCTTGTTTCACGGGAGTAAGGAGAATTAATGCAGGTTGCTGTAGTAAAAGTTGATCTGAGCCTTTTTGGCAATGATTTTGTACTGCTTCAGAGATCACATACCAATTACCTATAAATGCTGTAATAGCTGTAAATTAGGACTTTTTGTGAAACTAATGCCCCAATATCAGATGACCTAAAAAAAGGGAAACAATTGGATGGTCGCATCCAGAGGGTAGTGGTCAACAGCTCAATGTCCAGATGCATATCAGTGATAAATGGTGTTCCTCAGGGGTCTGTATTGGGACCAGTACTGTTTAATGTCTTCATCAATGACATAGACAGTGGGATTGGGTGCACCCTCAGCAAGTTTGTAGATGACACCAAGCTGAGTGGTGCAGTTGATGCGCCTGAGGGATGGGATGCCATCCGGAGGGACCTGGACAGGCTTGAGAGGTGAGCCCATGTGAACCTCGTGAGGTTCAACAAGGCCAAGTGCAGGGTCCTGCACGTGGGTCAGGGCACCCCCTGGTATCAGTAAAGGCTGGGGATGAAGGGATTGAGAGCAGCCCTGCTGAGAAGGACTTAGGGGTGCTGGTGGATGAAAAGCTGGACATGAGCCAGCAATGTATGCTCGTAGCTCAGAGGGCCAACGGTATCCTGGGCTGCATCAAAAGAAGCGTGGCCTGCAGGTTGAGGGAGGTGATTCTGCCCCTCTACTCTGCTCTGGTGAGACCCCACCTGGAGTACTGCATCCAGCTTTGGGGCCCCCAACATAAGAAGGACCATGGACTTGTTGGAGAGAGTCCAGAAGAGGGCCACAAAGATGATGAGAGGACTGGAGCGCCTCTGCTATGAAGACAATCTGAGAGAGTTGGAGTTGTTCAGCCTGGAGAAGAGAAGGCTCTGGGGAGACCTTATAGCAACCTTCCAGTACTTAAAGGGGACCTACAGGAAAGATGAGGAGAGATTCTTTATCAGGGAGTGTAGTGATAGGATGAAGGGTAACAGTTTTAAACTGAAAGAGAGTAGATTTAAATTAGATATTAGGAAGAAATTCTTTACTGTGAGGGTGGTGAGACACTGGAACAGGGTGCCCAGAGGTGGTAGGTGCCCCATCCCTGGAAACATTCAAGTTCAGGTTGGACGGCACTCTCAGCAAGCTGATATAGTTGAAGATATCCCTGCTCATTGCAAGGAGGTGGGACTAGATGACCTTTAAAGGTCCCTTCCAACCCAAACTATTCTATGATTCTGTGGTAGGTTCTGCCTCTCTCCTTTTAGTGATATATTAAGTAACAAAAGATAACAAAAGTAATGAAAAACACACAACCAACTTTTGTTAACACAGAAATGTAAAATAATCCCCTCTTTTCTCAAGATGGTTCAATTCATGAGTGGAAAATGAAATTTGTGCAATGAAATAAACGTGATAGAAGTAAAATCTGAGATGGGGATTGATTTTTTTTTTTTTTTTTTTTT